>JANRMT010062792.1:38965620-38989969 GCA_026402145.1 Polypterus bichir lapradei
TTCTTCTCTGATTGTTCAGTTTGGCTAAGCAGCTAACTCAAGGAAGAGATGTGGTGACTTCAGATTTCTTCCCATTTAAATAACTGTGGAAGGCTTTATGGTCTTAGGAACCTTTAATGCTACCAAAAAGAAAAGATTTGTAGTCTTCCTCAAATCTGTTCCTTAGCACTATCCAATTTCATTGTCACCTGATTGTCTACAGATGTGTGCCTTTCCTAATCATGCCCAATCAATTGAATTGACCATAGGTGGAATCCAAACAAGATGTATAAACATTTTAAAGATAATCATTAGAATGGGAAGCACATGAGCTATGCTTTAAGTGTCATGGCAAAGGGTGTGAATATTTGTGGTAATGTAATATCTCCTTGTGTAAAGTGCGCCGAATGGTTGAACGATGCACAGTGACTCCATCTGCTGCAAGATGATGTTGTAGGTCTTTGGTGCTGGTCTGTGGGTTGACTCTGACTGTTCTCACCATTCGTCGCTTCTGTCTATCCGAAATCTTTCTTGGTCTGCCACTTCAAGCCTTAACTTGAACTGAGCCTGTGGTCTTCCATTTCCTCAATATGTTCCTAACTGTGGAAACAGACAGCTTAAATCTCTGGGACAGCTTTCTGTATCCTTCCCCTAAACCATAATGGTTTGTCTTCAGGTCATTTGAGAGTTGTTTTGTGACCCCCATGTTGCTACTCTTCAGAGAAAATTAAAGGAGGAGGGAAACTTACAATTGACCCCCTTAAATACTCTTTCTCATTATAGGATTCACCTGTGTATGTAGGTCAGGGGTCACTGAGCTTACCAAGCCAATTTGAGTTCCAATAATTAGTTCTAAAAGTTTTGGAATCAATAAAATGACAACGGTGCCCAAATTTATGCACCTGCCTGATTTTGTTTGAACAATTATTGCACACTTTCTGTAAATCCAATAAACTTCATTTCACTTCTCAAATATCACTGTGTGTCTCCTATATGATATATTTAAGTGACATTTTTTATCGTAACAACCAACGATTTATACAGGAAAATAATGACTATTAACAAGGTTGCCCAAACTTTTGCATCCCACTGTATATACTTCATAAGTTGGCTAATCTAAATTGGCCTTTTCAAATGCACCATTTACTGTTTTACATTTATATCCATTGTTTAGTGTATACTCTTGCTGTCTGCCTATGACAGATGAAGCAATTTTAAATAATGGTACAATGATTTAGCACAGGTGTTCAAATGTATCTTGAAGATAAACAGTAAATGTACATTAGGATTCTAATCACAAGCAAATTGTTTTGTTAATCATATTTTAATTACTTACATAACACACAAATCTGGTACTAGGAAGTCTTTGCTCTTGTGAGAATCAAGAAAGACTTCTGGCAGAACTGTGCTAATTTTGATAATTCATCTAAAGTACTTAACTACTGAAGGTCTGTCTTCAGTGTCTATAACAAATGTTTTTAAACAGATCGTTTAGACATTTTTATGAGGCATTCCCTATGGTAATTCTCAGTTTATTATTTAAAATTATGGACATAAGTACAACATATGTTTAAGAAAGTGGTGCCTTTTCATTCAGTATTGTTTAGTTTTGTTTGTTGGTATAGTAGTAAAAAAATTTGGGCCAATATGATAGACTAATAAATGTTATAAACTATTAATAGTTTATAAGTTGAATAGTTAATATAAAAGGTGGAAGTGACTGTATTTTGTACACACAATTAAGAGATTTGGAGCAAAAAAAAAAAGATTATAGGCAAAGTTGGAACCTTAAAGAATTATTAAGAATTTATACATTTTAGAAAAAAGAAATTTGTTTACCGTTTAACAGATTTCACCACAATGGGTAATACAACAAAAACAAAACAATAAATATTGTAACAAAAATACTGAATTGGTTCTATCAATAGATATTCATTGCTTACATTATTGTAATTTTGGGTGAAGATATTCTCACAGGCAGCAGATTCTACTTGAAGTAATGAACAGATTCATATGCTTTTGTTTGTTGATGTGGAAGGTCTGTGGCTAATTGCAGTTCTAATTTTTTACATATAATATTTTTCAAACAAGTGCCAATCAATACAGTATAAAATATGTTCTGGGGCCTCATGCATAACGGCGTGCGTAGAATTTGTACTATAACATGACGTAAGCAAAAAAGCTGAAATGCTTACGCACAGAAAAATCTAGATGCAGGAATCTGTGCGTACTCCAACTTCCACGTTCTTCTGCTACATAAATCCCGGTCAGCGTGAAAAGTAACGCTCGTGCACGCGCCTTCTGTCCCGCCCCAACTCCTCCCAGAATTACGCCTCTTTGAATATGCAAATCAATATAAATAGCCCTTATGCTCAGCCTTCTGTGAAAAGACAATGGGAAAAGCACAGGGGAAAATATAAGAATTTCAGCGAATACCAAGTGGAGGCAAGGAAAAACTTACTATTTGTTGGTTTAAACAGTGGTATAATCAACAAAAGGAAGTTGATCTTGTGACAGAGTGTCGGAGAAACTTGAAAGCTCAAGTCCACAAAGTCGCACAGTACCCGAAATAAAAAAGAAGTTGTCACATATTCAAGTCACCGTGAAAAGGCGAGTCGTAGCCCAATGTCTGAGTGTCGTATAAAAGCTTATTAGGGTACAGAGAAAAAAAAAGGCACACAGTGGGGAAAAAAGCAGGAAATGTCAACTTTAATCTTGAAATTTCCACTTTATTTTGTCATTAAAGTAGATCATAAACTTCATCTTAAAATCGATTAATTTACTAGTTTCTCAAATCCCATCGTAACTAAAGTAACAAGTTAAATGGTTTGTTTTATATTTGATCTTCTTTGTGCTCAGTGTGTGAATAACTACGTGGTTCTTAAACCGACTTTCTCTTCCTACGACAGGACACAATTACATAACATCCTACGACAGGACACAGGACATTACATTCATGATATTACAGCTGTCTGAATAATTAAAATACTGAGATGTATACGTGATATCTTTTTCATGATGATAGGAATGAAAGCATGTTATTAAACATGGGAACACAGTGGTGGTACTGTGTCTTTCAAACGCACTAACCTCCAATTCCTGTCCTTACTTTTCTTTCTCCAAATACCCAATCGCCACACAATCAGCTCTGTAATAGATGTTAAGCCATCTGTAAGCTTACAACGACGATTCTTCAAAACTTTTAAGGAACATTGAAATATCTTCGTAGTATGTGTTTAATTATTCTATCCATCTATCCTTCCAGCATACAGCAATCAATCAGGATCAATCTGTGAACTAGCTAGCGCTGCGGCACCATGTCTTCACATGCTTAATTATTAAAAATACAGATTATTTAAATGAAGTTAGTTTAATCTGTATAATATAATCAACATATTTTGCTGCATTTCATCTTAAAAATGATATCGTCTTCATCATATGTAAATACGCGCTTTATAAAGGGGCTCAGGTTGTGCAATATTATAACTGAAGTGCAAGTTTACAGTGAGGTAATTGTACTCATAAGTACAAACAGTTCTACAAGGAGCACTTGATGGACTGATTGACTGTGTTTAAAGTTCTTGGGATGAAACTGTTTCTGAACCGCAAGGTCCGAACAGGAAAGACTCTGAAGCGTTTTACCGTGGCTGAGGCAGCGTGTCCTTGATGCTGTATCCCGATAATTCTCTTTCCGATCAGCTGCTGTACAGCTGTGATTCACCACTCAGATACAGTGATATAAATACTCCGAGTGGTGCAGTGAGAATAATATGGAAAAAGATGATCCGCTGTTGCAAACCCTAACGGGAGCAGCTGAAAGCAGAAAAAGAAGGTGTAGTGAGAGTAACAACACTGAAGCAGTTATGGTATTTGGAATACTATGGCTATTCCCTGGACCATTATATTGTTACAGGTTAATTACAATCAGATGCATTACACTAATAAACAATATGCAGTTAGTTTTACTGTATTTATAAAGCCGCATCAGAAATGTGCATCTAAGAAAGAAAGGAATACAGGAACAGTAGCACTGCTTTGATGCTGGGTGCCGCCAGTCTAAAAACCGAGCGGAGAACTTGCGTACGACAGGGTATGATGTACCGTGGAAATATGCATGGCTTTACGCCAAGTTTAGGTTTTATACATTGCGATTTGAACATGGAAACGTTCTTATGCAACATTTCGGTGCGCACGCACCGTTTATATCTGAGGCCCCTGGAGTCTCAAGTTAAAATTAGATCAGAGTAGATCAACTTTATTAATCACAAGGGGAAATTTAGATGCACACAGCAGCAGAAACATAAAAAAACAAATTTACAGACTCACAAGACAAATACAATCAATAAATAAATAATTAAATAAATATGAATAATAAATGTATATTTATGCAGAAGCAGCAAATTAAAGAGTACAAGTATTTAGTCTGGGACAAACATGATAGATAGTGGATCATTAAGGTGCTTTACAGTGTCAGAGAAATCTTAAATCATTTTAATCATTAGATGATGCAGCAGTGACGCTGTTTCTTAGTCTAACAGAAATATTGAGCACACATTTAGTCTTTCATACATTCTGTGTCCTTCAGTGAGGTGTACTTGTTTCATTGTTTTGCCATCAGGAGAGGCTGTTGAATGACTAAAAGAAAAAAGTAAAAAATATACAAGATGAAGTAAGCATTTTTAAAGTAAAATTGAAACAGTAAACTAATTCAAAGCTAAAGCTGCACAGAATGTTTCCTTGTTTTAAAATAGACAAAGCTTTTTAATTGGTGATTTTGAAATTTCAAAAATATATTGGGCACACAGTGTTTCATAGGTATCTCAAAAAAATTGAGTTCTTGAATTGTTCTTGAATAATAAGAGTATCCAATTTCAACAAAATCAGTTCACTGTGCAGCAAGTTGTTTCATGTTGACAGACAGACAGACATCACAATAGATGCTTTTTGCATTATATGGAAACACTTAAAAATACAGTAGTCATTAGCTTCAGTCTAATTATGAAAAAAGAAAAATACAAAATGCAATGAAGGATACTAGAAATATGTTCCAGGAGATGTGTTTTACCATTACTCCTCTAGAAAGGAGATGAACTAGGGTTGTGCAGTATAATATTCTTCAATCAAAAAGTGTCAATAAGGGTGTATAAACAGATATGTTTTTTACTAGAAACAGTAAGTTTGAGCTACTGTACCATCAGTAACTAAACCAACAAGATTAAATATATAAATTATTTGTTGTTCAGTGATGACCCTTTACTTGCAGTAATTTTAATGTAAACTAGCCAACATTTTCCCCTGGACAGAACACATTCACAAATAGCAATAAAAACATATTCCACATTGTAATTCAGTGTACATAATATATGAAATACACAGGCAGTCATCCAGAAATAGCTTGACATATGGGTGTTTTTATACTAATTCAAAGGTAGTGTCCATATAACTTTTTAACTGGTTATCAATAGATAGATACGATAGATAGATATGGTCTCGATGCCGTTTATCTACATTCTTTTCACAAGAGCAGTGATGACCACAGTTGGTACTGTGGTTAATGCCTGCTCAGAACTATTTGTTGTACCAGAATCAAAGATACAATGTCCCATGACTGCTATCAGACTGGACAAAGGCAGGACCATAACAACACAGACAGCTTCTTCACAGCGCTTTTGCAGGTTAATAGACTGCTGCCCTGCAACGCAACTCTGCTTGGCATCATTAAGTAAAATAGGACTTCCACCTGCAGCTAAAGTCACTTTAGTACACAAGCAATTTGCCATGTTAGTGTTTAGATCTGGCAGTGTCATGCTGACAGTGTATGCACCCAAAAAGAAGAAGTCTGTCTGCATTTTTAGTAGCATGCACCATAACGCGGAGTACAGGCAAGATCGAAAAAAAAATTTTCAAATGACAACTCATGTTCAAATGGCATAGCGTTTTCAAATAGTAACGTTTTCATGTAGGAATGTGTGTGTGTGTGTGCGTTCTGAGCAGAATCAATCACAGTAACAACTGTGGTCATCACTGCTCTTGTGAAAAGAATGGAGATAAACAGCATCAACTCAGAGAGGGAGAGGCAAGTTTGTTGCACCACGTGAATGTCACTGACAGAATAAAACTGAATTATAAAAAAACAAGTGCTAACTTTTAGAAGTAGCCAAAATTTACACTGGGTGTTACAAACTCAAATCAAATTTATGTAATTATTATATTATAGTAACCAGTAACAGTGCATTGCTCAATATCATGCAGTGAATTCACTTGACTTGAGCATTCATAGTTTTCATACTTTATCTCTGTACATTTAGCATTCGTTTGCTCAGAGGTTGATGCACTTGCTGATTCCTGAGCAGCTCTTCTTTTCTCCACTTTAGCGGCCCGCTCCTTCTCTTCTTTTGTTGCCATTTTTTTGCATATAAACTGATTAAGTCAATGTTTGTGTTGCAATTTCTTAGTACATTTTGCTTAATTTTTCACTAAAGCTGGCATTTAAATCTTCAATCTGCCTCAAGAATAATTTAAGATATGAAGAAGTAAGGAAAGTGACGATGAAGATGGTAGGGATGAGAACGGCATCCGTATGCATGCATCGCACAGCCGCCCTGCTGGCCGCTGCCGAGAGTTGATTCTACAATAAAATAAAATAAAAATAAAAAGAGGAATAACATTGGAGGTCAATCATCACCCCGAAAGTGGATAGTACAGGTATAAGTACCATTTCAGGTCAATAGTTCAAACAGGTGATTTAAAATCCTGGGCAGACAAATGGACAGTCACAGTAGCATATTATATAAGAAGATAATAAAAGCAGTTTACTACTTAAAATGTGGAGCACCCAGACCTGGAACCTTTTGATTATAAGGCAGCATCTCCTACCTCTACATCATCCAGGAGTATCTATAAGTATACTGTCGATTGACATTGAGCTTGGGTTTGTAACACATTGACAGCAACATGTAAATTGAATGATTTTTTTTTTTTTTACTTAGGTTATATTCTTGATATTTGGACTAAGTCTTCACACATTATGCATTTCACATCCTTATTAGTATAACAAGGAAAACGTTTCTGTTTTAGGTATGTGTTTAGCATTTATTGCCTCACATTTCCTGTCATCCTACATTTACACAGATCGTTGTAGACACAGAAAACACATGAAATGTATGTATTTCAAATAATGATATATTATTTACCCTATACAACTCCGGTCACCTCACACCTATTCAAACACATTTGAGCTGTGAGATGTTTGCAAGTGATTTCAGCTGTGTCAAATTTGGGTGGTGGGATGGGATAGTAGGCTGCATGTGCTGACTGACACATTTGCAAAACAAAAGACGCTAATGGAGCGGTGAGAAGGAATTTAAGGTGGTCCGGGATTACGAGTTTTTTTGTAGGCCACAGGGATTCTAGTGTTAAGAGTTAGATGACATGCTGCATTAGATAAGGTAATGATAATAGAAAAGTATAAAAGGGAATGATTTGTATTAATGATTGCTCACTCCTTGAACTAAGACATTTGTGCATACCCATGTGCAAATAAAAAACTGTTCTGCATTTTCATCTGGTCTCATGAATTACTTCTTGGAAAATGTTTTTACCACTAAGTAGTTCTGGGATCCTTCGTATTATACGGGTGTGCCATTGGGACCAATACTTCAGTTTTTGTGTGGTGGCATTCTGTGGCAATGCCACCTGGTCAAAGTACTTTGTAGCTGCTTTTATTGCCGAAAAAAATTTAAGAAAGCTACATAAGTTGTTCTTTTACAGCTGTCTTTAATGTTGTGAGGGTAAAGGTTTGATACAACTATTGGTGCATCATAACAATAATAAATAACTGTCACATTTATGCAGTGCCTGCTTATCTATTTAAACTAATTTTGAAACATTTCCTTTAGGAAACATATTCTTTTGGATGATTTAATTTTCAGTCTTAGGCACAGCTGGAAGACAGATAGATCTAATCATTATAAATTGGAGCTAAAAACTGGTTAGTCTGAGACAAGCATTCAAAGACTTGCTTCACCCATTAAATTTAGCACCCTTCTATGAAAACTAATCTCAAATAGTTGGAAACCACAATACAATACAAACACATCCAGTAGTAGGGAATATGGAGTACATTTAGTATGCTGGTTTGACTTTTCTGTTAAATTGAATAAGGTTCTACATTTTACTCCATTCTTGTTTATTGCCGCCCCAAAGAGTGGTGAGGTGTTGCTTGTTGATTGGACATACAAGTAAGAGTTTCACTGTACTTTGTACACATGACAATACCACAACCACAACTGTATAAATGTAGAGTGACCTTGGGAGATAACATGCTTGGGCAGTCTTTTGGCATTATAAGTCCTGGAAGTTCATTCTCTCCAATAACCTGTCAGCTATGATTATCGTTTTTCTCTCCTTACCTGCCATTTTATCTTAGTATGTTACCAAATGGGACATTTGCTAATATTCAATAACTATTAGATACTTAAAAAAAATTATGCTTAAATCCATTATGGATTCTTCCATTTTTTAATTTTATATTAAATTAGCATCTTTGTAATTATAACTTTTTTAAAGTAGCCTGAGCTACACATTTATCTGAAAATGTGCTCCATAAATAAATGCATATTATTCTTTTAGAGTTAACAAGGTCTTCTGTGGTGGTCACCTAACACAAAGGCAAAGCTGCCTGAATCATGCCAAAACTAGAGGACCCCGTGCCAGCAGATGCATCCCAACTCAGATATCTAGATGCAGGGGAGACAGATTATTAGCAAATAATCTCAAAGAATAATTTTTCAGCGCCTCTTCAGATCAATAAGGAACGTGGCTCAAACTTCAGGGATCCAATTCAGATAAAATCTACAATTGTGAAAAGAAGCTCTTTGTAGCTGGCACACTACCCCATACAAAACTATCATTGATTACTATCTACTGTATATACTTGTATACTAAACATCATGAAAGTGTCATTTTCTACAGTACACACTACATAAGAGTAGAAAAATCCTGCTGCCAAATCATCACATGTAATTTTAAATGGCTCACCTACTTCGTCACAGTAGCTCCTTCATGATGTGCACTACTTTCATTCCATTAGGAATGAATGAATGCTCAAATGGACTAATTCTCTGTTGTTTGTGACAAAACCCCTTTATAAAATGTTATACCATCTGCCTACATGAGGAACATCCTGGTCTTTAGGTGAAGAAGTATACATTAATTGAAAGGGTGTATAACTAATACTGAGAGAGACTGATTTTTAGATATTGTATGCCCCATGTACAGTAGCGCTCATTGGCCACATCAAACAAAAGAAACACTGAACTTACATTAATTTTTTGATATTTGCTTTCCTTTGACATTTGCTGCAGGTGATATCTTCAATGAATTTGCAAAATGTACCTGGTCTGTGCTGATTTTTATTCAATCTGATTTGAGATAGACTAATCTATCAGATTTGAGGAGTCAAATTGTAATCGATAAGCTCAAGTGATATGGTTTCCATACATGGCATTCCTCAAAATGTGAGGACTGACAATGCAACCAAATTGTGCTTAAGCTAATTTTTGAGACTTTGAGCATGCCACCAATAGTCTTCAAAACCCACAGTGAAATAGTTTGGCTCATCAAGAAATGCAGTTAGCAAAACATCTTCTTGAAGATTGATACCAAGATAACTTATAGTTTTGGTGCTGTTCACATTATGCACAGCCTTGAGACTTCCAACTTCAGCACAGTGACTCTCTTGCAGAATGATTAGGAGCATGATCATGATGGCCACAGATCTACTATACTCAAAATTTCAAATAAATGGGTATTATCATAAAAATCTATTGTAAGATGTCAATGTAGCATGTTAGTAAAGTTGGTAAATGGGTTTTGCAATGCAGGCGGTATGGGCATGGGAATTGAAGCATAATCTATGATTTTTGAAGTTTTTTACAATGATATTATACTGTGTGCTGTATTCATATGCCGATTTGCACATTTAAAAAAAAAAAGTAGATTTTCAGATTTACTCTTCAGCCAAATTTAGCTAGTTTAAAAGAAAAGGATGTGCTGGCTAGGTGTATCAACTATTGTCATGACATTTTGATTTACTGGTTTCTAATTTGTCATATAATTTAGCAGGAAAGTGAATGTATTATACATGCTGTAGCAAAGCATGCCCTTAACAAACAAAGTGGACCAGCTGCCACCTTTCACCATTTAATATCTGATAGAAATGATTTAAGAACAGGCCAATACCAACAGTATTCCCCTTTTAAACCAGTTACCTAATTACATGATGGTCATACAATATTACAGATAGGTTGTAAATTAAACCATAAATGAAAAAGCAACAATCAGGACAAATATACAATTTTCTTACAACATAAATGTAATATGCTAATGTAAAACACTACAAATACATTAGTAAATAAGAACATTATTATATATTAAAATACAGACTGGTTCAAACAGTTCTTACAGATTATGCTGAAAACTGATAATGTTAACATTAACAGCAGCAGACAAATGAATTAGTAATGAATTCTGGAAAATCACCAGTATGTTGTTCTATTAAAATCATGAGATCTCACTGGGAATAAAGATTTGTTTGGTCAGCTACAGGATGCACCAAAAAGATGTGCAGATCTGGTTGTCTAATTGACTTTGAAGCAATATTCTCAAAAAATCCCGTAGTGACCTTGCGACCTACCAATGAGATAGAATGTTTCGTCATAATATGAATAAAAGATGTGGCGGGACAACATAAATTTAAAAGAGTTTATTTGTTTCCAGAATTTAAATGTTGTTTGTAGCCATCCTCTTGCATGTGCATAAATATATACATATATGTTCAGGTGTCTCTCATTATCAGAAGATGAAATGAGACAGCAGTCTCCAGCAGTCAGTAAGGTGGCCACCTTAACATATACTTTTGGACAGTGCTTCGTTGACTTCCTGCTTCATCCATGAAATGCACAGTGAGATCATTCTGATTTTCTTTCTTGGGGATTGTGTTTTCTGCCATTCTGATTTTCCAACTATTTTCACCTGCTTCAATTACAGACAGATTTTATATGAACATTGCAACCAAATCAGAAATTGCATCATTCATTAACTATTAAGAAGTAGAGTTTTTTTGTGCATCATTTGTGGATTTTGTCCTTTACTTATTTTATACCTGTGCATATACAGTAGTTTTTGGGAGCACTTTTTTTGTATACATTGCTTATGGTCTGTTATATCTGTACACTGCATATGAATTTTTTTATGTTTATATGTGTATATATATACTATATATTATATGAACATCTTTGTTTTGTAGTATTTTCTTAATTTAATATATTCTCTAATTTGTACTTTGATTCTATTTGTAGTTAGAGGAAATGGTGGGATGGTGTTTGGTTTAAATAACTGTGCAGCTCTGCTCCTGCCTTCCCTTATCTAAACACTTCCGAGGAAGATGCCTTTGAGTCTTTTTTAGCTTGGTACAGCTGGTGATAAAGCAAGACAACTGGGAAGTTGCCACATTTGCTATGTGTTTGAATAAAGCTTCAATACTGTTTCTTCAAGTACTAGAATAAAGGTTTCTTTGCCCAGTTCTTTCCTCACTGTCCTTTTGTACAACTCAGAATCCAAAATATAACACTTTTCATAGTAATGACCACATTTGTACATGGTTTGTTTGAACAAACTGAATTGAGTAAATCTTCAGCAGCATGACAGTGCATGAGAGAGCGGGTGTCAAATCATGTCTCTTTCTGTAGTTACTTGTCCACTCTGGACAGAGGACAGAATCAGAGCCCATACGATAAATATGCTGTAGGCCTATGTCTTATTCAGATAGACTATGGATACTCATGTCTGGTCTTTCATATAGTTCTGTTTTTTGCATTGTCACGTATGGAGTGATGGTTCTGAGGCTAAGGATGATCTATGCCAGCAATCGGAAGGTTGCTGGTTCGAATCCCATAAACACCAGAAGTGACTCCACTCAGCTGGGCCCTTGAGCAAGGTCCTTAACCTACACCTGCTTTGTCCTAGGTATGATGTTAATCTGCATCCAGTCCTGCAAGCAGGTCCTCCAACTTGCAGGGAAAACTTGGGGGTTGATGGCAGAATTGGCACTCCACTGCAAAAAAACCTCACAAAACCACAGCAGTGTGGTGTGAGATGTCACCTGTTGCATGGCTACACTCGGATTCGAATCAGGGTGGTTCGATGTGTTGTGTGTGTGTCAACGCATGCTCCCAACCTCTTCTTTAGCTCTATTTGAAAGACCTTTTACCTAAAGTGCTTTATTCTTTGTTTCTTTCACTTATGTGTTTGTGTGTACGTGTATATTTGTTCAGCAATAAACATATACCTAGGTATAATTTGTGTTAGGGGTATGTGGATGACACCTCTTTAAGATGTTATTTATTGTTTGAATCATGACACTTACCTAATCGACTGAGAGAGTTACTTGCTAAATATTTATTTAATTAAGATTACCTACAGGTGTGTGTATGAAGCAGATCCTGAGCATGTAATAAAAATTTTTAACAGAACAAGCTGTGAATTTTTTGGTATGTGTACATTACTCTATGTATTCTTTATTAACAGTGAATGGCTGCTGTGGGCACTTCGTTTCCCTAGTTCTCTGTGTGTATGTAATAACCTAAGTGTATGTAATAACCTAGAATATCAGTTTTCTAAGCCAAAACAGTTTATTTCTGTTAGTAAATAATAACAAAACAATAGTGTGTTATATTTACAATTTCTTTAAGGTTACTTAATTGACTACCTGACTAATTGTAATTGTATAAAACTGAACTGTACAACTTTTTTATATCTGTTGGCTGGTATTTTTTACATCTTGGGTAATCTGAAATGACTATTATCAGTATAAAAGATGCTCTTTACACAGTTGTCGGTGATCATATCTAATAGTCAGACCACAACACAGCAAGCTTTGAATCAATCCACTAGCTTGTGCACTCCTAAAAGGTTCATGATGTTACATTTACAATCTCTGACTGAGCCTATTATACAGATATGATTAATGTCTCCAAATGGAAACACAAAAATACAAGAAAAAGCAACAAAAAGCAAAAGAAAGTGAAGAAGTTTATATATCTTCAGAAGCAGCCAAGAAAACAGGGCCTTTTGAATATGAAAATATATTTGGAGTATACCCGGGTTATAAAAAGATATATCATTCGTATTGATGTGAAGTAACGTGGGGCAATTTCTCATGAAACTCACAAGGCCATTCACACTTATTTTTCTTAAGAGTAGCTGAAAGAAACCCAATTGCTATGTCAGCGTGTACCTTGGAAAAGATAAATAAGTACTCTCTTTTAATTAGAAAGGAGATCTAGAATTGATGTCTTAACCTGGGGTCATAATCACAAAAAGCCTTAAAAAAAAGGGAATCTGAAATTTTTCCTGAAGGTGAAGGAAGGGTACATTTTAAATAATAAAAAACATTTACGATTCTAAAACAAATAAATATTTCTCATGTATCGCATTAAAATCATCTGATATTGAATTTGTCAAAACGCAGTTTTCCAAAGTTATATACTATTACATTACCTGAGTTCTTAGATGAAATGTCTTAAACATGCACGTACTGTAATTGTTCATTAATGAACAGAGGTGATCAATCTTCTGAAGGACTAGGCACTGATAATAAGTGTGTGTCATCTTTAAACTATGTTGGCTGCTTGAAGATCATGATAATACGTTAACCTTGAAAATAAATTCAGTAGCTGCTCATTGAACAGAAACATTTAAGGGAGAAGCAGTTGTTAATATTGGAAGACAGGTGCCTGTAGAATTATCTGAGAACAAATCGGGAGCCTGCATTATTTATATTAAAGCAGGATAAAAACACTAAGACAAAGGACAAGATAGAGTATGTGAGTGGTTTTACTGAGATGGGGAAAACTACTGACATTTATTTTCTTTTTCAATATTTATGTATAGCCTTTTGGCAAAAAAAGGTTGTTTTTTTTAAATTACAAACTTCTTAGGCGACTAAATTAAAGAGTTATTTCTCATTTTTTTATGTCGTGTGAAAGTGGAGTCTTGACACACAAAGAAAAGGTTTGGGGCAGCCACCCGTATGCTTCAACCAGGCAGTATTTCTCGTATCTGGTCTGCAGAGATAAAAGAGGAAGGTTTAGTGCACCCTGCCACCCCCTGGTCTGGCATGGAATTACCTTCATTTAATTGCCTCCCATGTGCACATGTGTGACAGTAGTGTTTTTTAAATTTCATTTTTTTCTGGTTTCTTTAAAGCTTTGTTAAACTGTCTTAAGTAGTCATCATCAGTCAGCAATTCACTTTAATGTGTTGTGGTGGACGGCTGGGGGTGGTACCCAGCCAGGACACCCAGGAAGACCCCACGAGGGGGTGACCACCCTGGTTGTATTGGGGGCCACGGGTAGAGGGCTTGGAAGCCCAACCCTGTAGGGGCCAGTGGTCACTGCCAGGGGGCGCCTCAATGCCTTGGGAGCCCTGGACCTCAGCACTTCCGCCACACCAGGAAGTGCTGGGGGGAAGAGGAGCAGGAACACCCGGAGGACTTCCGGCTACACAACTGGTGCTTCCGCCACACGGGGGGTGTGTCGGCAGAGGCTCCTCAGGAAGCATCTGGAGCCCATCCGGGCATGCATAAAAGGGGCTGCCTCCCTCCAGTCGAGAGCAAGAGTCGGGTGGAAGAGGACGGAGCTCGGAGGAGAGGAGTGGAGGCGGTCTAAGGACTGAGCAAGGCATTGTTGTGCGGCCAGGACTTGAACGGGTGATTGGTGCTGCGGCACTGGGTTGTGCACTGTAAATAGTGTTGAAAATAAACGTGTGTGTGGAGAACCAACATGTCTACCTGTCTGTGTCTGGGCTGTACCCCACAGTGTATAATTCCAAAATGTACACTTTTATTTGAACAAACAGTATTTACACTTCTATTGTGTGACATGGTAGAAGTTGCTATGTCAATCCCTTGCCTCCTGACTTCATGTCTTGTAGAAGTGGCTTGTTCTCTTCTGTGTCTCTCCATTAAAGAATAGAATATATTGCTGAATTTTCACAACTTTGGTGTTTTGACTGTTGTAAGGAAGAGGATTGAGGTCTATTAGTGCTTTATGATAAGATGAGCCTTCTATTTCCAAATATTAACGCAGAGCTAATTTTCCACCTAATGTGGTCCTAACATTTTCATAGCTGCCAGATGGGGCAATTTCATAACCAGCTGAGCTAGGTTTGGTTCTGTGTTTGAGTATTAGACTACTATTTCCTAAAACAACTGGAAATGATCTTATGTGTATTTCCAAGCACCTTTAGCATAGGACCTGTTTTTATTTGTTTTTTATTTAAAGTTTGAAACCTGTCAGTTTAACATACTGTATGGTTATAGTGGCCTCAGCCAATGACTTTTCAGTCACAGCTCCTCTCTTCTCCTCTTCCATGTCCATTACCTGTGCCCATTCAGAATCCTCCTTTGCTCACATGGGGTATGAGGAGCTATCTCTCATACACCTCCACTCTCACATCCATGTCAGTATACTTATTGAAAAGAATCACCATGTGCCAAGGCCCATACATTATAGCAGAGGCGACCCTCATAAGTGGTAAATTAGTAAGTGGTTTCTTTTTGCCCCACTCTCCACACTCTCCATGGACTCCCTTTAGAGCTGACCACTCCACATTGCTGTGCCCTCCTAATAGTCCATGGACACCTTACCAGCATCTGTTTCTCAGGTCTGGTCTAACGACATTACAGTATTTTCATGATCACTACATTCATCAGATGACATTGTGTATTCCTATTAAATGGGGATAATATTAAAAAGTATATTGGAAGGTGTTGTGATGTAAGATTTTGCATATAACTTGATAAATATTTTGTATGTCTTTATTTAGGCAATTCATGTTTACCCCCCCCCCCCCCACCCCCTTTAGGAATGGGTCTCTTTGAATTTTACAACAGAGTTGGGGGAGGATGTGCCTTAAACCAGTTTGACGAGTGTTTCTCTGCTAAAGTCTTTCAACCCCCGCAAGAAAGCCAAGCTTTTCCTTAACATATGGTCTTGGGGGGTGGCAAGTGTTAAGATGTTCTATTCCCCCATTGGTCTGAAGTATGGCTGTTTGGAATTGGCTTGGATCAGAAGCTTTAAGTACCATGACGTCCTATTGGCTCTAGGGTTTGAACAGAACATCTATAAAGTTACTTGCTCAACCTCACACTGTCTCTCTTACTAACCTCTGATGATGAAGAAGTATCTCTCTTACTAACCTCTGATGATGAAGAAGCATCTTTCTTACTAACAACTGATAAAGAAGACAACACAATGGAGAGCACAGCTCGGCAGCCATATTGAAACAGACATGTGGCTGAAAGCTGACCACAAATGAACTAGAGACATTTTTAAGTAACAAACAAGTCTGTGTGCCGCCTGAACTACACATCACCATTTAATCAGGTTGTATGATTGTCAATATTAAAATGTAGTTTGCAATTTGTTATTATTTATGAATATTATTAATAATACATTATTTTATGTGTAACTTAACTCCTGCTTGTCTTTTTACTACACCTAATTGCCTGAGGTTATAGATACAGAAGGGAAGGTGGGGAAAAGTTATATACTATAATACCTTATAAACAGTGGTAAGTCTGTGAGAATAGGCATTCTGACAAAGGCTACATATTAATAATACAATAGGGGAAAGCAGAGCAATATAATACTCTACCAAGGTAAAATAGAAGGAATAGGAAGACAATCCAAACCTAAAACAATGGATTACTTCTCTGCAATGAAACAATGCGAAAGTCTGCTATAAATACTGCAACATCCACATGCGAACACTATTAAATGCCCTCAAGGTACATACAGAAATGACCAAGCATTAAGCCCATTGTTATTTTCTCATTATTCTGTTTTGACCCAGGAAACAATCAGAATATTAGGGCCATTGCACTTCTATTCAGACACTATATATACAAGTTTCTGCAAAACATATATATTCTTTAAATCTAAATTATTATAATTCCCCTTCTTAATGCTTTCTCCATAGTGAATGTTTTACTTATTGCTCAAAGCATTCATGAAGAACCCTTGCTTGAAACTTGATGGGGTTATCAAAGAAACATTTTAAATCAGCACAGTAACCTATAAAATACAGCATGCTGCTCGTCCCAGACCTCTACAAGGGACTTTCCAAGTCCCACCCTTTGATAGAGCTTGTTTACTGCTCTTTTAGTTGTCATTGACCATTATTTTTTAAACCTTTTAATGTTTTTGTCTGTTATTAATAGATTTATTAAATTATGTTGAAGTAGTTATTGATTTCTGATCCATCTTGATTCTGAACCTTTTATTCTTTATATGTTTTGGTTTTAATATTAATCTGTCATGTATAATACAATTCATATACCTATATTTCCGTATTATTCTACACAATTCCACACATTAATATTTATTTTAGTACTGAATAATTTTTCTAGGTTGGCATGGTGGCGCGGTGGGTAGCACTGTTGCCTCACCGTTAGGAGACCCGGGTTCGCTTCCCAGGTCCTCCCTGCGTGGAGTTTGCATATTCTCCCGTGTGTGCTCCGGATTCCTCCCACAGTCCAAAGACATGCAGGTTAGGTGCATTGGCGATTCTAAATTGTGCTTGGTGTGTGTGTGCTTCCTGCAGTGGTCTGGTGCTCTGCCTGGGATTTGTTTCCTGCCTTGCACCCTCTGTTGACTGGGATTGGCTCCAGCAGACCCCATGACCCTGTAGTTGTGATTTAGTTGGATGGGTAATTTTTGTATTGTATGGTCAGTTTCAAGGCAAAATTAAGACCCCCAAAGGTTCCTGGGTGACTTTGCTCCTTCAAGGAGAATTGCTCTTACTTCTAACAATGCTGTGTGCGGAC
The DNA here is from genome assembly GCA_026402145.1 of Polypterus bichir lapradei. Classification (NCBI taxonomy): domain Eukaryota; kingdom Metazoa; phylum Chordata; class Cladistia; order Polypteriformes; family Polypteridae; genus Polypterus; species Polypterus bichir. Next base: position 38,983,490 of record JANRMT010062792.1, read on the forward strand.
ATTTGGTCATTTAAAGCAGCGCAACATTTCTTACTCTTGATTTCATTTTTATTTCAATTCACAGATACTCAGTCATTTCAATGGGCGAGTAGAGGATATTAGTAAGAAGGTTCCTTTGCATCATGGGCCAGAATGTCCTAATGGTAAATTAACCCTTGTCAGTTTTATAAATTCACCAGATTCTTTGTGACTTGTCAGTATATTGTTACTTTATCTGTGTAACAAGGTAAAACTTGATACCTTGTTTTTGATATATCAGACCTCCTTATAATTTTGTACAATTACACTCTTTTATAAGTAGATAGACTTTATGATCATATATAATAGTAATATCTGTCATTTACAATGACACTAAACACTAAAACACTGGCATTGACCCCCGTCTAGGATGGGTTGAGAGCTAAGTAATCAACGTCTATCACCAGATATTCAGAGTTAATGTTTGCAGTGCATCATCTATTGTAATGTATTTGTAATGTATGTTCAAATAAAATGCACTGCATTTTTAATTTCTACAGATTCCACATCACAAACATTAGTACTGGTTTTACAAATCCCTTACCAAGGAGCATATAACAGAGACATAGCAACCAGATGGACACACAAATACACAGACACAAGCACTTATTAAGGCAAATTAGAAAAGAGAACCACTGATTAATTTTTATAATCACATTATAAGTCAATGAAAAATAATGGAGTAGATAGCATTCATAACAAAGGGAGGGCTAAATAATTATCGTGATAATGTTAGTTTTAAATAATATAAATAAAAAAAAATCTGAGTTTTGTTGAAACCTAAGCATAAAACCTCTGAAATCATACTCCACTTACAAATATGAATATGAGAAGCAATTTGTGTGTGTCAGGTTCAAAGCATTTTAGTAGTATCAGACTGCTGCTTCAGTTAATTTGATTAGTTTGAAATATTGTTGTTACTTGACACAGCAACAGGGGCAAGTCACTGTTATACTGAGCAAATCCTTGTTCATTCTAGTAAATTAAGTGGTAAATGACAGAGGAACCTGATTTACTTGTGAGGCCTAGAAAAATAATAAACATATAGTTGAATTTAGATTATATTGAATCATTTCAAATTGCAGTGTTATGAACACAACACAGAATAAACTGTCCAAAACCCATGATTTTCTCTCTTGTTCCCGCTAGTTTTCACAGAAATATATCTTCTAATTCTTCCATATATTATCTTGTGCAGAAGCAAAGCAGTCTCACACATTTTACTTTGCTAGGCTGTGTAAAAATTGCTTAAGTTAGATAAGGCATATACTCATTATTTTACATGGCACCTTTCAATAGTGAAATTTGTGTTTCAATTGAATAACTAAATACCCCAAAATCTCAAAAATGCTTTGACTTATTTGATTGAAATTTGGTGACATTATATAAAAAAGAAAATTAGCTGACCCATGTTTCTTGTTGTATTTGTCAGTAATATTACTGTAGCGAATGAGGTATTCTTAGGCAGTGTGCTTCATGTGGTCATGTGGTGAAATGGGGCTTGCAGTTTGTTCAAATAAATTCTGCAAGCAGAAGAGCACCACCACTGACCAAGCCGCACCTGTATTCACACAAGGAAATGAAGTTGGCAGTGAGAAAAGAAGGGCAGCTGCCCTGCACAGGAAAAAGACACGGGGTAGCAAGCTGCGTGTAAAATATGATGTAAAATGGACAATGAAAAGTTAGGCAAGTTCAAAGAAGATGTGATTAGCAAGTGGCTTCTTTGGGTACATACAGTACTCCATATTTTGTCAACTTCTGCTTATTCCTTGCAATGCAGTATAAAATTCATAAAGTATCAATCCAGATTGGATTGCCAAGCAGACTTAATACATAGTCTACAAAGAGCAGGGTCATCTTGGTGATAAAATACCATGATACAGCCCCCTTGGGTGTCAAACCACGCTGTGCTGCTATGCTCCGGTTTACAAAACAGAAACGCGTAGTTCACAATATTATGTCTTTCCTGTACAATGCTTAAAATGCTCAGTTCATTGTATGGGGTACGTAAACATGAAGTATGTAAATGTCAATGTTGTATATAGTTACTTAAAGAAAACCACATTTCAGTGTATATCATTTTTGATCTAAACCCTCCTAAACTCTATAAAGGTACAAGATTACAGATGAAAGCGTTACATTGAAATCTGATTGAAGCTGCCATTTTCACAGAATGCGCTACAGGCTGCAATTATATTTATACCCAAAGTTCCTATTATCCCTACTAATAACCTGTTAGAGTTTCCTCTATAATTGTGTTCTGTAATGACTATCAACAAATGCCAAGTCACCAGGAGAAGCAAAAATTGTCTTACTCTTGGATAATTGTATGTAGCATGTTTAAGAGTAACAAGCTCTACTGAACTAATAAAATATTTTATACAGAAGAGTGTTAGTTACATAGTACTTCTCATATATCCAAATAACCCTCAGCACTATAACTGAGGCCCACTTTAACAAAAGAATCAGACATTCTAAATTGTCTAGAATTAAAAACAAATCAAAGGCATACCTAAGTGGTGACAGAGGCTAGATTGGGAACACTTCGGTTTGTCAGACGCATCATGTGTGCGCATAACTCTATACCTTAATTCAAACACATATAACAGAAACACCTTAACAAAGTTTCATTTTTTATGATCTATGTAATTTTTCATGTAATTCCAAGATGTGTTAGAGAATATATTGTATATTTCAGTTTGTTTTTTTATGCGGATACTGTGAGTAGGATAGATTGAGACATTATACAACACCTACTGTATGTTATCTTAGATAAATACCATATATTTTTTCTTTGTGATTTATGAACAAAGAGAGAATAATTGCATACTATCCAGCTGCACATTTCATTGCTTATACTGTTTTCCTATAACACTACCAATGAATTGAAATGTCAAAAATAATTTAATTTTGACACATAATCTTTTTTTTTTTATTTTCGCTGGCTCTTTTGCTGGTGCAAATTTACTTTTCATCTCTATTTCAGATTTTTTTTAATACTGTACTTTTTGTTTTTAGGATAGATAAGGCACCTTTACACTCGACTTTCTTGACTTTCCTTTATTTGTCTTGTGTGTATATAACATTTTGCTTTACCATTTGCCTTGTACAGCAAATAACTGCTGACCAAAATTAAGAGTAATGATTGTTTTGTAAAGAATATCCAATATTCCAAATATTCCAGAATTTTGAGGGTCTATAGTGTAAATGTTCCCGTGGATAATTCACACAAACTAGCATTTAAAATGTATCACTCAGCAGTAATAAAAATTATGACGATGCCCAAGCACAAATTATTTCACCTTTGCAAATATGTTAATTGTAAAGTAATAACTTGTTATTACATGTAATGTTTATAAAACACCTTGGAATGGCATTTACCAATGAAAGGTGCAAAATAAGTTTGTTTGATGTAGTTAGGTTACAGTTGTCTGTTTGGACCTGTACACTGCTCAGACCCAGGAATCTCTGAAAGTTTAAATAAAGTTTCATTGATTTTACAAAGTAGAGATAGTAGATCTGAAAAAGCAACCACACTTGCACATGTAAACTTTGATTTGGTCAAAAGAAAATATTTTCATGTAACATCTTGTGGTTTTCCAAGAGTAGTCAACCAAGGAGACAAGACATGTATATTGAAAGTGGTTTAAATAAACAGTTGGCTGTTTTGTGTCTGTTACCTAAACTGGATCTGTTCTTAAGCATTCCGTTGGCTCCTTGAGATTAAACCTGATACAACCATCTTTATATATAATATTCTACCATGGCTCTTTGTTTGTCTGTCTAAGATTTTAAATCACCTGTAGCTCACCAACCGTTTGACTTATTGACCTATTGACCTGAAATTTGGTACACATATACTATATGATGTCTACTATCCGCTTTCGGGGTGATGATTGACCTCCAAGGTTATTCTTCTTTTTATTTTTATTTTATTGTGGAATTAACTCTCGGCAGCGGCCAGCAAGACGGCCGTGCATTGCATTGTTCTTAACACTACCACCTTCGCCATCACTTCCCCTACCTCTTCATATTTTAAATCATTCTTGAGGCAGATTGAAGACCTAAGTACCAGCTTAAGTGAAGAATTAAAGAAAACGTACTAATTAATTGCAACACAAACACTGACTTAATCAGTTTTAATGCAAAAGGATGCCAGCGAAAGAAGAGAAGAAGCGGGCCACTAGGGTGGAGAAAAGAAGAGCTGCTCATCAACCTCTGAGCAAACGAATGCTAAATGTACAGAGAAAGAGTATGAAAACTATGAATGCTCAAGTCAAGTGTATTCATTGCATGTTATTGTGCAGTGTGCCGTTACTGTGATTGAGGTTGAATTATAAATGCTGCCATGAATAAAATTTCCAAGTGACCTTTTCTTGGAGGGATGATGGAGGAATGCTGCCTTGAAATGCTTTGGGGGAATATACTGTTCTGGCCATCAGTCCTACACCGCACATCTGCAAACCACCCTGCCTGGATCACCAGTCCATCCACACCCTTCTTTACATTACCTGTCCTCTGGATGAGCCCTAGATCAGTGGTTTACAGCCTTTATTCCCCCAAGGTCCCCAATGTGCTATGTGATATTCTCCTTGTACTTTTGTTTTTGAACTTACATTTATTTGCAAAATCATACCATTTCCGGTTACCACACTACTGCACTGTAAACTATGGCCAAGCGCCACTTTTCAACATAAGTAACCTGTACTGCACACTGTTTTAATCCAAACTCTTTCAAAAAAAATAAAGTCCTTTTCTTTTATGACACCTGATCGAGGTGCTATCCTCTTTTTCCTCTCACTGAGTCTTTTGCACGTTTCCATGTTTTACATGACAGGTAGCTCTCCGTGGTGCACTCCACCATCCTCGCTTCACAGCTGCCATGCTGCATCCCAGTCAAGATGCTACATTATTTTGTATACTGATGAAGCAGTCCACTTTAACAACATAAGTTTTACAGACTGCTGTACTTTGATCCTCTTGAATATTCACCAAACCAAAATTATTGGGCAAGCACTGACTGTTGCATTGGCTTGTCAACTTGCTATGTTCTACCCAGACAGTCTGGGACTCTCTACAGATAAAAGAATGTCTCCGAATGGTCTGTACCTTTTTTATTCTTATGGCTGTGACAAGTTATTTGTAAGAGTCAGAGGTACTTGGAAACCTACTGTATATTATTACAAAGTGTGAAGTGAACAGCCTCAACACACACAAAAAGGTTTGGGGCAGCCACCCATATACTGTCCCTGGCTAAAAAAGGGTTTTGAAAGAGCAATCATGTGCATTGTTTTGAGTCCTAAACTGAACTGACTGAATGTTGAAATCATGGAGGCTTTAATGGTCAAAACTGGAAGTGATGTCATCCATGGCCGGAACTGGAAGTAGCGTCATCTGTTGCACCAGAAACAAAAGTGACATTATCTGTGGCGCCGGAACTGGAAGTGACGTCATTGATGGTTCATCTGGTAGGTATTTCTGTGTCTGGCCTGTAGAGATAACAGATGTAGGATTAGTGCACCCTGCCACCTCCTGGCCTGGCGGGTAATTACCTTGACTTTGTCCACTCAGCTTCCCCCTACTCACACATGTGTGACAAAAGGTAATTTTTATTCTATATTCCAACTTGTTTTATCATCCCAACCTTCAGAGAGTTCCTATAACTCTGACTTGAGGTTCAGGCATGGGAAACCCTTCTATTAAACTGTACCTGTAAGAACTACTACAGTTTAGTTCCCCTTACATTTTTCAGGTACATTTATCCTATTTGTCTATATTTTCTTTTAACTGTACAGTTTTTACTCCTCTGGAGGTTCACAATAATCATCAGGTAGAGGGGTCCTCTCATCAGATTGGATGGCCCAGAGGTGACTCAGCTGTGGAATGGCCAATAAGGGGAGGCAGCTTGATGGCCAAGGTCTCCAGGACTCTGAACAAATTCAAATTGTATAATGTGATATCATCTACTGTTGAATTCTGCTCTGTAATTGTAATATGTGTATTGCACTTTTATATTGTACTAGCAAAATACCCGCGCTTCGCAGCGGAGAAGTAGTGTGTTAAAGAAGCAATGAAAAAGAAAAGGAAACATTTTGAAAATAAAGTAACATGATTGTCAATGTAATTGTTTTGTCACTGTTGTGAGTGATGAGTGTTGCTGTCATATATATATATATATATATATATATTTACACACACACACACATAAACATATATATACATATCTATACATATACACATATATATACACACACACATATATACATACATATATATATATCTACATATATACACATACATATACATACACACATACATACATACACACACATATATACACACAAATACATATATATATACATACACACACACATATATAAACATATATATACATATACATACATATCTACATATATACACACACAGCTATTTCGTATCAGTGCAAGACGCTGCTTGTTAAAA
>JANRMT010062792.1:38990369-39006939 GCA_026402145.1 Polypterus bichir lapradei
CCTTCTCAATTATATAATGCATGTTTTCTTCAGCGCTTTTTGGGGCTCTTCCTGGTTTTCTACGTACTGCGTGATTACGTGGGAGGCGTGATGATGTCAAACTCCGCCCCCACGGGTTTCAAGCTCATCTCCATTACAGTAAATGGAAAAAAACAGCTTCCAGTAATGACCATTACGTGTAGAATTTCGAAATGAAACCTGCCCAACTTTTGTAAGGAAGCTGTAAGGAATAAGCCTGCCAAATTTCAGCCTTCTACCTACACGGGAAGTTGGAGAATTAGTGATGAGTGAGTGAGTGAGTGAGTGAGTGAGTGAGTGAGGGCTTTGCCGTTTATTAGTATAGATTGAGGATTACTTGTGTTTTGTTCTGTATATTGTATTGTATTATCCCCTTTTTTTGACACCCACTGTATGCCCAACCTACGTGGAAAGGGGTCTCTCTTTGAACTGCCTTTCCCATGGTTTTTTCATAATAATGTTTCTTTTGGGTGGGGGGGGGGGTTTCCTTGTCTTCTTAGATAGTCAAGGCTCGGGAGCTATCAAAAGGCAGGCCCTGTTAAAGCCCACAATGGCACTCCTTGTGTAATTTTGGGCTATACAAAAAATTGTGTTGTATTGTATTGTAATAGCCAACTTGCTCCATGGAAGAACCTTCAGGCCCAGTCTTTGCAAATAAGTTTCTATTGCCTTCAGTGGAGGTTTAGGTGTCATTTAATGATGGCATCAAACAGCTGTAGAAGTGTGTACTGTGGCTGTAGTAGGACTTCCAGTTCAGCACTAGTTATTGTGGTGCTCAATTGCTCACGCTCGACTTTCTGTCACTTCTGACATTTCTTCATAGTGCTCAGTTTCACAGAATCATATTTAATTTAAGAGAGCTTTGCGGTCTTCCACTGGATTCCTTGACGTCAGAAAGTATGATTGCCTTCTGAACATCCCCAGTGAAACAAACTGAACCACCTTAGGACTTTGAGTCCTGGCAGTAATTTACACCACTGGTATGGTTTGGTACCAAAATCCAGACACTTCTCCCTTCCAACTTTACTGTCTATTAACGTCCTTGGCATTAACACCCCAGACATCTCTTGGATTTGGAATTCTATGTAACAATAATTAACCTTGATTGTCTTTCAGGATAAGCTATTATGATCTAATGTATAGCGTTTTAGCCTGAGTAATGCTGAGGACAGTATACTGCTGCCATCTACTGGACAGAATAACATCATGATGCAAAGAAAATCATGAATATTTCTATGCATTTTGCCATTTAATATTAATTCATCATCAATTATTCATAAGTGGGGTGGTGCCTTCTAGTGTAACACACAAGAAAGTGTAATAGAAAAGCTGTAGAGCCAGTTTTAGTACAAACTGAAACTGAATCATCAGTTCAATCTAACGATTATAATGGCAATGTAAATTGGTCATCAGAACTTGGCATGGATAATGAAACTGAAATTGATAAATACAGCACTGAATGAATGAATCACTGTGATATGCCTGGTAAATTCTGCTGCAATGAGGTCCTCTGTGATACAAGCAGGTGCACATCAAAAAGGAAAAATGATTGCAATCAAGTGGAAGGACAACAAAGACATTAGCCCCCTAAGCACTATTCACATTGCAGAAACTTTCAGTTTTCATGTCAGGGAAAATTTCAAAGCCACTAAGCCTTGCACTGTGATAGCCTAGCATCAGGCACTGACATTCTACCCTCTCATGACAAAAACAGAAAAAATATAAGAAACACATTTCTACTATCTTGATTGCAACAACAGACTGTGTGTTGGTGACTGTTTCAAAACATATCACATGAAGGACATGTATCATTCAGCATTAGTACAGCAGTGGACACTGGGGATACCTTTACTACTGTATACTGTATACTGTATATGCTGATGTTTTATATTTACATGTTTCTGTCACATATAATATTTTTTATTCTTGAAAAAAAAAAGTATAATTTTTGCTTTGTTTTGCCTGGGGTAAACATAACACAAAGGAGCCTACATACTGTACACAAAAGGATTTTTAAGCATCGTGTCTCAGTGTTAAGCTGCACCATTCCCATTTTTGAAGTAAGTATACTGTACTATAGGTTATTTTGACAATCTCCCAGTTTGTTAAACCCTGGCAGTACACAGCAAATAGCCTTAGATTGGTCCTCCTCAAAGGGCTCCCATAATAGTCTCTGCTGTATATGTGGGCTTTCTGCAGTTGCACATCTCAAAGGCATCACTTCTGTGTATTTCTTCTGAAATTTTAAGATACAGTACCTAGAGTTTGTCTGCTTGTGGAATGTTTTGAACTCTTCTTGGCAGATTTCTTTCCCATTTTCTTGGATGGAAATTCTGTGAGGGTCAGCACATTAGTCTTCATTAGAATTCTGAAATCAAAACTTAGATACACTGTATGGATTGTGACTGTTAGGCTGGAAATTAAATGTGAACCTTTGGAGTTGTAAGGCTGAGATTTTTTAGGTAAGGAGGATAGAGGATACCAGGTAAGGAGGATAGAGGTTTAAAGGTAACCTCACTAATTCTTACTAATCCTAAGTTCAGATATACCTTTCTTTTGCTCATTAGTTTATGTTATTGGCAGACAAATTTGTTTACCTTTTTCTGAAGAACATTGTCTTTTTGTAATATTATTAATCATGTCTCTATACAAATGGGTACTGCATGTACTTTGTCTGCTTGTAGGTCCAATCATTTAAAGAAAAAATGAACACAGTAATTCAGACATAAAGATGCAGGTTGGTGATGTGAATGTACTGCAAAATGACATCTCTAATAACTGTAAAGCAATCACATTTTCAACTTATTTAGAAATACTAAGTGATCCAGGTTAACCTACTATTTAACAACAGCTATGAGTTAAAAAGCATGTATGCTTATTTGAACTGTTATGGTTTGACAAACATGCAACCATGAAAGATCATTTGGAGCAAATGATTTTCTACAGAAAATTGCTGCTACTTAGAATGCTCACTGCTAAGTCATTTTGTACATGCCTAAAGTAAGTAGGCACATGGCAAATTCAATAACACAAATGTTCAATCAATGCACAACTACTTGTTTCTTTCCTATTTAACACAATCAAGTTTACTGAAAAAATAAAAATTCTTTATGGGAGTATGTGATTTGAGTGCAAAACTCTTACATACGCAGGTAATTCACCGACACAGGTCAATGTGACAATACTGTATTCCTTAAAACTTTTAAAATACCAAAACAGCAATTTATGTTTACACAATAAGTACCATACAGACCATAAAATACAAACACATTAATCAATTCAATTAAATTTAAAATAAATAATTACAAAAACATACATTTTTTGGCAAATCTAGAAAAAAGCTGCCTGAATAGCGATAGAAGCAAGGCTGTTTTAGGGAAATCCAAATTTATAAAAAGTAGTTTGGCTGAAAAAGTGCTAATACTCCCGTTTTCGGTTATCCCATTGCACATACTATAGTTAGAAGAAATGGCAGAAGTATTGCCTAGGACTGTGAAAATAGAATGAGAATAGGAATAATAGTTTATTAGTATAGGTTGAAGCCTATTGTCATTTGTACTCAACACAATGCAATGAGAAGTCAAACAAAAGACACCTTTTATTGGTTAACAAAAAAGATTACAATATGCTAGCTTTTGAGGCAGCTCAGGCCCCTTTTTTAGGCAAGATGCAATTACATCTTCTTTGAAGAATAGGCCATTTAACAATTGGATATATGCCTCAGGTTTAGGTTTATGGTATCATATGTTTTCTACTTGACTTAGTGGAACTGACTGTTTCAGGGTGGAACTGACTAAGAAGACATCTGTAAATGTGGCCTACATAAACTGAGAAGGTTAATTCAGCTCTGTTTATACATATATTTATTGAAAACTTGTTATATTTGTATAGTTGTTGCTATATTCTGAAACTGCTGAGAATCTGAAAGCATTTGTATGTCTTTTTTGACATATTGCTTTGATTTTTGTCGATGCATTGTTACCAGCACAAAACAGCATCTCTTCTAGGTTTAGTTCCTGCCTCAATACTGCCATTGTAGTTTAACAGTGAGTCCACTGAAAAATCATAGTTTTTTATACATTGGGACAGACTCTGCCTCCATGTAATTATGTACAGTACACAAAAACTATTCCAGCTCTGCTGCTGAATGATAAAGACTTTAGCAAGGTTATATATTTTTGTATGCATTCAGCAATACTCTGAGGGTGAGGATGAGATAAAGCATGGCAGGAACACCATCATACAGAACATATGCTCATGCGACATGGGTCAATTTAGAATCATTTACTTTTTGAGAGGAAATTCGAATATCCAGAGTAAACTGATGTGAATAATTCATGTTCTGTCCTCAGCAAGTAGAGTGATCAACAACCACCTAAGCCAGCTAAGACAAAGAAAAGTCCTTTTGTTCATTTAACTCTTTGGGCTTTTCATTAAAGTTCATATAATTTGCTTTCCAATGATGGCATTCAGAGCTTCAGTAAAGTGATTTGAGCCATTTGATGCAATTCAATGAATATATACAAGTCACTGTCTCACCTGTTTCTTCTTTTTTATTGCATTAGGTTTCCAAAGAGTTTCATCACAATCCTACTGTTGTAAAAATCTGTCCCAAAAATGCCAAAATTTATCACTAGCCTCTAAAATCGAGGCCCAAGTGTTCTGAGTCTTAGTGCTCAGAATGGGCTTCCTCAAACTTTAGTGTAGGCTTTCTCCTACACAGACTTTACAGTTGGGAAAGCCCAGCAACAAAATAATCCTTATAATCTCCAGTCACCAAGCAAAAGATTAAAAGAACAAGTAATGAAAGAAAAAAAAACAGGAAAATGATGGCTCTTTATAAATAAGATTTATTATCAAAAGAAAGGAGGAAACATTAAGCAAGAAAAAATGAGAAACACGGGGTTTGCCCAAAAGGCAACATAGTCCACATCCCAATTAAAAAAAGCACTACATGAAACAAAGAATCAAAAAATAGAAATCCACAGTTACTTAGAAATCATATGTTCTCTAATCACTAACAACACTTATCTGGAATACATGGCCCTCAGCATGGACTTATACAGGCACAGGTGAAACTCAGTCTTTAGGGGACAGGCCCCATAACAAAGCATCTCAACAAAGCAAAAGGAATACATGCATACATTAACAACAAACAAAAGAATATTAACAAAGATTACAAAATAAACGTACATATAATTTTTCAGAAACAACAAGATTGGGAGCATGCACTAATACAGCGCATTGCTGCACCCACCACACGACGAACCACCTCAGAATCCTAAATTAGGACCCAAATGCAGGAACATCTCAGCACCACACTAGTTTGAATGGAGTGGAACAGTGTGAGTTTTTCTTATAGTGGCTGGAGTGTCAGTCCTGCCACCCACCTCCAAGTTTTCCCTGCAAGTTGGAGGACCTGCTTGCAGGGCTGGATGCAGGTTAATGTCATACCCAGGACAAAGCAATTGCAGATTAAAGGCCTTGCTCGAGGGCCCAATTGAGTCACTTTTGGTATTTATGGGATTCAAACTGGCAACCTTCTGATTGCCAGCTTAGATCCAAAATAAAGGAAAATTGACTTAAGTCAGGGGTTAGACACTGCATGAAACATAACACTTACAAACAACCCCTAAATGGTCTGACACAGCTATATAATTAAAAAAAAGAAAGCAGAATCAAAGATGCCTCTGCTGTACATGTTTGCACAAAATAATTTAAGCATGTAATGTCTAAAACAGAATATGATAACAGTTCAGGGAATTGGTTCATTAATGATTAGTGTGGACTATGGCCAGCCATTCATCCCGGCCAAAACCCCGGCATCATGGACTATGTAGTTTTAGTACACAGCCCTGCTGGATAACGTCTGGGCCGCCAGGAGCCACTGCAGGGAGGCTCAGAGATGTTTACTTTCCATATAGCCCAGAAGTACTTCCATGTCACAAGGACGGAAGAAATAAAGTGCTTCCAGGCTAACGAAGAAGAGAAGTTTCTATCTGACCCGGAAGTGCTAGGAAGTCACATGGACTGCAGGTTCAGAATCACTTCCGGGTCAAGGACTATAAAAGGATGATGGGAAATCCCAGACGTCGAGCTGAGCTAGGTGGAAGGGTGGCAACACGTCTGGGAGTAGGAGGATTGGTTTATTGTATTATTGTATTATTGAGAATTGTATGTGTATTGTGGAGAGGAGGGTGCTTTGTTCACTGTTATTAATAAAAAAGTCAACTTATTGGACTTTTACCTGGTGTCTGGCATATAGTCTGAGGGTTCAAGAGGACGATAGCTCCCTCTATCTGTTACATTAGTTAAGAACAGTATAATTGCAGAGCTTACTCAGACATGTTGTCAAGTTCTGCTACTTACTGCATTTTGTGTACATGACAATTTAATGCTGCCACTGCTGTTTTACATACACCACCTATTAAAGCTGCCTCCTTTCTTATTATTTTCTGCTACTTGCATTTCTGGACAACTACATTTGGACTTTTTCATTTAGAGGTAGTTGTTAGTAACTGAACCAAAACTAACAAATAAATACCCAAAGGAATGTATTATTTTCATTTATTGATATGAGTTGAGACCTTCAATGGCAATCACTATGACAATGAGTCATTCTGGCAATTGGAAATTTACATGTGTATTATTTTCCATGTGCATGCTAGCTTATGGTACTCTTACCTAAACAATGGTGATTAATTTAAATATTAATTGTAAAATGCATCTATTTTTAAACTACTTAATTCAATAACTAGATATATCCTTTAATATATAGGAACTAATTCCAAATGAGACACAAATCTAGAGTACTCAAAGAAGCAAAACTTTTAGCTGAAGTCTGTTTTACCCTTGTATTTTAGTTAGTACATTTTCAAGATTGCAAGTACAATAAAAGTTGTAATGGGACTAAATGTCAGTAGATTAAGAAAATAACATTTGATAGGGTTGCTTAGTCATTCTTTTAAGAAAAAGAGAGAAACATTTCTTAACATATACAGCGATCCATTATAAATGCTCTTCATTTCAGTTATTTTGGCAAATAAAGTAAAATTGAATTCTTATTTGAACATATTCTCTAAACACATTAATTTAGTTCCATCTATTTTAAGTTCAAGAGACAGGAAGCTGGAAAATGGTACTTTACTTATTGTGATTACACACATACTTGATCATCAACAATGAAGCCTATTCCTTGGTATGCCTGTCATGCTCTTTCTCTGATAACAAGTCACAACACTTCTGCTATTCTTGAATTTGACTCATCAGTGAATGACTCTTCAAGTAATGTCATTTTTGGCATAAAAACATATCTCTTTGGATTAACCTTTCTAGACTACTTTGTGGTATTATTCTTTTGCTGCTGTTTTGGTTTTTATTTCTGTTTTATTCACTTTTGACATTGGATACTACATCTTTTTCCTGCAATCTTCAATTTGTTTATGACCTTTGCCATTTCTTATGTCAATAACATTCTACAAACACCATAAAGGCAATTTCATGCTTTTTTAAAACAAACAAACAAAACTACCAAATTGTTTGTTCAGAAATTTAGGGCATCATTCATGGTCGCAGAAAAAGTGCTCCATTATCGAATGTATTATTATACAAAAAAAAAAATTACAAATCAGATTTTAAAATAGTACAAACTAAAAAATATTTTTAATATGGGGAATAAGGGAAAACTTTCTGATTACACAGCAATAAATTAACAGTGTCCTATTACAAGGTGGAAAATAATAGAAAATGTTCAATTAATGTAGAATTATAGGCTACAAAACAATCTTCATAGTTTTCGGAAATGTTGTCTGACAAATCTTATTGATTTCAAACCAGTACAACTGATGTGCATACAGCATATCTTATTTAGATTTTCAGAAGGCATTTAACTCAGTTCCTCTTGAGAGATTACTAATTAAAGTCAAATCTGTAGGGATCAAGGGTAGTATTAACAGGTTGATTAGCAACTGGCTGAAGCGGAGACAGTGTCATAGTTAGCTCTTGCTGTGTTGATGTGTTTATTGATGTTCTCCAGGGATCAGTATTAAGCCATATGACGGGTTTTATCTGAATTTATTATTCTAGAAATTATATATGCTGAAGACATATCATTTGGGAATATACAGGCAATTTTATTATTCAAAAAGACTTATTTATTCTTGGGCCCTAAAATGGGTTACCAGCAGGTAATTTTATAAAAAGAAATACAACACAGAAAGGGAAATAGTATGAAGGGATAAATGTATTATTGTAAATTAAGGTCTGACATTTAACAAAATAAAATGACACCATAATATTTCCGTATGTTCAATTAAATGAAATGCACCTGATATGTAACATTAAACGTAATGCTATTTTCACTTTTTGTTTTATCTGTACATATTAGAGGATGTTTTTGGCTAGGGAATCACTCAGTGTAATTTGTAGCTACTTAAATAATTGATATTTGGCTAAAAGGTTTACATTGTAATAAGTTCTAATCAGTTTATACGCTTTAGCAGAAAAAAAATCAAAATTCTACCATAACAAATCATTGAAGAACTGACATCGATACAACCATCTATTAATTCATAGTTCTGCACTGGCTTTCTTCACTATGGCACTTCTAGTGAGTCAGAGCTAGGAAGAAGGCAGGGACCTGTCCAGAAAAGGGCACATGTCCATTGAATGATACACCCATGCTCACCTAAAGTGGCTAAATTAGAGTTGTTGACACACATATTTTAGAAAGATGACATGTAGACAACATACAATTTCCACAAAGTGGTGTGGCTAATAAGTGAACCAATGTCAATTGAACTGTGAGACACTAGTACCAATAAATGGTTCATCCACATAACAATCGGTTTTAAAACATCTTCAGATATTAGGATTTTTTTTTCACTACGCAGTTTCTTTAAAAGTATTGGGATATACTTAAATTTGCATGTTTATCTAATTATACAGGCTTTATTTAACACAGAGGCATGGGAGAAGTCATGGATTTTGTGAGATAATGCACAATTTTGTTCAACAATAAATTCCACTTCAAAATAATATTTTAAACTATGCTACTTAACAATAAAAAAGAAAACGTTTATTTGAATTCTCATATAGTACCACATCCTTATCATAAACTCATAAAGTGGCACTCTAGTAAACATATTCAGTAATTAGAAATTTTCTTAGCTTTATATGGTGCTTGTTATTGGGCGAAAATCCATGTAAAAATGTTAAGTAAAATCATTTTAAATTTAGCAATAAGTCCCATGTTTCTTCAATTGAAAACATTTCAAATAAAAATGTGCTTTAAAAGATTTAATTAGTTACATGCAAGGTGCAGTGATGATCTGTAGATTTTTCATTTATACCACATTCATTATTTTTAGGAGGTGTTTTTTTCTAACTTAATTTCTCTTGACAACTAAAAATTGCTAGAGCAGTAATACTTATAAATTGCAGCACATTAGAGACCTTAAGCAAATACCCTTGGTATAATCTGTGACCTATAAAGATTCAGTGAATGCTTCAGTTTTTTTGAAAGGCAGATCCAGATTGATGATGACTGCATAATTCTTTATCCAAAACCAGCTAGAAAGATTAAAGTCTTGAATGTAAAGAAACAAAATCTAGTAGACATTTGCATCAGTCTTCTTTAACGTTTTACTAAATCCAGTTTGCTAAACATTTTTTTTTAATTTTGAAACTGCTTGCATTCTTTAAAAATATCTTGGATGCTGTGGCTTTGATTTGCAGACAGGTTATTAAAAGTATTTCTTTTTCCCCAAGTAAAACTGGGTCATATGATTTGCATGTTGAGAAATGAATCTTAAGCAGGAAATTGCACATTAAAATGTTGGATAAAATATTCTTTGCCTGGATTCAAACAAAATCTCCATAATGTGTTAAGTGTGTGTAGCTGAAGTGGCATAACAGACAGTCTGTTTCTATAAATTAGAAAAAGATAGCAACTCCAAACAATCACATAATTAGATTTAAACCACTACCCAAAGACAAAACATATATACCTAGATTAGAGATTTAAACCACTTTTTATTTAATTGTATATTATCTTCATTTGCTTAAAATAAAAAGAAGACAATTTTTAAAAAAAGCTTAACAATAAATAAAATTTGGATAAGCAGCTGAAAAAGACATCCTATGTAATTTGGTTTGTTTGACCAGATACCCACTACATATCCAACATGATCTATCTATTCAAATGAAATAACAAAAGTAAAAGATTAAAATTTGATTCTGTAATTCTAATGAAGGGGAACGAATCTAAGAGACTTTGAAGACGACTCGCATCCTCACACCTTTTGTGTGTGTACGTGATATGAAAAAAGTGGAGATCCTGCTATAAGAGACTTTGCCTTTCAAAAACATAATTTTTAAGAACAAGTTTGTGATTCCTTTAGAGTTTAAAAACATCAAGTCACTGTAACTCTTTTAAAACCAGGAAATCCATCATTTTTGACATAAGGAAGATATTATTTTCTGAATTTTAAATGGTGCTATGATTAAGAGAAATATGATGTATTGCATACTCCATAAAATATCATTCACTTTGAGAAATCTATGATAAGGAACATGGCATTTTATAAAGCTAGTTTTGATTAATTTTAAAGCACGGCTGTTAAAATTATAACAAAGACACAACTGTTACTCCTGTTTGGTTGATCTCTTTAAGATATACTGTATATTCGCACCTTTTCATTTTATAAATAAATTACATTTAGGTATCTTATGAATTAACATACAAAATATTTATTCTACTAGCTTGTATTTCCTACCTAGAAAGTGAAAAAATGGATGAAATCTTGCTTTAAGTGGATTCTGTAAAAACAGTCTGCCCTTTTCCATTTTCTCTCGTTTTATATACATTTTCCCTCTGCATTTCCTAGAAAGGGTCATTGTTGTGTCTTACAACATTCTACCTTATATTGAGAAATGCTGTACCATAACTGCTTTCCATGTTTTTCTTTTTATTGACTTGTTGTATTACCAGAAAACTTATATCAATGCGCATACACACACATAATGGTTAACAGTATATATACAGTAATCCCTCGCTATATCGCGCTTCAACTTTTGCGGCTTCACTCTATCGCGGATTTTATATGAAAGCATAACTAAATATATAACGCGGATTTTTCGCTGCTTTGCGGGTTCTGCGGACAATGTGTCTTTTTACTTCCTGTACATGCTTCCTCAGTTGGTTTGCCCAGTTGATTTCATACAAGGGACGCTATTGGCGGATGGCTGAGAAGCTAACCAATCAGAGCACGCAGTTAAATTCTCCTGACTGAGAAGCTAACCAATCAGAGCACGCAGTTGAGTTCCTGCGTGCTGAATGCAGTGTTAACCAGGAAGTCTCGTCTCGCTCATTCAGCATCAACGTGTTTCGCTGTGTAAAGAATTGTGCTCTTTTGTGTTTATCTTTGTGCATAGTCAAGCCCTTCATTATGGCTCCAAAACAATCTGCTACTGCTTCAGGGGCTGTGCCCAAGCGCAAGAAGAAGATGTTAACGATTGCCGAAAAGGAAAACATTTTGGATTTGTTGAAGGCTACGATTCTTTTTATTTAAAAAGTAGGAAAGGAATATACGATCTACGGCCGCAGTGTCCTTTTAACTAGGGTGCAAAACGAGTTGTAAGTGGATGTAATAAGGCAGTAGTCTGGATGGAATCTGCTTTAGGGATTTGGATTGAAGACTGCCAGAAGAAGAACAACGGCAGTGCTACACAATCGCCTGAAGTGGCTCCTTTACAAGAGCTGTAACGCTCTCCTTTGTTGTGCAGTAAAATTAAACTCATTGTTATCGGACAAGTCATCGTGTCATTGTTGGTGGGTAACCATAATTAATTTTCTTCTTACAGTGCTTAGTACATGTACGTACGTTTAGTGTCACTGTACACACATTTACTGTATACTATTTTTCTTGCATTGTACGTATTTATTGCTGGTGGCCTGTCTATCGTAATGGCTGTAACATATGTGATATCGGAGACACTCAATATCTTTAAAATAATATTTAGGTTTTACTTTATATAAACAGTGTGTTTATATACATAGTTTCAATGAATCTTACCTAATATCTAAGAGAATACAAAGGGATTATGCTGTATAACTCTGCGGGGAATATTTATAAACAGTGTGGGAGAGTTTATAAGGGCTTAAAATATATGAAAATAACCATACAAACATATGGTTTCTACTTCGCGGATTTTCACCTATCGCGGGGGGGTCTGGAACGCAACCCCCACGATCGAGGAGGGATTACTGTACACCACAAAAAGTAGATCCACTAATACAATATACATTACAGTCATAAGGTGGCAACATGCCAAGGTGGACACCCAAAGCCAATCAACAATCGCTCCTTCTTGAGATCTCGCGGACACTGCCAATCAACTAATCTATAGAATTTATTTATACTTATATGCACCTATTCTAACATCAGCTAGACCTGCTTGGTTTTTCACCCTTGAGCGGTGCCAAGGGACATCTTAATTATATATCCAAATTATCATGACCAGCTGGTATTTAAAAAATAAACTGTAAAAAAAATAATAACTGCGGTGGGTTGGCACCCTGCCCGGGATTAGTTCCTGCCTTGTGCCCTGTGTTGGCTGGGATTGGCTCCAGTAAACCCCCGTGACCCTGTGTTCGGATTCAGCGGGTTGGATAATGGATGGATGGATTGAAAAAATAATAATTGTACCACTGAGTCGTCTGTATTTTGGCAACAACATGGAAAAAAATAGGAACAGCACATGGTGAAAAAAGACTGTGTTGCTAGCCTAATAAATAATCTAACTCAGTGTTTTGTAAACTATAAGTCACAGGTTGCCAACATATACTCACGAGTTACAATTGTATTTAATGATGGTTTTTTAATTGGGTTGTGGTGGATTGTCATTGGTTGATTAAGCAGTTGACTCTGCTCTGATGATTGTCCAAAGGGAAGAACCTCAAAGAGCCACTCCTCCAACCCGGCTTTAATGTTTGCCCGCAATTCTCCAAGGGGCACTCTCCCCGCACTGATGATCATCCATGTATTCAACAAGGAATTGGTCTTGAAGACACTAAAAAGGGAAAGACTGGGTTGAGACTAAAAAAGGTTTAGAAACACTGCTCCAACTGCATAAATATATAGAGATTGCAGAAGCTTACTCCACCTCTGACAATATCACAATTGGCATGGGCAGTTGCCTACTTAACTAGCTCCTAGATGAGCATTAAAACACCATACTGATGAGCAACCATTGAAAAGGCAATAATCTTAGTTAAAGAAAATAGAAACACTAAACCACAAGCATATTCAAGCCTACAAAGAAAAATAATGCAATTGGATGTCAACATGGCAGTTTAGCTTCCATATATAAACCAGAAGACCTGACTCTCTAATAATGCCTACAGATCAGTTTATATAACGTCTCAAACTGGCCCCCATGATATCACATCAATCAAACCATGCGACTACACTCCATGATGTCACAACATTACTACCATCTTGGAAAGCAAGAAGAGTACATCAGCAGCATGCAAAAATAATATAAATAAATGGTAAAAAGGCACAACGCACAGAATACCCTCTAGCTCCCTATGTGCAAAGCATTCAATAATTCAGCTTAAAATCTTTTATCAAGTAAATTTATCTTGTTTAAGTCAGTGGGTAACTGACTATACTATTTGAAACTGGTAAAAATCAAACTCTCACATAGAGGATCTGTTCAAAACTTTTTAAAATATGGCAGGATCTAATAAATAGCACTTTAGAATATGCTTCCATTTCAGGAAAAGCGATATTCTTCCTTTCTTGTTGCTTTTATAGAGTAGCTTTGGTTATTGGCTCTTTTTCTTGGGATGGGGTTGAATTTTTCGTTATTTTGTTAAGTTTGATTTGATTGTATGGAATGTTAATTGCTTCTAATTAAAATCAATAAAAGAATTTAAAAAAGAGGATAATACTGTATATGTAGAGACCAGAAGTACAACCCCTGAAGCTTCCAATATGTGTACAAGCCAAGGTTGTGCCTTGATATGTTGTTAATGGAAATCTTGAAAGGAGACACAAGTCTCTCTATTGGTACACCATCCATCCATCCATCCTCTTTCACTTATCTGAGATCGGGTCACGGGGGCAGCAGCTTCAGCAGAGATGCCCAGACTTCCCTCTCCCTGGTCACTTCTACTGTACTAGCTCTTCCTGGGGGATTTCCGAGGCGTTCCCAGGCCAGCCAAGAGACATAGTCCCTCCAGCATGTCCTGGGTCTTCCCCGGGGCCTCCTCCCAGTTGGACGTGCCCAGAACACCTCACCAGGGAGGCGTCCAGGAGGCATCCTGATCAGATGCCCGAGCCACCTCATCTGACTCCTCTCGATATGGAGGAGCAGTGGCTCTACTCTGAGCTCCACCCTATCTTTAAGGGAAAGCTCAGACACTCTACGGAGGAAAATCATTTCAGCTGCTTGTATTCGCAATCTCATTCTTTTGGTCACTACCCATAGCTCATGACCATAGGTGAGGGTAGGAATGTAGATCGACTGGTAAATTGAGAGCTTTCCCTTGTCCCCTCGGGACATGGTTGAAGGTGGGAGTTGAAGCTACTTCTAACAGGGGACTCTGCCAGATGTTCCTAGCAGATCCTCACAATATGTTTGGGCCTAGCAGGTCTGACCGGCCTCCTTCCCCACCGTCAAAGCCAACTCACCACCAGTTGGTGATCAGTTCACAGCTCTGCCCCTCTCTTCGCCCGAGTGTCCAGGACATGTGGCCGCAAGTCCGATGACACGACCACGAAGTCAATCATTGAACTGAGGCCTAGGGTGTCCTGGTGCCAGGTGCACATATGGACACCCCTATGCCTGAACATAGTGTTCGTTATGGACAATCTGTGACAAGCACAGAAGTCCAATAACAAAACACCACTCAAGTTCAAATCGGGGGGGCCATTCCTCCCAATCACGCCTTCCAGGTCTCACTGTCATTGCCCACGTGAGCATTGAAGTCTCCCAGCAGAACGAGGGAGTTCCCAGCAGGTGCGCCCTCTAGCACCCCCTCCAGGGACTCCAAAAAGGGTGGGTACTCCAGACTGCTGTTCGGCGCATATGTGCAAACAACAGTTAGGACTTGTCCCCCCACCCAAAGGCGGAGAGAGGCTACCCTCTCGTCTACTGGGGTGAACCCCAATGAACAGGCTCCAAGTTGGGGGGGCAATAAGTATACCAACACCTGCTCAGTGCCTCTCACTGGGGGCAACTCCAGAGTGGCAGAGAGTCCAGCCCCTCTCAAGGAGACTGGTTCCAGAGTCCAAGCTGTGCGTCAAGGTGAGCCTGACTTTATCTAGCCGGAAACTCTCAACCTCATGCACTAGCTCAGGCTTCTTCCCCTTCAGAGAGTTGACATTCCACGTCCCAAGAGTCAACTTCTGTAGCCGAGGATCGGCCTGCCAAGGTCCCCGCCTTCAGCCACCACCCGACTCACACTGCACCCAACCTCCTTGGCCCCTCCTACAGATGGTGAGCCCATAGAAAAGGGGGACCCACGTTGCCTCTTCGGGTGCAGGTCTGGCCACCAGGCGCTCACCATCGAGCCCGACCTCCAGGCCTGGCTCCAGAGAGGGGCCCCGGTGACCCATGTCCGGGTGAGGGAAAACGCCATCAAATGTTTGTTTGCATCATAGGAGGTTTTCTGAACTGCTCTTTGTCAAGTCCTTCGCCTAGGACCAGTTTGCCTTGGGTGACCCTACCAGGGGCATAAAGCCCCTGACAACAGAGCTCCTAAGATCACTGGGACACGCAAACCCCTCCACCATGATAAGGTGGCGGCTTGAGGAGGGGCCATTGCTACACTTCCACTTTAAATAGACCTGAAATAATGAAATATATGTGAGCATAAGTTTAGCTATATTAATGCAGGTAATGAAAAACACTCATGTGTAGTTAGTGTTAAGTGGTCTATGGTGTCAGGAAGGTTTTAAATAAATAATGTTGTGTGGGGCTGAAATCGGGTGTGGGTGTATGCAAGCATGCTTTGCTTCTTAGTTGATCATAGCGCTTGACCCAGCAGATTGGTCGGGTGGCTCAATTGCGCCACTAAGAAAGCGTTGTGATGCACCTGCACCCAGTTACATAGTAGAGGTATAAAGGAGCCTGCACGGAAGGAGAGGGGAAGAAAATAGACTGGCCAAAGGAAGAAAAATAGAAAGATAAACAGAAAGATGAGAAGGAGACAATGGACGTTAAAATGAGAAGAGAGAGAAATGGAGAGAGAAAACACCCCTGCTGAAAGGAGTGAGAGCCAAATGGTTGTGTGTGAGCCTCGCAGCTGCAGGAGCCAAAGGTTGAGAAGACATGCTCCTACTGAGTGATTTCCTGTGAGTAGGAGCGACCCGAAATGCAGTGTCACCACGGCGGTATACTGGATTTGATGGTTGACTGTACCTGGTGATGGGATAAGGGGAGAAGACACCAGATTTAAGGGGAAGCATTTGGACTCACAGTTTTTATGGATTGTCCCTGGGTTTTAATCTTGTTTTTATTGGATTACTAGCAAAATACCCGC
>JANRMT010062792.1:39007339-39018773 GCA_026402145.1 Polypterus bichir lapradei
GTAGAATTTCGAAATGAAACCTGCCCAACTTTTGTAAGGAAGCTGTAAGGAATAAGCCTGCCAAATTTCAGCCTTCTACCTACACGGGAAGTTGGAGAATTAGTGATGAGTCAGTCAGTCAGTGAGTGAGTGAGTGAGTGAGTGAGTGAGGGCTTTGCCGTTTATTAGTATAGATTTATATGGACTATTTTTATTCTTCACTTTCACTGTTGATTTTTTATTGGATTATTTATATATAAAAGATTTTGCACTGCAATATGGAACACTCAGATCACTCACGTCAGATCACGAGGGGGGAGGAACAACGTGAACATGACTGAGAGAATAAAACTGAAGAAAAACTTTTACAAGTACCTTAAATTTACACCCGACCTGACACTGTTAGTTTTCAAATAATATTGCATTAGTGCGATGATGTTTTCTGATTGGTACTATGCAGCTCATAAAATGATTTCTTCAAAATGTCACATATATTTGTCTCTTTATATTTTTCCCCCAGTGCTGCGTTGACATCATGGACCACAAGGCGCAAGCTTATTCAGTGCGAACAGGAATGGTTGCTTTGTGCTACAACATGCTTGATGAACGCACATGTACTGTGCAAGGCATGCACGGGGGCCACTGAGAAAAGAAGAGTGTTCTTGGCTCACCTTGCAGAGGAGCTTCGTCGTCACTTCTTACAAGAAAATGCGATGGAAAAAGAAAACAAGATGCAACATCAACAAGCTTCTGTTCCAAGACCGCCGCGCCCCCTCAGGAAAGCACACTGTCAGTGTCGGGTGCCCCTTCAATGTAATGGGAACCACAGAATAGAGAGAAGTGTGTACATTGCAACAGGTACACATGTAGTAAATGTAGGAAGGACAGTCCTTGGGTGTGTGGGAACTGGTAACATTTGGATTAGATGATTGTACATAGCACAGAACTGACCTCTCTGTACTATTCTTTCCTCTGCATGTCTGGGAGTACAAAAGAAACACCACCATCCACCAAAATGTGGAGATTGGGTAAGATCGGGGAAAAAAAAACAAAAAAAACAAATGCAATCACTGACTACAACTGCATGAAGGTATGCAAATGATATGAATAATATGAATAATGTTTCATCAGTGCCACAATGTTTTCTGAAATGTACTATACAGGTCATAAAATGAATTATTCCAAATATTATATATACCTATGTCTCTGTTTTTTTGTCAATGCGCCTTTGACATCATGGACCATAAGGTGCATACTAATTCAGTGGGAGCAAGAACACTCAATAAAACTGAATAAAAAAAATCAAGTGACGGTGAGATACGAAGAAGACAGATTCACCAGCATTTGTGTGTCAGCTTTTATCCCTCCAGATCAGAGAATTTTCAGTCTCATTGTCTCAAAACACCACTCACATCCACAGTTATTCCCAGTTTCAAATAAAAACTAACAGCATCAGATCTAGGGTGGTGGTGGGGGGTTGTATTGTGATTGTGACTGAGAGAATAAAAGTGAAAAAAAAAAAAAAAAAACGCTAACTTTTACAAGTACCATACATTTACCCCGGCTGTTACAGATTAAAATTTTGTTTTTATTATATAAGTAGCTGATTACCCAGTGGCTTCGCTCACTGAGTGCAAGGGAAAAAAATAATATGTAGTATATAAATTATTAAACAGTAAAACATTAACATGTAAGAAGAAAAGATCCATTGAGCAGTACTGGAGTGCTTTTGGGTAAAGTACATTTTAAAGGCGCTATAACACAACAGGTAAGTAGCACTAACAGCAGCTTAAATGTATTTGGATCATCTCTCGGTAGCAGATCCCTTGTGAAAGGCGCTACACGACCGCTGTGGTATAGAAATTACATTTTCTATGCGATCCTGCAAATTTCTGCCTGACAACCTTGCACTATGTGCCTGTGATTTAAGAGAAAAAATATTCTGAGAAATGTGGACACTGCCATTCCGTGCTTGACGGGCTGAAGGTCCAAACAGTTCCCAAGTACAAAACTTAACATGAAGAGGTCGGCACATCTTCTTAAATGTAAACCCTCCATCTTCTTAAAAGAATTTATCACAAAAGCAACCTTGAATGTTGTGGGGTTTTAGTGACCTGAACTCACCTTAAGGGACAGTAAGCAGTCGTGAAGCGCGATTTACAAAGAGAGTTTTCTTCGATGGCGCCGATCACACTCATTCGCAATGATTTCCACTCTCCCAGGAGCCGACAGGGCACTCGAAGTGTCACAAACAATGCGAGAAGAGAGGATGCCACCCGAAACTGCGAAGCTCTCGTCCTGGCAGAGCAGCCAAACATTCTGTGCCTCCAAATGTCCACTTTGTTCTCACGACCCCTCGCAATTGAAGGCGGTGTCGTCTTCACATTGTTTACAGCTCAGTGCAGTTAAAAAGTAGAAAGTCGCAAAGCTGTTTTCCTCATCTCTTCTACTATCAAGTACTGCCAATTAAAAAAACATTATAATGTGGCAGTTTCTGCGACAGTCACGTGGACGAATAAATAAAACTTCTCTGTCAGAACGCGCCTGGCGGCGAACGGCTCAGCGCTGGAGTCCAGAGAGGAGGGCTGGGAGAGGGCGACGCGGGGCGCACTTCTATGGGATAGATCGGCATGTTTGTGTTTATTTCTTTTCAATATCAGTAAAGTAACTGTCACACAAATAATAACAATTCATAAAGATGATATAAAAATGGCGTCCACAAACGAAGTGATTAGTTCCTGTATTATAATATGTTCTGTTGTCATACGTAATTTCCGTTTCGCGTGGTCATACGTAATTTCCATTTCAAATGCGAAAAGAATTTTATATATATATAAATAGTAGTAAAAATAGCAGCTCACTACTCAAAATGGCAACTGGTTAACCAGGGAATTAAACTGGTGACCTCTTGCACCACCCAAGCAGTCATGTCATTGACTTAAGCCTAAGGCAACTTCTTTTTCTTCGGTTATATTCTTGAATAAGAACGCACTTGTTTAGTTATACTTGTATCTTTTGTGAAAGTGTTTATTTGATATTTGGACTTCAGTCATCACACATTATACACTTCATGTCTACATTTTGTCGATTATTACTAAAATATCAAAAATGTTTCTGTTATAGCGATGTGTTTACATAGATCATTGTAGACATGGAACACACATGAAATGCATGTATTCCAAATGACAATATATTATTTATCCTCTACAATTCTAGGCCACTCACTCCTGGATAAACCACTTGAACACTTAGAATCTTCTTTGCAACTTGAGCTGTGACAGTGGAAGGGGGGTGGGGGGTGATGGGATAGCAGGTTGCTTGCTGCTTATGCTGATAGACACATTAATAACACAAAAGATGCTAATGGAGAAGTGCAAAGTGTTTAAGGTGGGCCGGGATTACAAGTTTTTTTGTAGACTCCAGTAATACTAGTGTTAAAGAGGCTCCCAAAGGGAAGCAGGAGCATGGAGCGGACCAGCACCAAAACATGTTCTCAGAAGAATATATTCTTGTAGCACCATCAACAAAATACCACTGGGTACATCATCTTAAGATTTTTCAAGATCTAAAACGATACATGTGGACAGGTCTTTTGAACTCACATAACTTATAAACTATCTGCACAAAAAAAAAAACATGTGCCAGCTATTCCAGAACCAGGAATTAACTATACATCTGTGTTCAGCAAGAGTTTAAGTTTATTTAGAACCACCACTGTAGTCATATTTTATGTTGTTGTTTTTGTCCACCCCTTAGACCAATTTGTAGTAAGCATCCCAATCAGAAGCATCAGGCAACATAGCTTAATGATATATCCCCGAGATGTTAACATTTTTTATACAAAATAAAAATGCTGATAAAGGAAAAGTTGTCAGGTATTTTCATTAATAAAACTGTATATCACACTTCCTCATTCATATTGGTAATATACCCAGACTAGCAATATTACTACCAAACAAAGGCTAAATTATATCAGCATATTTACAGGTTTCAACCATAACTTTCAAGGCTACACAGCTGCAAAAACCACATTCCCATGTTTCCTGGTTTCACGTATGCAATAACCATCCCTCTATTTTCAGGCTTATTGACTGAATTTATTGTTTTAATGAGACAAAAGTTTTACAGTCCATGGATCAAAATCCATTTTAAATCAGGGAATCACAATAAATTTTTTTCTAAACTTTTTTTGTCTATTGCTTTTATACTCGGACCTCTAGAAATATGTGTCATAACTCGGGCTGCATAGAAATTAAAAAAAAAAAAAAGCAACTCAGTGACCTAATTTCTTGGTCCTATCTTAAGTTTTTTAACAACATTGAGATTGACAACAAATAGCAAGTGGTGTAATTTGTCAGTGCTAGACAACCATGTTATAAAGAAAAGCCCATAAAGACTTGCTTCACTCAACTGATTGTATGCTGTCCCAGTAATCTGTGTGAGCTGGCTTGCATTTTTTTTATAATGCTAAATTATTATATTCATATATGTTTTCAGGGGTTTTATCTCAGTAAACATAAACAAGTAGTTTTAAATATATCCTAATGGGCAGTTTCAAAGATAAAAATTTTGTTTTTGTAATCAACTTTTTCTTAAATAAAGACAAATTGATAGGACAGCTGGTAGAAGCAGATGAAATGCATCATAATAGTCAGTTTTAAATCAATTTTTATAATAATTTTTTTTTTGAATATCATGAAAAATTTAAAAATAGTATTTGGTAGGTTAAGGAGGTATTAAGCAACAAACATCTCAGCCATTCTTAACCATTTTTTTCAGTGCTCTTGGCAGGCATTTTGTTAGTACAGATTGCCAATGTTATGTGTGAGCGGAAGGTATTAACTTGAACTTCATTGTCTTTTGATCCAGTTCACTGGTTCAGAAACACTGCTAGAAACTACACTGAATAAATTGCATGTGTGCAATACATGGGAATCTTTCTTCTGTCAGATTAATTGTGTAAAAAAGTCGTATAATTTCTATAAAAAATTAAAGAAAGTGTCTCTGCTATGTTTTACTTATGAAACTTATTATTAAATACATTTATAATTAGTATTCACATAAAAAGTCTTCTTTAAATATTTCCACTTTTCAGTTAACTTTTACGGATGTGTACATTGGTATGAAAACCTCATAAAATGATTGTAGGCACATTTCTTCAAAGAGTTTTCCATTTAAGTACAAATGCCATAAATTCCTGATGCAGGTTATTCACATTCTTGGTTTCTGTTTTTTTTTTTGTTTCCAAAATATTGCACTGTGTAATAGAGCACATTTGTTTATGCCTGTCATTTATCATCACCTCACAGAACTGTCAAAATTGTGTATTTTCATTTGAACTGTATAGAAGATTAACTTATCCCAGTTAGCAGCGAAATTCACATCAAGGTGGTGGAGCAGTATCTAAAGCTGTCCATGTGTACAAGATGATTTATTTTAAAATAGCTATAAACAGTGCGTGTAAATGAAGTACTGTGTGTACATTTACACTGAGTATGCTACAAAAATGACATTAAATATATGTGTTAAAATAAAATGTTTTAATATGTTTATATTAAATCATATCATATTAATCAATTCATCCATTTTTTTTAACATGAGTAGGTTAATATAAGGTTGAAGGAAGCTCCTTATGATAGTGTTAGTCTCTGTCCACACTAGCACATTTTTATTTAAAAATGCAGACATTTGTCTTTTTTCATCTTTCATCCACACTGCCCTGGCATTTTCAACCAATGAACTGCATTGTTTGAAAACATTGATTCCAGTGTGAATGAGCAAAAATGAAGAGCTCTGCAAACACATAAAATTAATTTGGTAAATAATTTTTAATAAGGGTTACCAAACTGCATAGAATCCTAGTCTCCAGATTTTATACATTTAGCTCCCAGGGATAAAGTTCACTGGTCACCTAAATCAGTTTATCTGGTCTTGGACTTTTGGGTAGACCATTTAAACGTTTCAACAGGCCAAGGAGGACTTATCTCGCCCATGAAACACATATTTATAATCTATTAAATTTTATATTTTATCTGTTAAATAAATTTTAACTCATGTCAACTTTCAGACTACTGCAGAAGGGCCTGACATCCATTCCTGTTCTGTCGGGACATGGCGCAGCTTAGGAGGGACACTCATAACTACCATAGGAAACTTAACATTTTACATTTTTATGACTATACTAGTAATGCTGATATTCATATGTTTAAGGATCCATCAACATAGGTTCCTAGTTCATCTCATATTGTTCAACCAATCCTAAATTTAATCAAAGAGGATTGGAAAACCTTGGAGCATATGCAACTTTACAGTAATGGACAGGATAATTTGACACAATTGGAAAGGCAATTGTTAGATCAACTTAAAAAAAGCAGAGACATCATTATCAAACCAGCTGATAAAGGCTCTGTGACAGTAATTATGGACAGAGCACAATATCTACATGAGGCACATAGACAATTCTATACACTATATAACCATTGCAGAAAAAAGCAAAAAAATAAATAAATATAGTAACTGACCTTTATGCAAAAGGATATCTAAATTACAAACAAAAGAAATATGTTTCTGGACCTATCATTCCATCATTTAGGAAATTTTATTCACTACCTAAAATACATAAGCCACTGGAATCATGGACCATTCCACACCACATACTACTGGGCAGACTGACTGTATTGGACTGTTCATCAGAATTGTATAGAATCTCAGAGTACATTGATCACTTCCTCAATCCATTGTCACAGAAACATCAAAGTTACATCAAAGATACTTATCACTTTCTAGATATTATAAAAAAAACTTAAAAGTCCCTCTTGGCTCCTTCCTATTCAAGCTTGATGTAGAGCTTTTGTATACCAATACTGAAACATCTTTGAGACTCAGTTCTGTTCAAAAGTTGTTTGGGGGTTTTCCAGATCCAGAAAGACCAGGGGCCTCATGAATAAATGGTGTGTATGCACAAAAATGTTGCATACTCCCGTTTCCACACTCAGATTGCTCCGTATAAAACCTAAACTTGGTGTAAAGCCACGGACATTTTCATGGTAGCTTCAACCATGGCGTATGCAAGTTCTCAGCTCGGTTTTGCAAACTGGTGCCACCCAGCGTCAATGCAGTGCTTTTGTTCCAGTATGGTTTTCCTTTTTTTTAAGATCCACATCCCTAACACAGCTTTATCACATACACTGAAATTAACCGCATATTGTTTATTAGTTTAAGGCATCTGATTGAAATTAACCTGTAACAATATAATGGTCCACGGAATAGCCAAACTATTCCAAATACAATAGCTGCTTTGTTACTCTCACTGCACCTTCTTCTTAATCTTTCAGCTGCTCCTGTTTGGGGTTGCCACAACGGATCATCGTTTTCCATATTACTCTCACTGCACCACTCGGAGTATTTATATCACTGTACCTGAGAGTGGAATCACAGCTCTACAGCAGCTGATCAGAAAGAGAATTATCGCTATACAGCATTTAGCACACGCTGCCTCAGCCATGCTGCCTATTTGAACTTCTCTCATGCAACAAACGCTTCAGAGCCTTTCCCTGTACTGACCTTGCGGTTCAGAAACAGTTTCATCCCAAGCACTATAAACGCACTCAAACAATCCATCAAGTGCTCCTTGTAGAACTGCTTGTACTTATAAGTACAATTACCTCACTGTAAACTTGCGATACAGTTATAATATTTCACGACCTGAGCCACTTTATAAAGTGTGTATTTACATATGATGGCAATATCAGTTTTAAGATGAAATGCAGCAAAATATGGGTATTATACAGATAAAACTTTAACTTCATTTAAATAATCTATATTGTTAATAATTAAACATGTGAGGACACGGTGTTGCAGCACTAGCAAGGAGCTGGCACTCCGTTCACGGATTGTTCCTGCCTCGAGCTGTATTCTTGTTGGGGCTGATGCGACACTGGAAGGATAGATGGATAGAATAATTAAACATGTACTACGAAGATATTTCAATGTTCCTTAAAAGTTTTGAAGAATCGGAGTTCTCAGCTTACAGATGGCTTAACGTCTATTGCAGAGCTGATTGTGTGGCGATTGGGTATTTGGAGAAAGAAAAGGAAGGACAGGAATTGGGGGTAAGTATGTTTGAAAGAGACAGTATTGCTGCAATAAATTATTTCATCAAAGGTCACGCACAGCGCAGCAAGCATCTTGCATAAGGCATGAACAATCACTGCGCCACCGTGTTCCCATATTTAATACATACTTTAATTCCTATCATAATAAAAATGATATCAAGTATACATCTCAGTATTTAAATTATTCAGAGAGCTATGATGTCACAAATGTAATGGATTCTGTGTCCTGTCGGAGGAAGAGAAAGCCCATTTAAGAAGCACGTAGTGATTCACACACTGAGCACATAGAAGAACACATACAAAACAAAGCATTTAACGTGCTATTTTAGTTACGATGGTATTTGAACTAGTAAATTAAACGATTTTAAGATGAAGTGTATGATGTTCTACTTTAATGACAAAATAAACTAAGTGATTAAAGCGGAAATTTTGAGATTAAAGTTGACATTTCCAGCTTTTCTCCCACTGTGTCCCTATTTTTTTTCTTTTCTCTGTACCCTAATAAGATATGACACTCAGACGGTAGGCTACGACTCACCTTTTCACGGCGAGTTTGATATCTGACAACTTCTTTTTTATTTCAGGCACTGTGTAACTTTGTGAACTTGAGCTTTCAAGTTTCTCCGACACTCTACATCACTCGATCACAACTCCTTTTGTTGTTTATACCACTGTTTAAACCAACAAATAGTACATTTTTCCTTGCCTCCACTTAGTATTCACCGAAATTCTTCTATTCTCCCCCTGTGCTTTTGCCATTGCCTTTTCACAGGATTCTAAGCTTAAGGGCTATTTATATTGATTTGCATATTCAAAGAGGCGTAATTCTGGGAGGAGTTTGGGGATTGGCAGCAGGTGCGTGCACGTGCGTTACTTTTCATGCTGACCAGGATTTATGGAGTAGAAGAACGTGGAAGTTGGAGAACGCACAAATTTATGCATCTGGCTTTTTTTGTGCGTATGAACATTTCTGCTTTTGTCCATATGCCATGTTTTAGTGTGAATTTACGCACGGCGTTATGCATGAGGCCCCAGATCAGTCAATATTACAATTTTAACATTTAACTAACAATGATTTTGAATTTAATAGTAAATTTTACCTACAGATCCATGGAACAGCTATGGATAAAGGGTTCACCTCATCATATGCAAACATTTATAAATCACTTTTCAAAAGTGCCCCCTCCTCCGTTCTACTTAACTTTGGTTTTTACATGACATTTTCAGTATATGGCCACACTCACTTTCCAATTTTGAACAGTTTATTAATATTCTCAATGATTATCATCTTTCTGTTAAATTAAAGGGTATTATTACTGAACAGTTAATTTTCTGGATATGGAAATTTCCCTTCAACCCTTTTCACCAACACATAAGATTCTCACATCAAAAATACATTTCAAGCCCACAAATACCCATGCCCTCCTTTTTAAAACCAGCTTTTAGGGGGACTCATTAAATCATCACTCATAACTTTTACAGGATTAATTCAGACCAAAAAGATATGGACAAGGCTGCTCACCTCTTATTTTACTCTTTAAGATCTAGGGGATACACCCAGAAGTTCCTGAGAGAAATATGAGATGAAAAATCAATCCTCACTATATGTAAATAAACCTGTACAGAGTCTAAATAAAAAGTAGGGATTCCACAACTTCCTGTGCAAAACTTTTATGATATGCAAATTTCTGACTTTTCACTTCTTACTATTCATAATAGTTCATTTTCTACTTCTTTTTCTTTAGATTTGGCTGTAAAACCTTTATCTCCGCAAAATGTTTTTTGTTTATATTCTAATTCTATTGAGATCTCTCCAAAATCTGTCTTTCAGCTAATTTGTTTGACTTTGTTGGAATATTATTCCTTAAAATTTAATATATGTATTCCCTTTCCAATAATACATTTCTCTAAACCTCTTCTTGTGCCACTTACTATTTATAATGTACACTTTATGACCTTACTTCCATTATGGGATTCAGGTTTGATTGCATCCTTATAATTAACATTAAAATATCAGTATTAGGGTTGAGCAATACCACTCATCCACCCCCACCCCGACCTTAACCAATTCAGGTTAAAATTCTGTAATGTTAATGTCAGTGGGGCAATAATTTCAAACTTTGCCTCTTTTGGGTCTTCCCAATCCATGATTGAGCCCAAACTAACCCTAACGTTTATCTGATTGGGTGTTAATAATTAGCATACAAGGCCAATATCGACCCATGTTGAATTTACAGGTCTTTTAACTTTATTACAAATCAGGATAAAATGAAGACTAATAATAGCAATAATGAGATCATTCCACAGAAATTAGATAATATTTTCGGTTATTATTACTTATTCATTCCACGCTAAATATGTAATACAAGTCCTACAGAATCACTTTTTACAATTACAAAAAACATTTCCATCCTTAAAACAGTCTTCTTTGGTTGCGGGCAACTGCAGGAACAGGAATTTGAAGGATTTCCTGGTCCACGTGAGATATGCAACCAGGAAACAAAACAAAATGGCCTGGCATATTCCATTTAAACACTTATCTATATAAATCTCTCTAAAAATTATTTATAACAAATTTTCTAAACCTGCATTACCCATTTTTCAAACCTTTTAATTATCATCTACAAACTGTATTTTTGTAGTGCAGAGCTAAGACTGTGGTATGATCTAAACTGGTGAAACTAAAACCTCAATTAAAAAAAGATTCATACAACATCTTAGACTGATCCAAAATCAGAAAGAAACAAACAATTTTATCAGTATCAACATTTTGATCAACCAAACCCTAACCTTATGTCTGGGCTTCAGCATGAAAGACAGTGGGTTAAAAGGGACAGGATTGTACAGGAAAGGTTCTGGATTGAGATGCTGGACACATGGTACCAAAGTGGGGTGAATGAAAAATAAAAAATTATTTTTTGAGTGCCCTATAAAGCATTTTCTGGGGAGTTAGCTCTTTTGGATAAATTTCAGTAACATGTTCTAAAACGGCAACCTCGACACTTTAGTATTGGCAAAAACAAATTATTGATTGGTTTAGGTTTTTTGGCAAAGTGGTGGCTCTGAGGCTAGGGATTTGCGCCGGCAATCAGAAAGTTGTCAGTTCCAATCCCATAAACTCCAGAAATGACTCCACTCTGTTGGGCCCATAAGAAAGGCCCCTAACCTGCAATTGCTCCATCCTGGGTATGATGTTAAGCTGCATCCAGCCCTGCAAGCAGGTCCTCCAACTTGCAGGGAAAACTTGGGGGTTGGTGGCAGGATTGGCACTCCAGCCACTGTAAAAAAACTCACGCTATTCAATGTGGTGCTGAGGTGTCACCTGTTGCATGGCTACACTC
>JANRMT010062792.1:39018783-39041241 GCA_026402145.1 Polypterus bichir lapradei
ATTTATTTAAACAGACTATAGACTGACTGTAAACTTGAACCAGAAAGGAAATGATCCAATAAAATGCCTCACATATAGTCCTCTCCTCGATAGGATAATGTAAGAAATGGCTCTTCCTTCTTTATAGGGCTTCCACTGTTTTTAATGTGAACATCGCCTTTTTTAGAAGTGGTTCTAAGTCTGTTAATTCTAAGGCCATTAGGGCACTGTGACCATGTCTGGGACGTTCTGTATTAGCAACATGACTCCTTCACAGTTCATATAAATGGGAGAAGCATTTTTAGTTTTGTATTTCCACAGGAAATATATCTTTTTCTTGTAGGGCATGAACCTTATATTGTTATTTTTTGGGGGGAGAGGGGAAGTTAGTTTCAGCAGCTGACAGTTTGTCGCCTGGAAAAGTAAGTTTTGTCACTCATTCATTTCTGCTTACTTTTATGCCGTAGTGTTAAATTCAGTGTTGATATTTTACAGACTGGTAATATGATATTTTACCACTCCATTGGGCCACAATCAAAGCTGTCATCTGTATAATCACCTCTATAACTCTTGTCACCAATTATCACACTCCACCAGTTTTGCGAGGTCAGACCCAAAAGAAAATTTATTAGAAAGACTGCTTTAAATAAATATGTAAAATAGCACTTTAGAAGTCACAGTTTTGACAATACAGTTGAGAATTTGTATAGTTTACTGTGGTGGTGATGTGTGTCTTCTAGTCTTATCCAATCACATATGTTATTTAAATGTTAAAATTTAGTTCACTGATGTAGGGACACCCCTGCAACCACAAAGGGTCCCTTCATCTGATCGTAACAAAGCAAGCAACAAAATTATATTTTGAATTTTTCCAAATAAAAATAAATATTTTATATAGTTTTAGGCTAACAAAAATGGTGAGAAATTGATTTGTCATGTGACACCACAGGCAAAAGACTAATAGTTGAACTATGTGTACTGTGAAGTACTTGAGATCACACAAAACAAAGATCTGGGGATTTGTCCCATATATTGTTGTTAAATAGAGAATTGTGACTGATACTGGTCTTTCTGTATAATAACAAAGACAAACAGGTTAGCTTTATACAAAACAGCAGAAAATGAAAAGATGGCGTCGGTGTGGTCAGAAAATGATGTCATCATGATGGGACAGTAGTGAGGTCATCAGGATGGGATGGTAGTGCCCTGTCTCCTGTCTTTGGAGCCTAAGCAGAATGAGCCACCTAATGTTGCAGCTGGTGTACTAGCTCCAATAGTAATTAAGCTGAAGCTTCCGATGAATTAGCAGCTTTGGCATTGTGTTTACTAGTTTGACTTCCTGTTTTTGTACTTCATTTTCAGATTTTCTATTTTTGACCCCTGCTTCACTTAAGGTGCTGTTTATGGTTTGAATTCTTTGGAATTTTTTGCCTTGGGTGTTGCCTTTTAGGCAAAATTTCTTTTTTGCTTCTTTTGTTCTTCCTTTTTGAATCTTTGTTATAAATAATTTTTAAATATAGATAAATTTTGCGTTGTTCTAAGGTTTGCCACTTCTTCTTTTGATGAACATTAAGCTATGTATAATATTTTACAATCTAAAAGCCTTACCCCAATTTTTGGACCTCCGCAAGCTGAAAGCATGCCATTTGAGTTTGGGGCTAGGCTGCCTGTGGTGGTGAGGCATACTTGATGGAGCTAGAACAGGATGAATTGTTGGTCTGACTTTTTTTTTCAGGCCAGCTCCCTCTGTGCATTCACCCAAAACCAGAAGCTAATTTTTGTATGAAACTTATATTCATTCTCTCCTCTGTTAAACCGTGAATTATCTCAGGTTTATAGAATTTAGTGCAAAACTTCCCAAATGTTTTGAATTGTAGCTTTCTGCATACATTTGTGACAGGTCATTCATTTTCAAGGCAACCTGCTGCCTGCTACACCACATTAATGTCACAGCAGTTTTCCCCCAAAATTGCAACAAATTTATGCCCAGCTACTGGTATGTGTAAGATTTTTTCACTCATAAAAAATGAATTTTGTGAGGACCTGTTAGGAGTGACAGCCACTGAAAAACACACGAGAGGAGAGGACACATTCAAGAGATGCTGAG
Organism: Polypterus bichir lapradei; assembly: GCA_026402145.1. Taxonomy (NCBI): domain Eukaryota; kingdom Metazoa; phylum Chordata; class Cladistia; order Polypteriformes; family Polypteridae; genus Polypterus; species Polypterus bichir. The sequence continues at coordinate 39,020,870 of JANRMT010062792.1, forward strand.
AGGACATGTACATTGCCCTAAAAGGCATGCTGACAAAAAGAGGTTTCAAAATGAAGTCAGTGGTCTCAATCACCACAAATCTTCTGTCCTGATAAAATGGAAGAGGGCAGCTGTGTCACAGATAAAGAGGATGACCCCTAACCTTATATCTTATCATGGTATCATATGTAATCTTTCCAGAATTCTGGTTTGGCAAAAGAGTATGCTCAAATCATAGAAACAGTAATGAAACGTATCAGCCTTATTATGGCATCATCATCTTATCAGTACTGCTTGCTGAGAGAATTCCAGAAAGATGTTGATAAAAATGAGTTACTGCTGCACAATAATGGTAGTTGGCTGAGCAAAGGTAGTGCACAGCTGAAGAATCAAAAGGTCACTTGGATTATGCACTTTTTGCAATATGAGAGAGAAATCAATATTAAAAAAATCAACATTCTATCACATCTCAATGACTTCAATCTAAGGCTGCTGGGAACGAACAATTCAGTAGGAGATCTGATAACAGCTGTCTATTCTTTCCAGAGGACAATGTAAGATTTTGGGATTGATCTTCAGGGAGACTGCGCACAACAGTGCAAAAACAATTTTAGATAAAGAGATTAAGTTTCCTCTGATGATGATTTGATGCACAAGATGATTGATAATTTCCAGTATTATTCTGAAACCTTCACTATTTCCTGTTTGTTCAGGACACATTCCTTATCTAGGATTTATGGAACTTTTTAACCCAGTAGACAGTGTGACTGATAGGAGGCAGTATCGCTCCCTTGAACCCCTGTCCAAGACTCCAGACTCCAGGTAATAGTCCAAAAACAGACTATATTTATTATCAACAGTGCACAAAGCACCCTCTTCTCCACAATACTCATTAATACAATCACAAATCACTAACAATAATCAATCCTCCACTCCCAGACGCGTTGCCACCTTTCCACCCAGCTCAGCTCGCCGTCTGGGAGCTCCCACAGTCCTTTTATATTCCCTGACCCAGAAGTGTTCCCAATCCCCAGTCCATGGGATGACAAGCCGGCCATAGACCACAACAGTGACACATAGTGTTTTTCCTAGCTGTGCCAAAGTGGTGGTACACATGTTTGAATCCACATATCAGTGTGATTCAGGTGATTTAGCATTTTTAAAATGATTATCATCAAAAAAGCAATACACTTCAACAGACACTCATTATTAATGAAAGATATCATAAACAACAATAGTTAGACATAAATAAAATGAATATTACATCAAATAAACTAAAGAAGATTTTTCAGACTTTTTATGAGAATCAAGCAAAAGTGTAAAAACAGTTTAATGCTCATTGTGGAAAATCAACTTTACTTTTTTAATAGCAATACTTTGAAACAACACTTATACTGCATAAATCCAATCAAATGTAACATATTATGAAAATGTTCATTCATTTTTCATAATGTGTAATGCAACCTCTAAACATTAGCAACATTTTCACATATCTTTTAAAATCTCTATATTATCTATTGATGCATCCATTCATATTTTAAATACAAGCTGCATCCAATTAGAGTCATAAATATTAAAATGATATTATACATTTTTATTTTTAAATAATGAATGGCATGGTGTCATTCCTCCAGCTGAATTATGAGTGTGTGGAGAAGAAGAAGGAAGGAGAACAGAAAGGGTATTAAGTTAGTTAGTTTATTGATGTACATCTGCTGCATCGTTGTGTTGTGGTTAGTGCTGCTGTCTGAGTAAGGTTTACATGTTCTCCATATTTCTTTATATTTTTTCTATGGTTATTCCAGTTTCCCCAAATTTCAAAGACATGCAGATTGGGAACAGGGAATGCATACCCTGTAACATACATATTAATGATGCTTAAATATTGATATCAATGTATTTTACTTTTATATATCAGCATGAGCACACAGGAGACTACATACATTTAAAGAACACTTTGGATTGATGCTTTGCTTTACATAGACATATACAAGTAATTTAAATTTTAAATGAAAATATGAATTCATGGCAAAATTCCAGAGTGGCAGTTTTTATTTCTTATTGTTTCTTCTAATGTATGATTTAAAGTTTTAAAGTAATTAGACTCCATTAATGACATAACTAGAATATCAGTAATATTCAGAAAAGCATAATTAGATCTGCTGTACATCATCTGTTTTTGAAAATGTGAGTATAGATATCTGGATTTGTTTCATTCTGTGCTGCTGAAGCCAAGGTTTGAAGAACATTTGGTAGTAATGTTAATGGTGAAATTTTTCGAACATTATTATCGGACATGATCATTATCACACTATCCAATTACAATCCAATAGTGAAGCCAGTAAGTTACGATAAGTAACTTACAACAATTGACTACTATGAGGGAGGACAGTAGTGTTTTGGAGAGGTAGTAATTTGTGGTTGGACTCATTATATGACCAACTTCAGTCTTGGTAAAAATGAAACTAATAGTCATCTTATTATCTTATTTATTAAGCACTTTGAGCTACATTTTTTTGTATGAAAATGTGCTATATAAATAAGTGTTGTTGTTGTTATTTGTACGATCATATGGTTGGAGAATTGAATTAAAGAAGGAGACAGCATAAATAACATTGCAAAACCAACACAGAGTCACTTACAGCAAGTAGGTAAAACAAAAAGCCAAAAGAGATAATCCAGATTCAGTATTCCAGATTTGTACTTAAATTACTTCTTAATTTTTAGTTATATTGCAAAAAGTCTTTCCTTACTAAAACAAATGATAAATGTACACAATACTTGCACGTATGGAGAAATAACTGCTGTGACATCCCATGCCAGTGCACGCATGTATGTCCATAACAACAAATTACATGTCATAGCAGTGATACAACATTATGATTAAACTGCTACTGCATAACCCCTGGAAGTCATAGTGTAAACAAATGAATAGAATAATTTAAATGATAGGTTTGTGCATCCATTATTTGATGTTGGTTTTGTTTACTATTTTACATTTTATTTTGTATTATTAGACTGATAATTTAACGTTGTTGCTGAAATTTCCAGGTGGTGGCAACGTTATGACTTCTCTGACCATAGCTATATTCTTTAGTGGGCATGGTTATTCGAATGGTCGGGCCATGGTGAAGTGGTCTTGGCAGCCAATCTGCCCCTCTTTAAAATCCAACCTGGAAGTATGGTAATATGATTGGCTTCCTGATTTTCTTGTAAAACACAAAACACTTTCATTTTGACATTATTTTTCTTGGTAACTTTTGTGACTTCACTAGCACTTGTACATATTATTTCTTTGAATTTTCAGCATCATTTCTTTTTCTGCTCCAAACTCATTTGTAAGCTTGTTTTTTTCTGTTTTCTTTGTTTTGTTTGTAGTGCTTTGGTGTTTTTATCCATTGGGGGTTAGTTTAAACAGGCGGCTACCTGTACTGATTGCTCAATGTCAACTCTTGAAAGCTCTACTTAGATCTGCAATTTAGCTTATTTTACAGGCTAATCATAGGGTCTGTAACATTTTTTTCGAACAATGTGCTATTTCAGTTGTTAAGCTCTTGCTGTCATTGCCTGAATACAGATGATACGGAAGAAATAGAAGGCACTATGTTAGAAATAACAAGAAATGTGAAAGAACAGTGAAGTCATGGGCCAAAGGATGTCTGTGTCAAAAAGATATCTTCCAAAAAAAGTGGACGTCTGACTTACTGCTAACTTTCCAAACCCTTGGGTTTATGATCATTGAATTAGAAAAAAGTTACATAGTACAAAAATAAAAGCTGTATGTATGAATGCCACAAACTGTGTTTCCACCTGGAAAAAAAACAGGTTACTCTCTGAAAGATTTTCTTACAATGTAATGATATTAACAAAAATATATGCTGTATATTAAAACTAAATCAGCTTTTATTGTTATCTTCATCCACCATTATTTTTTGTTGCAGGAAAAATTAGATGACCTGAACTTTGCAGATCATCTGGCAGCCTCTTTCGCCATAAGAGGACTGAAAATCATCAAGAAGAAAAACACGTTCATGAGAATCAACATTAAGACTTGCAAAACATTCAGAATGTAAGATAATGCCCTTGAGGAAGTGGACTCATTTATGTTCCTAGGAGGCATAGTGGATAAACAGGGGGTGCAGGCAGAAATGCTTTGACTGGAATTCTCTTAGAAAAATGAAGAGATGCCTGGAAGTGGGGCACAGAAGCAGACCTAGAAGAGTATGGCACCAGCTGGAAAGAGATAGAAAAGACAGCCCAGAGCCAAACTTGCTGGAGAGTTTTCCTTGGTAGCCTATGCATCAAATGGAGATATGAACTTCACGGAAAACACTAATAAAATTGACAGGGCTGCAATTACAGTGATACCTTGAGATACGAGTTTAATTCATTCCATGACCGAGCTTGTAAGTCAAAATGCTCTTATCTCAAATCAGTTTTCCCCATTGAGTGAATTGAAATGCCATTAATCCGTTCCGGACCCCCAAAAAACACTGCAATTTTTTTGTTACATGTTTTTAAATAAGAAAAATGTAAATAACGAATATTGTATAAAAACACAATACAATAGAATATAATGCAATAAACTGGTTTTATTAAGTACAGTACAGTATAATGTACAGCATTTACCTTGGAGATCAGATGAGTTGAAGATGCTGACGGAGGTGGTGGAGAAAGGCTGAACTGAATAACTGAATGTTATTCACTGATTTTTTGCCCTTTTCGTCGCACCTTCCTCACTTTTATCTGCAGGAGTTTTCGAAAAAAATCTGTCCAATGAGGTCTGTTTCATCCTCCCTTTCAGAATGTTTCTAAAATGTGTCATGCAAGTGTCATTAAATAGTGCCGTCGCACACCCAGTTGAAACTTTTTCTGGGTGTTTCTTTTGAATAAAGTCTGAAAGTTTCTCCCACATTCCCAACATTTCCTTTATCTCACCTGTAGAGATAACTTCCTCCGCCTCCTCCGCATCATTTATTTCCTGCAAAACCTCCGTGTGCTGCTGTGTCTGTAGCTCCTTTAGCTCCTCCGTTGTCAGTTCCTCAGAGTGCTCCTCGATGAGCTCATTGATGTCACCTTCATCCATGTCAAGGCCCATGGTCTTGCCGAGGGATACAATCTCCTCTACCACTGCCGCTTCGGATTCAAGTCTTTCAAATTCCGTTTCAGACACAACCTCAGACCACAGCTTCTTCCACGCAGAGGTCAAGGTCCTCTTTGTAACACCCTACCATGCCAAATCGATAATTCTGAGGCATATAACAATGTTATAGCAGTCCTTCCAGAACTCTCGAAGGGCGAGGTTTGTGCTCTCCGTCACTTCAAAGCAGAGGTAGAACAGGTGCTTGGTGAGGAGCTTTTTAAAATTAGAAATCACCTGCTGGTCCATGGACTGCAGGATAGGGGTGGTGTTGGGTGAAAGGTAGAGAACCTTTATAAACCTGAACTGTTCGAGGATGTCATCTTCAAGGTTAGGTGGGTGAGCAGGTGCATTGTCCAGGACGAGAAGGGCTTGCAGAGGTAGGTTATTTTCCTGGAGATATTTTTTAACGTCAGGACCAAAGACCAAATTCACCCACTCCACAAAGAACTGCCTGGTGACCCACGCCCTCGGGTTTGCCCTCCATATAACCTGCAGTTTTTCTTTCATAATCTTTTGTGACTTAAAGGCTCTGAGGCTTTCCGAATGATAATTGAGCAGTGGCTTAATCTTGCAGTCGCCGCTTGCATTGGCGCATAGTGCGAGGGTTAGCCTATCCTTCATGGGTTTGTGGCCTGGCGTCCTCTTCTCCTCTGCTGTTATATAAGTCCTCCTTGGCATCTTCTTCCAGAAGAGTCCTGTCTCATCACATTTGAGGACTTGCTGGGGGATGTATCCTTCGGCCGCTATAATTCCTGCAAAAGTTTTTAGGTAATCCTCAGCTGCCTTCACATCTGCGCTCGCTGCTTCACCATGCCTGACAACAGAGTGAATGCCGGTTCTCTTTTTAAAATTCTCGAACCAGCCCTGAATGGCTTTAAATGGCTCGCCCGATGCCTCATCTGTCGAAGTGCCTGGGGTCTGCTGCTGCAAATCAGTGTAAATCACTCGTGCCTTCTCACAGATTATAGCCTCCATCACGGTATCACCTCTGAGCTGCTTCTCCATCAACCACACAATCAGCAGCTTCTCCATATTTTCATGGATAGATGTCCGCTGTTTAGAAATGATTTTAACGCCCTTGGCTGGCGTTATAGCCTTTATTGACTCCTTCTGCTTCAGTATGGTGCAGATTGTAGAAGTGCTACGCTTGTACTACTTCACCAAATCGACTACACGCACACCTTGCTCATGGTTTTCTGTAATTTCTTTCTTTAATTTAATGCACATCATCTGCTTCTTCTCTGCACTGTCCTTCGCACTCACTTTCTTCAGACCCATATTTGGAAAAACGAAGTTTTGCAAAATAACTGCAAGCACAAATGTGAGCCCAACACTGAAGCTTCCACTGTGAGCTAACTGCTTAGAGTGAACGAGTGAGACACGAGATGTTGCTGCGTTCACTGTGGTGAGCTGCACGAACTAGCGGTGGGGTGGGGTATCTGAAGCTGGCTCGTAACCCAAATTTTAGCTCTCAACTCAAAGCAAAAAATTGGCCAAGAGACTGCTCATATCTCAAAAAACTCGTTAGTTGGGACACTCATAAGTCAAGGTATCACTGTACTGTTATTCTGAGTCCACAACATACCAGTCACATAATGCAGTACCAATGATGAACATGGTAACTGATAAAGTCATTGCTTAGATGTAGTCTGTTAGTAGGCAAAGTACTTCCTATCTGTAGTAAAAGTTCAAGTTTTAAACCTTTCATTATGTTTTAGGAAAAAGAAGAAAAATAATTGAATTGGAAAAACCATCAGTTTTGGAGCAAAACATCACACACCAGTCAGGAGTAAAGTTTAAAAAGCTTGCATCAGGATCAAAGGTTCATTTTGCAGTAAATTCAGTTTAAAAAGCAAAGTAACCTCCCTAAACAGGAGTATTTTTTTTGTTTTTTATATTTGTTTTCTACTAAATAAATATTTGTTAAATATTTGGATTAATTGAAGAATTCTGTTGCAAAGGTGGTAAACATTAAATTCAAAATTTTAGAACCTCAGGCGCTGAAAGCAGTTTTGCAATGGTGGGCCCTTACCAAAATTTTCCTTTATGTATGCAGACTTCTATCACAATATTTCACATCATGTACTGTATAATTTTTACATTTCACTATTCAATCATCTCTTGTCACTTACCAGTACTCACTTGTCATTTGTGATAAATTTTTGTCCTGTACATTGTATATACACATATTTAACTGTGAACATTTTCTGACTTGTGATATAGTTAAAATTAGTTCACTCACCAGGCTGGCAATTAGGTAATCCCTGAAAAATCAAGAAGGCTATAAATTTGTGTCTACTGTGCTATAAGTTTTTTGGTGTTGTGTCTAGAGTACATGTACTGTTAAGCTTCTTTATTGTTTGTTGTTTTGATGATCCGTGGAAGCGTAATATGTCAAAGATTCTCACTTTGCAAGAAGGCTCTAGGAGTCGAAGGATAGGCAAACAGAGTAATTAATTTTATTGCAATAAACAGTCACACAGACTCAACCCAGTTAGGCCAAACTGAGCTGATCACCGAACAAGTCATAAATCACAGTTTACTGTATGTAATAATTTCTTATCATCTTGACTTCATTTGAAACAATTCATTCGCTGTCTATTCTGACTCCCTACTCCAGCTGGCTTCTCACAGGCCCTTTTGTGGCCACCAATATTGTTTTCAGTTTATCTCTTACTTTCATTCTTTGCTTCTCTTATTTCCTAACTGGCCTTCAAACAACAGGTGTTCTCCCTTCTCTGATCTCGGGCAGTTTCTGTTCGTCATTCTTCCTTTTCTCTGTCTTTCTGAATTACTAAATATTGGTGGTTTCTCTCTGAGCTCAATTTAAAAAGAAATATGGCATATGCTTTAACTGTTTTCTTGGCATACGTAATTCACACTAAGTTTAAAACTTACAAAAGTTCTTACAAAATTTATATCTATCCATGTCAATACATGATTTTTTATTTTCTATAGATTCAAGTAGCTTGTAATAATGTAGGCCACCAGTTTGTTTAGTATATAAACTATGAAGTGCTTTATTTTATCAATATCAAAGAAAAAGGCAAAATCTTATAAAGTCTTGTTGTTCCTATTTTTATTTTATATCAAAATGGGCAGGTTCCAGTGATAAAGTCATTGGTATATGCACCACAGCAGTGAGGACCCCAGAAAAAAAAATATTCAGCATGGCCAGATTGGTAACAAAGCTGTAACAAACAATATAATTATATATTCAGGTTACTCAGCAATTTCTGTTAATCAAAGAACAACTTTTTTATAGCTCAAACAAAAGAAAAAGGCCTGATAATTTGTTTTTACAGTGTTTGTGTTTCATAAGGGTATTGTAGAAAGAAGCGAAAAAACATTGATCCCATGTTGATTACTGTTCTGTCATTGTGTTATGCTGTTGCTCTAACTATATTAAAAAATATCAGTCTGTTCAATAGGTCACAGGATTGGTCACGGGATTGTAGTTATTGCTTTAAACCTACATGAAAATCCTAAAGGAGGAGGCATCTGAGGATTTAGAGGATGCATATATTGATTCTTTTTAATTGCAATATCGTTGATTGATTTGTAAAACTGTTTGTGATATAGTAATGCTGTGTAGATATTTTATAAAATAAAAAAAATCTATTATTCATCATAAAGTCACTGTGGACTAAAAGAGTAAATTGATTTTCTTACTGTTGCCATCCTCTCAGAAGAAATAGCTAGCGTTTCTAAGGCTCACAAGGCAACTTTGAGGGTTTTATTTAGTCATGATTTAGTCATTTGTCCTTTCAGTTACATTGAGCTAAATAATATTCTTGTATATTCTTTCTTTGAAAACTGTAGTTCCTTATGGGGTGCAAAGTTGTACTGTATCTAAATTGGTCTGTTGATCATGGATTTGTGATCCTTTTTAGTATTGCATTTGGATGTGAAATCGATGCTGCCACCAAAAGTTCCAGCTTTTCATGACCCTGAAACAAAGGAATCAGGCAGAAAAGATGTGTAGATGTTTTCCAATTTGTAGTTAGCAAAACTGAACTTCTGATTTTTAAACAAAATTTAAATATCAGTAATTCAGTTGGAATTTTGTTTTGAGATGCAATTTGAAAAGCTTTACAGTAATGATAATGTATAAATTACAAAATGCTCTCCCTTTGGCTTCACTCAGCTGGCACTATTGGAAAATGAAGGTGCACGAAGGCAATGCAAATAATTTATGTCTTACATGAGTATTCCATTTCAGATATTAAAAAAAAAAAACCAAAACTTGAGTGCACACTTAATATTTTCTTCATTGTCATTTACAAGCAGGCCGCAATATTGATCATTTTGTCGACATGCCATGTTGTCATCTCTCCATGCCCTGAATAACAAAGTAGCAAAATTTTAAATTAAGTGTACACAAGAGAGAAAGAGAGAGATAGGGAGGGAGAGAGAGAGAGAGGACAAAGCAGAATCACATTAAACAAACTCAAAGAAAACCGCTGCCAGTAAGGGCTTACCTTCATGGCCTAATACAATGCTATTCAGTGGAGTGAAACAACCACTTGATATCAGTCTTTCTCTCTCACAATAACTTTCCCTCTGTTTTCTCTAAAAAGCAGCTACACCCTAAAATGTCCATCAGGTACTGACTGAATTAATTCCATGACTTTATTGAAACTTTAAAACCACTTCAAGGATTACTTCTGAACAAAGTTGTTCATCTGCTTTAGGGGCCAGGGTACCCTTCTTTGCTGATCCTGTTTGGTTTATGTCCCTGTACCCTTTGTAACTCTTAAGTACTTGTTCACTCAAGCAACCTCCTCTGTGCCCACTGAGGCAACCCAGTCACGCTCATCCAATTCAGTAATTGTATGTTACCCCTTAATTGCCACAGAAGAAGGGAGCTTTTCTCCTGCCTATTGACACCCAAACATAGCATTATCCCAACCTCTCCATCTAGGGATGAAGTGTTGCCACATACCATCTCAGAGGCTTTCTGCCATTTTTGCCTTTCTCGTCTAGCCTCACTCCCTCAAGTTGGAGGGTCAGTTACTGTTAGCATTAGCATGTTTACCTGGTTTGGAGTATTATGAGGTTATCTCTTTTCCTTAAATCGTAGGTTCTTTCTGGAACACCCTTCAAACTGACAGGATATAGTGACACTTTTAGGCCTTTGTTTAATTGTATTTATATGGTCTTTTTTGATGTTGCTACCTGCATTTTGCATTACTGGTTACAGTCACATTCTTGGTAACTTCTAGCCAGCCTTATGCTAGTTACAGTTGTTTTTAATATTGAACAAAAATTGAGTTATTTGCCAAAAACATAGAAAACTGTCTCTGTAGAATTAAATCGTTACAAGCAGAAAGTAAGTGTTAAAATCTATGATAAAATGCATAAAAATTAAAATTCTTCTCCTAATGTCAGTAATTGAAATGTTCAGTAGAGGCACTGTATGTTGCTTTCGGCAAGCAAGTTTGTCTATGTGTTTCTTTTTCAGGAAGATAAATATGGGCTGCGGTTTGGATGCACTTAAGAGCAAATACACAATATAACAAGCTCTTACATAACAGCTTCACTATTTACAAAATATATTGTTTGTGTTTCCATACAGAAGTGTAAGTATTTTTATAGGTATGCCTTAAAACAGTCGTACATGCACAGGAAACATGGGAAACGAGTTGTTGATACTATTGCTGCTTGTTGCTTCTTGAAGAGAACTAAAAAGTGTAATTTTCTCAATGACTCATGAAGGTTCCAAAGTATTAAACATTCTCCCACAATTGCTTTTTATCTTTCTCTCATGGTTTTCAGGTGAACATGCAGTAGACAGATAAAAGCTGTTGCCACAAGAGCCAGAAAAGCTTATATTAAAATGGGCAAGATGCAGTAGTAGAACATTAACCCTTCAGTCTTTATCTGATCTCCAAAGTCTGTATTCCAAATAATGCTAGCTTCCATGATGGTCAAGTGGCACTTCTCAGTAATTTTCCTCATTGAAAGTCAAGTTTATTGATTTTTTTTTTTAGAAATGAGGTGCATGTCTGTAAGATTTATAGTTAAGTATATATTGGATATCACAGAATTAGACAACAAATGGAAGTCCTCAAAATATGCCGACTATGCCTGTCTATTAAGAGACCTTCAGTCTAAGCATTGGTGCCCTAATAATCCAAAAGCCAATGAGTTTGTTTGTTTGTTTGTTTAAATGATAGTGAAAAACTACCCTTTGAACATGATATATAAAAATCTTTTCATGCAATCCATAAAATGTTCTTCATATTAACATGTTAAGTCCATATCTGTACACACTGACCATCATTTGTTGGACCTGAATTGTCAACCTCATTGTAAAGTAAATGTTACACAGATATTATGCAGCTGTAAAAAACCACTCCAGTCAACTGACCGTTACATGACCCTTTAATATGATTATCACTACAGGAAAATCATCTTAAGCCATGATTGAAGTGTCATGTTATGTAATTTTAGCGATCTATAAATAACATTTCTCAATTAATTAACTTCTGGTTTTACAACTCACCTAATGTAAATGATTTGTGCATACATGGCATTACTATGACTTACCTTTAAACTATTGCAGCTTATTTATTTATTTTTTTTAAATACAGTTTACTCTTGTTTATTGACTTTGACTTTTAAATAATTAACTGAACCTAGTGCAAAAACAAGGTATGCATTATTTTATTTCCGAGAATTACCTAGAAATACTCAGTATTGTTGCAAGAAATCAGTATACCTGTACTGCAAAAAAATAAGAACATAGCATAATTTATGTGTAGAGAATATAACTTGGAATCAATAACTGGTGAAGAATGCTTATCATATGATTTCTAGAAATAACAGTTTTCTGCACTGAGACATAAATCAAAACTCTAAAAAAATGGACTTAGTTAAGTAAAAAAAGATTGAACTTTGCCAATGCTACCCAACCAGAACATTAATGTAAGCGAGAAACTCATTTGGATGATCAAGCAGCAGTCATATGTTGGAACCCGGAGGAATGTCACATTTTGTTTGGGCATTTCTGTTGCTCCTTGCTACATCTTGCATAAAACACATCCACGTGATTGTTGTCTTATTTATTAAGTGCTCATTTTATGGTATTTTCGTTTTCAAAAACAACCATCAGATGGTTGAGGCAATGATAAAAAGAAGGAATTCTTGTCAAGCTGCATAAATCTTTACCAAAACTACATAACTCTTGTTATGTTACTTGATTGTGTGAGTCCACCCATGGAACCTTTGTATTATAAAAAATTGTATTCAAAACCAATTTGATGTTCACCTTCTTCTCTCGGCTTTCATTTCAGGAACACGAACAGTTACTTGAGTTGTTGCCAGATGGAGGTTTAAATATGCAATTTAAACAAAAAAAACCTGTGGATTTCTGGGCATAAGTGATGAAAGAGTTACCGAGCACAAATGGGCACTTACTGTGCTAATGCTATTTGCCACAACCTAACTGTGCAAAACGGGCTTTTTTGCTTTGATGTCAATGAAAACAATAATAAAAACAATTGTTTATATACCACCTTCCAATACAGAGTTTTAGATTAGCATTTGATTAGGTAAACTTTATTAATCCCATGGGGAAATTCCGATGCATGCAGCAGCAGAAACATAAAAACAAGGATACGGACTCATAGGATAAATAATACAGCCTATCAATCAATCAATTGATAAGGAATTAAACAAATATAAATAAACTTAATGAGTATATTGGGTGGAAGCATTGATTTGCCTGGTAGTAGTGAGCAGAAAGGCCCCACAGAGGCGCTTCTTAGCTCACCATGGTGGAATGAGCTTGTGGTTAAAAGTGCTCCTGGAGGTGATGGATTTTTCAGGATGGCATTCAATTTTGCCATCATCCTCTTGTCCACAGCAGCTTCAAACATGTCCAGGGTTCACTCTGTGATGGAACAGGCTTTCCTAATAAGTTTGTTCAGATATTGTGCTTGTTTTGAGCTCATGTTGCTTCCCCAGGAGAATGCAGTGTAAAATACCACATTGGCCAATAAGGAGTGGTAGAAATCTTCCAGCAGCTTGCTGCACACATGAAAAAACCTTAGCAAGTACAGTCTGCTCTGGCCCTTCTTGTACAATGCCACTGTGTTGTCAGAACATTCCAGTTTGTTGTTTATGTGAACCTCTAAGGTACTTGTAGTTCTGCAACACTTCCACATCCTCCCTCTGAATGGTGACAGGTCTCAGAGGCTTCTTGGCACACCTGAAGTCGCCCACCAGCTCTTTTGTTTTGCCGATGTTGAGCTGCAGGTTGTTGTCTGCACCACAAGAAGAAGTCATCCAAAAATTTCCTGAACTCTGACTCATCTCTATTATTAATGCAACCTATGATGGATAAGTCATCTGAAAATTTCTGTAGATGGGAAGTGAAGGTATTGTGCTGGTAGTCTGTTGTGTAGAGGGTAAGCAAGAAGGAACACAGGTGCTTTACAAATACAATAATGGAAACAAAGGAAAGCAATAATCAAATAAATCAATTGTACTGTTGGTCAGTTGGTCAGTGGGGAGGGAAAAAAAAACTCCAGTAGCGAAAAAAAACCTCTGGGGTTCCATTACCAAAAGTCTACTCGGTCCCTGCTGAGCATTCTATTGTATATCTAAGATACAAAAAGGATAAAAGAGAGAGTCCACCAATGCAGATGTCATGAGGGACAGGACCTCAGTGTTATTCTTCCACCAGCATCAGGGAAACAGTTTTCTGATGATGACCTTATACTGAGAAAGAAGCATTTAAGTAAAAAAACACCTTGAAGATTCAGATGGGTGAAACTCGGACACAATTAGCCAAGTCCAAGGCTCACACAACCGCTGCTGTTCGGACAGAGATAGCTCGGTCATTGCCAACACAGTTAACCAATCTAACAGAAGACGATGATGTAGATGCCTATTTTTTGGTATTTGAGCATACCGCTAAGCGGAACACATGGCCGAGGTCAGAGTGGGCGTACCTACTGGCCCCCTACCTGATGGGAATAGCGCAGCTGGCCTATTACGATTTGACTGAGGAGCAAGCTTCTGATTATGAAGCTCTCAAACTCGAGGTGTTCAAGCGCTACGGCATTTCTCCGGAACAGCAGGCGAGAGAATTCCTGAACCCAAGCTTTCGGCTTGGAGTAAAGTTTGCTGATGGCTACGGCCCGACATAAACAGCTCCCATAAAATTGGTGAGTTACTGGCATGTGAGACCTTCGTTCATGCCATCCCTGACCATATCACCCAGCAAGTCCAGAAACAAGCACACGACAATATGGACACCTTAATTAAAATAGCAGAGCGTCACTGGATGGCTTGCAAATCGGTACGATCGGAACGGTTCTCTCACTGTAACCAAAAGGTACGTGGGGCAGCTCCTGAGCCCCCCCGACAATCTCCCGAGCCTGCCGTCCGTAAAAGAGATAAACTGTTCCACCTTCCCCGCTGTTTTAAGTGCAGGGAGATGGGACATCTGTCGCCCAATTGCCCATGTAAGCCCATGGACTGGTCATTGGTTAAGGGAGAAAGGTATTGTGCCACTGTGATTAACCCTTTGTCTCTTCCATATACATGTGCAGTTATAATAAATGGCACTAAGTTATGGGCAATGTTCGAACCCGGGAGTAACATTTCCATTGTTGCTTCCCGTTTCGTTTTACTGCAACAGTGGCTAAAAGAAAAAGGTACCCAGTGTGGAAGAGTCGATGTCCCATCATCCTCTATGGGAGCTAGTACATTTAACATAGAGAACGTGGTGACAGAAGCCCCTCCCATTGAGGTCAATAGAGATTTATATGATATACTCGTTCACTCGGTCGACGATTTGGTTGTTTAATCAAATAATCAAGTCTTTTTCTTTCCTTAACTTCATACGGGCCTTGCCAATGGGCCAATAATTTAGAATGCAAAGTTGGAACGAGAACCATTACATGATCACCTGGGACAAATTCCCGAATGGAGGTGTTTCTGTTGTAATATTTGGACTGTGCTGCTTGAGCTTTCTCCAAGTTTTCTTTTAAATAAGGTCTAATTTTTTCTAATCTATCGCATAATTGTGTGATATATTCCAGTATGTTTGAGGTAGGAAGGACCTCTATCTTCCCATCCTTCTTTTAACATATCCAATAGGCCACAGGGCTGTCTTCCATATCATAGTTCAAAAGGGGAAAAACCAGTAGAGGCCTGTGGGACTTCCCAATATGCAAACAAGACAAGAGGAAGTAACTGATCCCAGTTTCTCCCATCCTCGTTAACTACCTTGCGTACCATCTGTTTTAAAGTTTGATTGAATCGTTCTACCAATCCATCCGTTTGGGGATGATAGACAAATGTTTTTAGATTTTTTATTTTGAGTATTTTAGCGAATTCCCTGAATGTCTCCGAAGTGAAGGGAGTCCCTTGGTCCGTTAAAACCTCCTTGGGGATCCCTACACGAGCGAATATTCCTACTAATTCCCGTGTGATATTTTTTGAAGTAGCTGACCGCAAAGGGAACAGCTTTGGGAAATCGAGTGGCATAATCTACTAAAACTAAAATATATTTAAAGCCTTTTAACAAGGGTTCTAATGGTCCTACGAGATCAATACCGACTCGTTCAAAGGGAATATCAATAAGGGGTAAAGGAACGAGAGGAGCTTGGTCCCTCCTTGGAATCTGACGAAGTTGGCATTATTGGTGGATAATATTGCATCCCTTGCAAATTTTAAGGAATCATCGTTCCATTGTTCTCTTTTAAATGACGAAGGGGTAAATAGAAATTTGGGTTGTCAAATCTCCTTTGGATTGTGTAGGACACCGTACTCACTAACACTTTGATTAATTTTTTTTCCAATTTCTCTTATTGCCATTTTCTTGCCATTATTACTGAAATATATAACTTTATATATATTATATATAATATAACTTTCTAGGATGCAGAATATATAGTAACACAGTCTGTTCCAACTCTCCTTTAAGACAGACAGAATAGTTTTAAGTAATCAACAAAAGTTGGGACACCTGTGCAAATTGTTTGATTCAACTTGTAAGGGTTAATTTAATTTAGCTGCTGCAAAACATCTGTAGGTTGTAAACTGTGTGATGAAAATACGACTCCAAAACAACAAAAAAGAGTTGAGGACCATCCCCGTATAATGTCCAAAGGACAATGAATGCTAAAAGACCAGAAATTTGGATCAAAATGCTTTACAGCAATTGACAAAGTACATGGGAAAAAATGGCGTTTATATACAAATAAAAAATGGCGGATAGAAGTGAGTTGGCACAAGATGATGTTATGGCTGTCAGATGGAAGTAACTTCATCTTTGGAAGCCAGAAGTGATGTGGTGCTGGAAGTGAGGTCATCGGGGTGGAACCGGAAGTGTTGAAGGCACCGGAAGTGACATCATGGCGAGGACGCCGGAAGTGGTGTTGTCCTTGGGAGTCAGAGGAGGAAATAACGATTGGACGCCATTTTGGGAACCCGGAAGTACTGGAGGTACTTTATATTTCTTCTTTTGTCTGATGAGAGAGAAAGAGAGGCGTTTGTACCGTATATTAACCTGTTGTCTCGTGATATTTTACTCACCTCTGGGCTTGTTGCCTCCTAAGCGCGCATGTGTGACAACTATAAGTTGTTCCCTGAAGAAGGCCCATTTGTAATATTCTGAAATTTCCTTTTTTCAGTTTTGCTAACCTAAAGTTTAAATTTAAACCTCTGGAAGTTTACTGCTTATGTTTTCACCATTTTAGGTCATTAATTGCATTTCAAGTAAATTGAAGACAAACCAAAAAAATTGAGGTGTTCTAAAGCTTTGACCTGTAGTGTGTACCAACAGCAATACGCCTGTATAATTTATTTCTGTGACTGTGACAGCCAAGAAATTTTCTTATTTCTGCTGCATGTTCAGACCATAGTGTGTGTATATATATTTATATAGCTATGTCTTTATTTATATAAAGAGCTTCTGTAAAAAGCAAATAAGGATCTATCTATCTATCTATCTATCTATCTATCTATCTATCTATTCAAATAAATAAATGAGAGTACGTACATGAATATAAATGTCAGTGATCTCGCATACCAAGCCTGTTTCTGTGCCTTGTGGTGTTTACTGCTAGAATAGGCTCGAGCATCACCATAACCTTACAGTGTACAGAGAGTGCTGACTAAATGCATGAGTGTAGAATGAGGAAATATGATAGTTTGAACTATGGTTTTTGAGAAGAATGCCCAATATAAGGCAGTTGAATAGAATTGCATATATTTTGTGGGTGGATGGATATTTTCCAACAAAAACATTTTAAATTAATGGCATTTAAATGGGTACAACATTATTTCTATGCTTCAGCCAGTATTCACAATACAAAATGTATTCTGTCCTTAAAATGTATTTTCCTCAAAGAAAAAAATGATTCACACTTTCAGCAAAAAAGACTGAAAGTAAGTGGAACTAACACCAATTTTGTCATGGATCAGTGCTTTCTACATGGTTTCATTCCACCAAGTCAAGTAACACTCTGGGTAAATTTTGATAAAGTGACTTTCTTGCAAAATCCTTCACAGATAACCCCGAGAAATATGTAAGAATGTATAGAATCCAAAGCCTCCTTTTGAAAAAGGCGTAAAAATAGAAAATGTATGCTTTTTTAAACATATCCAATATACTCTGTCACTAATATCTTTACAACAGAATTGGCCTACTCTTGTGAACATTTTTTTTTCTGTAACCTTAAATATTCCAACCATTTGCTGAACTCACTTATTTCATTATAGGAGCATAGGGACTCCGGCTTTTAGCATCAGGTACAAAAAAGGAATGCCAGTTCATGCCAAAACACACTCACAAAAGGCCTGTTTAAAGTCAGCACTTAACATAATATGCATTTGCTTGGAGTATGGGAAGAAACCAGAGTACAGAAGAAAGGTCAGATATGGCTAATGTGTAAACTGTATTTATAAAAATGGCCAGCCTAAGGCCTTGGAGCTTTGAAGCAGTTGCACTCACCACTGCACAACATTTTGACCTTTTGAAAATAATCAACTTGGCAAATGTTGTTCTGTCTCACTGCTTGCTATGTTTTGTAGTCCAGCCAACTCATCCTTCTGAAAATTATCATCTTAAAAAGCCTTCTCTCCCAGTGAACTATATTTCATGACAATTACAAAGATTCAATTCTTTTGTTTAAGCCTTTTGTTTAACTGTGGATTGATCAGTATTATTATGTGGATTGTTTGTAGTATTTTGAATAGTCTAAGCTGCACCATAATATACTTCTTCAAACAATTTTTTGTCAAAGGGTTTCCAAAACTGATCAAATGAAAAATTACTCTAGTTCTTCTACTCTATTCACAGTTCTGGGAAATTAGGTTTGATTCCTGCCTGAATTGCTGCCTCAGTGGAGTCTATGCTTCAGTTACTTTTCAATACTTGAAAATATGTGTATGCTAAATTAATTGGCATCTCTAAATTTGCTTTTTATAAGTAATTATGGTCTGCTATGGTAGCGTATCATTGTGGAGTTATATCCTGTCTTACACCTGGTGCGGTTAAAGTCTAGCTTGTCCAATTCTGGTGGTATAAATATACTGTATATACTATGTGTATGTGTCTATATACAGGTAGGTCCATAAATATTTGGACAGAGACAACTTTTTTCTAATTTTGGTTCTGTACATTGCCACAATGACTTTTACATGAAGCAACTCAGATGCAGTTGAAGTGCAGACTTTCAGCTTTAATTCAGTGGGTTGAACAAAAAGATTGCATAAAAATGTAAGGCAACTAAAGCATTTTTAACACAATCCCTTCATTTCAGGGGCTCAAAAGTAATTGGACAATTGACTCAAAGGCTATTTCATGGGCAGGTGTGGGCAAGTCCATCG
This sequence comes from Polypterus bichir lapradei, assembly GCA_026402145.1. NCBI lineage: Eukaryota > Metazoa > Chordata > Cladistia > Polypteriformes > Polypteridae > Polypterus > Polypterus bichir. Next base: position 39,039,843 of record JANRMT010062792.1, read on the forward strand.
TAATGTCATTATCAATTAAGCAGATAAAAGGCCTGGAGTGATTTTAGGTGTTGTGCTTGCATGTGGAAGATTTTGCTGTGAACAGACAACATTTAGTCAATGGATCTCTCCATGCAGGTGAAAGAAGCCATCCTTAAGCTGCGAAAACAGAAAAAACCCATCCGAGAAATTGCTAGAATATTACAAGTGGGAAAATCTACAGTTTGGTACATCCTGAGAAAGAAAGCAAGCACTGGTGAATTCAGCAACGCAAAAAGACCTGGATGTCCACGGAAGACAACAGTGATGGATGATCACAGAATCATTTCCATGGTGAAGAGAAACCCCTTCACAACAGCCGACCAAGTGAACAACACTCTCCAGGGGGTAGGCGTATCGATATCCAGGTCTACGATAAAGAGAAGACTGCATGAAAGTAAATACAGAGGGTGCACTGCAAGGTGCAAGCTACTCATAAGCCTCAAGAATAGAATGGCTAGATTGGACTTTGCTAAAGAACACCTAAAAAAGCCAGCACAGTTCTGGAAAAATATTCTTTGGACAGATGAAACCAAGATCAACCTCTACCAGAATAGTGGCAAGAAAAAAGTATAGAGAAGGCGTTGAACAGCTCATTATCCAAAGCATACCACATCATCTGTAAAACATGGTGAAGGCAGTGTGATGGCTTGGGGCGTGCATGGCTGCCAGTGGCACTGGGACACTAGTGTTTATTGATGATGTGAAGCAGCCAAATGAATTCTGACGTGTTCAGAGACATACTGTCTGCTCAAATCCAGCTAAATGCAGTCAAATTGATTGGGCGGCATTTCATGATACAGATGGACAATGACCCAAAACATACAACCAAAACAACCCAGGAGTTTATTAGAGCAAAGAAGTGGAAAATTCTTGAATGGCCAAGTCAGTCACCTGATCTTAACCCAATTGAGCATACATTTCACTTGTTGAAGACTAAACTTCGGACAGAAAGGCCCACAAACAAACAGCAACTGAAAGCCACTGCAGTAAAGGCCTGGCAGAGCATTAAAAAGGAGGAAATCCAGCATCTGGTGATGTCCATGAGTTCAAGACTTCAGGACGTCATTGCCAGCAAAGGGTTTTCAATCAAGTATTAGAAATGAACATTTTATTTCCAGTTATTTAATTTGTCCAATTACTTTTGTGCCCCTGAAATAAAGGGATTGTGTTAAAAAAATGCTTTAGTTGCCTCACATTTTTATGCAATCTTTTTGTTCAACCTACTGAATTAAAGCTGAAAGTCTGCGCTTCAACTGCATCTGAGTTTTTCATTTAAAATTCATTGTGGTAATGTACAGAACCAAAATTAGAAAAAAGATGTCTCTGTCCAACTATTTATGGACCTAACTGTATATATATGTATAAATGTGTATATATA
>JANRMT010062792.1:39041341-39052930 GCA_026402145.1 Polypterus bichir lapradei
TATATATATATATATATATATATATATATAGTGGCAGACGGCTGGGACAATGGAAGGGCCAGGACAGAGCCAATATCTCCCCCGGGATGCAATAGGGTAGCCCCTGCACATTACATAAGGGTCACAGGCTTGGAGCATGGTAGCTGCCGGAAGAGAATCCACGTGCACCTTGAATGCTTACGGTTGCCCAAGCAGCACTTCCGCCACACCAGGAAGTGCTGCAGGAAATTCATCAGTGTACACCTGGAGCACATCCAGGTGTAACATAAAAGGGGCTGCCTCACTCCATTCAAGGAGCTGGAGTCGGGAGGCAGAGGACAGATCCTGCGAGCAGAGGAGTGGAGGCGGCAGAAGAATAAGGAGAAAGATAGAATAAAAAAGAACTCTGAGATTATGGAAGTGATTGGTACACTGTGTATTGTGTGTGCAGAAGAAACAAAAATTAAAGGGTGTGTTCTGGACATTGTGGGTCTGTGTCTCTGTCTTTAGTTGGGCTGATTCTTCCACAATGGCAACCCAGATGCGACTGCCTGCCTGTTAACTGGCAGGGGACCCAATTTAAAAAATTTTTTGTGGACAGCCCAACAGAACAGCAGAGCGAGACACACACACACACACACACACTGCATCAAGCAGCTCACCCATTGAAACCGCCAAAGGCCCGCAGAAACACCGCTTTTCCCCAATGGGAAGAAAGAAGACCAGGTGCAGCCAGAAGATGGCGGGTAACCCGAAGAAGCCCGTCGTCAGCAAAGGGACTGACATGCCGGAAGGAGCAGCCAGGCAAAGAAAGCTGCCTCCGGGAGATGGAAACAAAGACATAGGTAACGGACCCTGGGAGAGTTTGGAGTTGCACTGTTCTGAGTGCCTACCTTGTAGGGGGAGACCGTCCGGAGGCGTATTGCTGGCCAGAGGGTGCCGATTCAGGGGTTGACAATGGGATGAGGTCCGAGGAGGATGAGGACCCACTGTTTGGAGAAGAACCAGAGTCTGTGAAAGAGCGCCTGGAGCTGTATCCTGAAGGGAATGACCTGATGGATGAGGGGGCGGTGGAGGGCCAGGAGCCACTCCGTGAAGCAGGTAAGAGGGTGGAGGGTGTGTACCGGAATACTGCAATTAAAATAACATGGGCAGGGATGGTGAACCTCCAGCCTACTCCAGAGAAGCACCTGTCCTGTGCATGTTTGCTGACTCCCAGTCGGGGGACAGGGCTTGCAGAAGTCTGTCCCCGTTACCAGCCAAAATAAATGTATTGTTTTTCAGGAACTTGAGAGAATTCTAAGACCTGCCAGAGCATTGGTGAAGATCAGCGGAAAAATCAAGATGGCGATCGATGAACTGGAGGAGACAGCCAGGGCGCCACTGGAGAAGGTGGACCAGTATCTGTGGCAGCTCGGGGTCTGTCTTCTCAAAGCAGAGAGGGTGGTACAGGTAAGTGGTGCCAATACCTTAAATCAATGCAGAAACCCAAGCGAACAGTCAGGAAGACTGTGAATGGACTCGAATAGCAGTGTGTCCAACAGTAGATTGAGGAATGAGGACCGTTAACGCCATAAGGGCAGGAACAGCTGAGGTGCAGGGGAAGGGCCGGCTTGTGTGTGTTGGCACCCAAACTGCCCCTCCCCAAGAAGCGGTAGCGGTTTTCTTTCCAGGCGAGAGGAGTGCAAACAGCACCCTCCTTTTCCCATAAGGGGATCCAAGCTTTTGTAGCTCCCCTAAATAAAAGGAGACACCTGCGAAAGAAGGGAGGGTCTCCCAACAGGACGAAGCGTGAGCCGGAGTGCTAACGTGCCTTAAAGGGCAGCTCTCTTCGGGGTGGAGAGAAGCCCCAAACCTGGCTGGGGACGAGGTGAAGCGGAGATACTCATCCTGCTTTCACATCTTGAGGGCACAGACACAAACAAGGGGGCACCATTGTTACAAGTGCCATGGTATTGGTCATATGTGGAGGGCGCATGGACGTGGCATTGGCACAGTGTTTCTTGCCCTTTTCCTCTTTTTCCTTTTTAGGAGGAGACCATGGACTACACTATGCCGGCACCCTCTCATGTAGAAAACCAGCCCTTGCGGGATGGGCCACTTCACCCTATAGGCTTCATCTGAGGGAGGGGCAGTGTGGCAGATGGCTTGGACCCTTGCCCAGCCAGGACACCTGGAGATCGGAAGGGCCAGGAGAGAGGCAATATCTCCCCCCAAATGCAAGAGGGCAGCCCTCCCATACATTACATCAGGGTCATGGAATCTCAACCCTATGGGGACCCTTGGCCAGCACCAGGGGGGCCTGGACTGCAGCACTTCCGCCACATCAGGAAGTGCTGCAGTAAGTTCATCATGGTGCATAAAAAGGGTTGCCTCACTCCATTTGAGGAGCAGGAGGCAGAGGACAGAGCTTGCGAGGAGAGGAGTGGAGGCAGCAGAAGAATAAGGAGAAAGATAATAGAAGGGAAAGGACTGTGAGTTTATGGAGGTAATTGGTACACTGTGTATTGCATGTGCAGAAGAAACAAAAATTAAAAGTGTGTGTTCCTTGACATTGTGGGTCTGTGTCTCTGTCTGTAGTTGGGCTGATTTATATTTGCAAGGCAAAGTCAAAAGCAACCCATGCCATACACAAAATACTGTAAGTGATTGTCTAGAATATGTTACCTTAGGTACAACATATGGTCGCAGTGAAAATCTGTGGTATATGCTATCCTTACAATAACACAATGGATGCTAAAATATTGAGTGGGCATTCTATCACCCCATAAGTTGAAGAGGAAAGCTATCACAAATGCTGAGCAACCTATGAAAAAAATACACTTTATGAAAGTGAACTACTGAAATGTGAGCACTTAAGCTGCTGCAGCACTTATGTCTTTGATCTCATGGTGGTGTATTAAGTGCACTGTGTTGTGTGCTAGCAAAACTGAATCTGATTCAAGAAGAATTGGTAATAATATATGACTCATTTTTATATCATTTCATATATACGTTAAAATGAATAATACAAGTCACTTTAGCGAGGTGTATTTTGCTTCCTTCATCACTGATCTCTTGATTTATATATTTTTATATATTTTATATGTTCAAATGATTTATTTATACATTTTTATAAGTGTTTGTGTACTAAATGGCATATTCTTTTGACACACTCCTTTTATTGGTTTTTTCAGGAAGAACAATCTAATTTTGAAGTCAGTTACTTTTTGTGTTATGAATTATTTTGAGGTGTCTTCGCCGACATTTAATTTTTTTTACCGACGCTGTCATTTGTTTCTTCTGTTATTCTGTTAGTGACTTGCCTTCTTAGTGGTGTGCCCTTTAAGGTCGTGACTTCCTGATTACATTGTGAGTTAAAAGGTCATCCTTTTGAGCACTTCATTGTCCAAGTTTACAAATACAAAACCTCTTTTAGTAGAACAGATTTATTCTCAAACCTAATTTGTCAAGTCTTTTTTGGTGCCTGTTATTTTTTGCCTCTCGTTAGTATTCTGACAATTGATTTCTGAATCTCTTGGTTTCAATCCCTGTTTTTGTCTTCTGACTACATCTTACCTCCTCGTCCTACACAAACAATTTTTGCTAGTCTATATGAGAAATATAATTACAAATTTCAGTTTTCTTAAAACCTGTGACATTTGGTAATTTGTTTGCTTGCCTAGTGTAGAGTGATGGAGGACTGCTGGATGCCATGCCAGCAGTGGACTAATAACGGTTTGCTGCTGTTTTCATTTAAGGTTTCCCACTAGTGGTGTACCATTGTATCAGCTCATGGGCTGTATGCCTTCTTCATGACTAATTCTTTCAATTAGTACTGTGTGGTAGCTGGGTATAGACAAATATATACAAACTAGCCATATGCGCCCAACTATGTTGCACGTGTTAAAGTTGTCTGTGAAGGGCTCCCTGTTTAAACGCGGCTGCCAGTCGTGAACTGGGCCCTTCGTCACACAGCATTATGATTTTTTATAAGGGAAACAAAATTACAAAAGAAAATCCTTGGATATTGATTTGATAGGAACGGCCTACTCAGAATCACTGTCAGAATAGTAATTATGTGGTGGTGTAGGAGCATTTCTGCTTCTGTCCATTCACAGTCCGTCTCGTTTTCACAACGCTGTCGTTTCCTCTCACGATGTCTTCTCAACCTTTCTCCAATCTCGCAGGTTGCTTTGTGGCAATACAAAGAGTAAGGCAATATACACGGAGCAATGGTTATAAAAGGGGGACACATAGGTATCCAGGTTCTTTAAAGCATAAATAGGGATCACTTCACTGACATGTGAGCAAGGCACGGTACAACTGTGAGACGTGCAGCACTCGCCGGTTACAACGTAACAATAATAATTTCCGGAACGTGCTGTTACGTTGTCATTCATTTTACCCACTGCCTTTCTTTCATTCATATGTTACGTAGGCACGTACTTTTTATCTTCAGCAATCTCATTCTCTAACCAGGCCTCAGGAGCTAACCATCGTAACACTGTCCACCACCCCTTTCGTTATTCCGGCACATTGTTGACATCCGTGAGTAACAACAACGTACTAAACTAGAAGGTGGTCTACGCATGCGTGGAATTCGCGGACAAACAAAGATCAAGATCTAAATGAAGATCTCTTTAGTTAATTTAAAGCACAACAATTTGTTTAGTTTGAATGTCTGTGTTTTGAGGTGTGACTGGAGTACTACAGTCTTCAGTAGCATAAGCCTAGAGGAGATTCTTAATGCAATGCCTATGTTTTAGCTGTCTCTCTACTGCCATCTAGTGCTTCTTCTTCTAATTCATTTGCGGACAAACAAAGATCAAGATCCAAATGAAGATTATATATAGAGATGATAACTATTTTAAAGCTTGTCAAAGAAATGTCAGTTTCAATGTTTTATATTTTTTATCTAACAATGTTAAAAAGCTTTCTTTGTTTTTATTTATATAAGTCAACTTTGATGCTGGGTTAATGACAGAATTGTGCCTGTGTATATCACATGTCCAGGGTAATTAGTTTTGATTCTATGTAGGTCTACTGTGTCCATCATGTCTGTCTGTGTGTTGTCTGTCCAGATGAAACAACTCAGCTCCCAATGGACCAATGTTGTTGAAATTTGGTACACTGATTCTGCAAGGAAATTCACTGAGAAATCGTGGGGGAGCACACTGTATAAATTTTTGAAATTTTAAAAAATCCCTTTAAAAAGCATTGGTGAATTTTCAGACTTGTGTACCCTAAAACAGAGAAACATTCTGTGCAGCTTTAATGGATGTGTTTACTGCTTCAGCTTTACCTTGAGTGAGGTTTACTGTATTGCATTGCATATGACAGCTGGTCCTGATGAACACCTGCAGAGATAAGCACAGCAGTAAATTGTGCCTGATGCTGCCCTCAGAAGTGGTAGTAATGGCTCATAGGAAAATCTGCCACACCTACTCACTTTCCTGCTACTTGAAACTGTAAGTTACACGATGTTTCTGATTGTGAACATAAAAAAATGCAAGCAACTTGACTTATGTAGAAGTTAATGGAAGAGGAAACCCTAAGCCTAAGCCTTGCTCAGTGACACAACTTGTATACACTGAAGGAATATATACTCTGGATTTACATTACACCAAAAAACAACCTGCATTACTTGCAGATCATAAGGATTCATTATTTATCTTACATTTTATTTTATCAACAAAGTGTCACAATGACCTGCTATCAATCATGGCCCAGAATAACCAACAATTTATCTTACATATTTATCAACACAGATTTTACATCTTCATTGGATACTTCTTTCAAAAATGTTATGCTTAAGAAATTAGAATTACAATTAGCCATAGATTCTCTACAACTGACAACAAACAATGATTCATCATCAAGCCAATTTGTGTTCCATTTTTAACTACATAATATTGTAAAGTTCTAGGAAAGAATATTGCTCCCTAAGGCCTAGGCCTCACATTATTTGCATGTTTTCTGCAGTAGTGTAATACAGGTAAACCAAAGCACACTCGTAAACTCAGTTATTCCACTGTTCTTGTTCACATCAGCGTAGAGGATCGTAGGGCATTTATTAGAGCGCAGGTAAACTCACTACACAGGTTGTCCACCCCTTGCTGTAATCTAACATTTTATTAAAGAAAGAAATATCCCCTAACAGGACAAATCAGTTATCAGGCAAGGGAAAAGCTGTTCATTGTATCTTTAAATTACTCTTCAGCAAAATGCCTTGGAGGGAGCATTCTTCAAAAAGCAGTCTGTTACAGTATGGTCAGAATGATCAGAATGGTCAGAGAAACACAGAATAGAGGTTAATTTTATAAACTACTGAATTTACATGCAATGTCAATCAATGCATACATTTTACTTTGGTTGGTTAATTGGTTTACACCCAAATGATTTATATAAAATAAAAGTCTGTTACATTATATTCTGGTTCTTCTTACACCTTTGAGTTGAGCCACCACCCTTGAAATTTCTGTGCATATAACAATTGTCCATTCTTGTTTATAGGACTTCTGCTGATTTTTTAGTCATCTCTTAGTCATCCTTCAGTATATTTTGTATATTACATCAGCCTTTCTTCTGGTATATTATTTACTTGACCACCTCAGTATTTTCCTAAACCAATTTATTTCAGTGTACATTTTGTCATTCACTTGACCTTTATCTGGTTTCCTGGTGTGCCTGAACAGGTTTTTGACCTTTATTAAGCCTTTATGCTATTTATTTAAGATGAATGCTATGTTACCCTAAAATTATTCTTCTGCACTAGCAACTGCCCTGTCCTGTTTCTTGATTCCTGCAGCTGAGTCGGAGATACAAATGCTCCTAGCACAGTGCAGGAATGCACCAAGTATCATTTTTGTCTTTTAGGATGGCAATCGCTCAGGTATTATTAGATTGGCACTGAGTACTAGATTACTACTAGAACAACATTATATGTCTTATGGCACAATAAAATGTATACACATAACATTAAATTACTGATCTTTTTTTCCTTTATAGAACTTTATTTAATTAATATATGAGAGGCAGTTGTTGCACAAGCAGTACATGAAAATGCTACCAGGCACAGAGTAAATACACTTCTTTCTATTTCAATTTCATGAATTTTACTGGTTGAAAAACATCATATTTTCTTGAAAATTTTTGTGAAGTGGAAGTCTAAGTTTCACTGTCAGTTCAGTTTAATGCAAGTCACTGGCTCATCACTACTGGTCAGCTTTTACCTGCAAGCTGTGGGTTTAAAAAATTGATCTGCTAAATGAGATATAATAATAATTAGTAGCAACAGAAATGTATCTCGGTGGCTATCTTTAAAACCATGTGTTTCCATAGATCATTAATAATTTGTTTTGTTATACACATTGTATTTTGGAAATTAATACATTGCAACTTGTCTGTGCCAATCTTGTAATAATTCAAAGGCATAGCTTCTGTAGATAAAGAGCCAGCATTTGTATTTTATATAGTTTTGGTATACTTTCTTCACATGTTTTGCCACCTATTGCAGAGTCATAATTATGCTCTAGTAAATTGTTTTGCCATAAATTTGGATGCTAAATAATATCTGTTTCTGAATTATTGTGTTTAGATAACTCTTCTTAAAATTCATTTTAAATATGATAACCCAATTTTTTTCTGCAATAAAAAGACTACAGAACAGTTGCATCATCAGATTTTGATAGGAACACCTAAGAGATTAGATTAAATGGTGAATTGATGGGATCAGGTATCTAAGCACTTAAGAAATAGTATTTTGGAAAAAATGAATTATTGCAGAAAACCTAACAAGCTAAATTTAAGAAACCAAGCAGTTCTCATTGTTTGTATTTAAACAAAGGCATATGAAATATGGTTTGGGCAGGTACAGTCTGTCATGCCAATTTAATCAATTTACTAACATATTAATGTTTAAAATCATTATATTGAAATATAAATCTTTCAATATTTGTTTTTATGAAGGTAGCCTTAAATTTGCATTTTTGTATTAAGATTTTCTTGCTAAAGCATAATTACTAGAAATTTAGTTTTCAATCAATTAATAAAATGATTTATTACCTCCAATCACAGAGCAAAATAGCACTTTAATCTTGTTCCTATTAAATTTATTCTGGGTCTGTCAGCAATTTCAAATCATCAGCTCATATTTATTCATGTCATTGTGTCAAACAATTATACTGACAAATGCTTGAATGATTTTCTGAAGCTGTTTCATTACAGAACAGCCATTGGAAACCAAAGAAAAATACATCTGGAATGAAACACGTTTTTCATTTATAGAAATTCTCATAAATATTCTCATTGCCCAACAATGCAAGTCACAATGCAACACAATGAATTCTAGGCACTTAATACTCTATGCATCATGCATGAAAATAGAAAAAGTGATTTACCACACGTTAAAATCACATGCAAACTCTGACCCAATTTTGTTGAAACGTAGCATGTATCTGGTTCTCTTTACAAATAGCACCTTTAATTAGGTCTTCTATAAACACTAAAGATGCCTACATACATACAATCTACAGCCTTCTTAATTCCCGGCATACATATTTCATGGCATGATTAACTGATCGCATTAACTGCTCCATTTTAATAGGCCATGCATAAATAAAAAGGTATGAAATGCAGGTCAGCAGAATTTATTAAACCTTAACCTCTAGCAAAAACAAGAGGTTTCAATTAAAAGGAGAAGTATAGATCCATGAACAAATAGCTCTCTAAAATACTGAAGAGAGTTGCTATATGTTTCTCTCGGTAACTGTAAATGTGATATTTTGATTATGACTCAATTTATAGTATATTAAGCATCATATTTATATACATATACATGCTTAATATAATATAAATTACAATATAATGGTTTAAAACTTAAATCTGTCACAATTTGAAGAAAGATTGGTTACTTTTAGAATGATATAGTAGATAAGGTCGAATGATGTAGTAGATAAGGTCAAATATTAAAATAAATATATATATATATATATATATATATATATATATACTCTGTTGTTTTGATTTAAACGCTATTTATGATTCTAGTCCTTTTGTGTGTTATTAGAAGGTAATTCTTTCTGGGAAAGGTCCTGTAATATTTCATGTTGACTTCCACACTTGAATCAAGTGACATGACAGCTTATGGAACAGCAATGCCAGCTATAACAAAAATTGGTATTCTGTCATTTCAGCTAACCATAAAATTTCTAAGAAGTCATGGTAGATGACTTCTGAAATAACATACAGTGCAGGGGACTATCACATTTCTCTCAGTCAATTCTTATGAGATTAATCATCAATATTTTTAAATTATGTTAACACATCTATATATATCTAATGCAAAGTTGTCTAACTAAATTACTGACTCACCCACTCACTCACTCACTTACTCACTCATCAAGAAAAACACTATTTCCTGTGTAGTTAAAAACCTGAAACTTGGCAGGATTGTACATCTAGGGTATGCATCCACTAATAAATATTTTGATATGTCAATATTTAGGAGAACACCCCCCTCCCCCCCCCCCACCGAAAAAATAATACTTCCATATCTCAATAATTTTTTGACTGGTTTCATTGAACTTTGGTGATGTTATAGAAAAAAAAAAACAAATACCCGACCCGTGTTTTTTTGTTGATATTTGTTGGTAATAAAACTGTAGCTAGTGGGTCATTCTTAGGTACCACATCATTTTTTGGCTCAGCCCATAAACGTGATTCTGATTCTGCAGAGGAATGTGGGTGCAATAATGCAAATTAATTTTGTCAGCACAAGACAACACTAAACAACCTTTGGCTGTAATCACAGAGATAAATCAGGATGGTGGCAAGCAAAGAAGATGAGGTGTCCTGCACAGGAAAAAGTGACTGGGTGATGTATGGCATAGAAAATTAGCTGTGAAGTGGATGAAGAGAAGTTAAGTGAAACTCACATAAGATGTGCTTTGCAACCTCGCTATAACTCTCAACTGCATAACATCTGCTGTGGCTGTCAGTAGGCATAAGCATTGCTTCACTTAAAATAAAAGTTTAAACACAAGTGAAACTCAGTTAATAGGTTACCCACGACCTCAAGAGAGAAGGGCTGGACGGTGTATATAGTTTATGATATTGTTTCATTTGACCAGTTCTCATATGTACAACCTTTATTTCTCTCCTGATTTGAACCTCACTCCTTCATATAAAGTTCTTCCTTTGGTTGTCTACAATTGAGATTGGCAGATCTTTTTTTCCTGTACCCACAAAAAGGTCACTACAATACAGTTACAAGGTGACAAACAAACCCAGTACTAGCATTTACAAATTTTGTCCTCACATTGCTGGCACTTTTCACAAAATCCTTCCTATGCTCATTCTAACATACATTCCCATCAGCAAACTTTGAAGGGGGAATGGTTTAAATCTACATTTGCCTGTGTGGACTTTAATATTCCACTCCTGTTTAAGAAGTTTCCAGACAATGTTTTTCCAACAGTTATTTTCTTCCACTTCAACCTGTAGGCAAAACAAACCTAAAACTAAAAATATCCAAGCATTGTATTGGCTGCCTAAATGTGCAGCCTGTCATTTGTAATAAGTTAAAATACGTTTCAATTTTTGAACTTTATTGTTTGTTATGGGTTTCGCAAAAAGAAATAGAAGCTTGAACATACAACTCATGAAAAAGACTAAAAGAAATGCTTCAGCAAAACCTAAAAAAATTTAAATCATAAACATCTAATAATAAGTATATATACTCAGAATTCAAATTAGTCCTACTGTTTGCCTGTTTTAATTAAAAAAGTATAGAATTTTTAGTAAAACAATGTTTTGCATTGACCATCAATAAAAGCCAGAGTCCATCAGTATGACAACCAGTAATTGATATTGTTAGGGTTCTAAACTTGTTTGGGACTCCCCCCAACGGGATGACATGCCAAAGAGCATCCTAAAGCATGATCGCTGTGTCTATAGAAGACAGTTTATCAGTTGCCAGGGCAACCACGGGCTCCCAACATGGAAGCGGCTCACAGCTAAAGCAGATCTAAGTCGATCCCGGTCGTGCTATAAGCGCTTACTGCTGATGGGTGATGCAAGGAACATTATAAATGCAGAGAACATGATTACTTGACCACTAACCTGGCCACGACCCTGCCTGATTGCTGTGTCTGTGTATAGGTGAGAGGTAGATACCGCTACAATGAATAACCATGCTGTTTCTGTTTCAAGCTGAATAAAGTTGGTTTTGCTAAAGTACTGAGACTCAGCCTCGTGTTTTGTGGTGCAAGACAGAGACTCACATGTCACAATATGCAGCAGAAATGTTTTAATCATGTGCAATTACATATACCATGTTCAAGAGTAAGGAGCTCCAGTTAACCAATAATATTAGCCCCTGGTAATAAAAGAAAGAACACAAATATTATATACAGAAATGTACTTACTTAGTCACATAATACACCTCAAACGTCTGATTAACTGATGGCACTATAATCGAGGCTCAAGATAATTACAAAAAGTTTTACCATTGAATACAGTAATCCCTCCTCCATCGCGGGGGTTGCGTTCCAGACCCCCCCGCGATAGGTGAAAATCCGCGAAGTAGAAACCATATGTTTGTATGGTTATTTTTATATATTTTAAGCC
>JANRMT010062792.1:39062930-39102424 GCA_026402145.1 Polypterus bichir lapradei
TGACCAACTTAATCTTTAAACTCTGAGTAACCTTAGCCAAAATTATTTTGTACATTAGGCTAAAACAGTGTGATCATTGAACATTTTGTAATTTGATGTAATTAGAATTACTAACGGTCACGGAAGTCCAATGATTCTCAGTGAGAGCCACAAAGTCCGCTTTCTGTAATGCATCTAATTTTGCTTGCTTTTCAGTGTGCACAAAACCATGCTTTTATCAAGGCTTCGCTCGGGTAGTATTTTAAAATGAAATTTTCCTCCAATCAGTCGTAGGAACGCGCTTCATTCCGACTCTAACATTTTTGTAGCTGTGATGTGTGCATCAGTGTAATCGATGTACCAGGAAATCATGCATTGACAAAAGTTTCCCTTTGCTTGGAATTGAAAGTGTGATTAAATGCGTTATTTTTTGTTATGGAGTACATACATCGAAGCTTCTCAGCTGTGCTTGTGCTAAGAAAAGGAAAGATTTTAAAAATAACGTAACATGATTCTGCGTTAACCGCATATTTTTTCATACGTCCCAAATCAAGGAGATGTGAGGTTAAAATGAATCGAGAAGCGCGCGTACATACTCAGTACATCCCCTCTCGGGAATCGAACTTCGGATGTCGGCGCTAGAGGAAAAGCCTCTACAATTGTGCCACGGCGTGTGGCTTGTCTATTTGAGAGTATTTAGATCGGGGTATATATATATATTCGCAGCGGAGAAGTAGTGTGTTAAAGAAGTTATGAAAAAGAAAAGGGAACATTTTAAAAATAACGTAACATGATTGTCAATATACAGTAATTGTTTTGTGAGTGTTATTAAGTGTTGCTGTCATCAAGGATTTGATTATCATTATTTGTTTCAATCAGGGTCGTATTTGTACGATGTGTTGTGTTCAAGTTACATTCCATGTTTGTCAATCGTTGGAAAGATAAGAGGTTTCATTCATCGATTTGTTTCTTACTGCATCAATAAACAGCTCGTCTTCCTCTTTATTTGAGACATCACACACTGCATGCACGGGTTTTTTTTTTTACACTGTCTTCCTTTAGCGGGACATTCACTTTTTGCACCGTGTGCTTTGTTTCCGCAGTAGCTGCACTTATGAATATGCTTGTATGTATCAGACGCTTCATATTTTTTTGCTGCCTTGTGTAATTCGGTTTTTGTTCAGCACTCTTTGGAACTGTTGCTTTTTGTCTGTGCACTGCGTCAGTTCACGTGAGCTGCTTGGTGTTCTTGCATCGAAGGTTCCCAGCTGTGCTGGTGCCATCTCGTGTGATGTCCACGGCTGTATGTAATGTCAGCTAAGACCCGGCACTTAAAAGTTTCTCTCGCAGTTTTGCTGAGTTTGTGCCAAACACCACCCTGACCATCTCATCTTCTTCTGTATAAGCACAGTCCTTCACCCTTGAATATTTAGCGGCAGTGTTTCTATTGGATTGCCGCTGACGGACGGCCTTATATGGGCAGGCACTAAATTACAAACACCAGCGGCAGCCTGTCTATGAACTTAATTTAAACTTTAGGTTTCCACCGTGCTTTGTTTCCGAAGTAGCAGCACTCATGAATATGGTTGTATATGTCAGTCGCTCGCTTCTTATTGTTTCGCTGCCTTCTCAATTATATAATGCATGTTTTCTTCAGCGCTTTTTTGAGGTCTTCCTGGTTTTCTACACACTGCGTTGACAGTCAGTTCACGTGATTACGTGGGAGGCGTGATGATGTCACACGAAACTCCGCCCCCACGGCTTTCGAGCTCAACTCCATTACAGTATATGCAGAAAAATAGCTTCCAGTTATGACCATAACGCGTAGAATTTCGAAATGAAACCTACCCAAATTTTGTAAGTAAGCTGTAAGGAATGAGCCTGCCAAATTTCAGCCTTCTACCTACACGGGAACTTGGAGAATTAGTGATGAGTGAGTGAGTGAGTGAGTGAGTCAGTCAGTCAGTGAGGGCTTTGCCTTTTATTAGTATAGATACTTCCACATATACACATGAAATTTAGACCAGACATTTGTATTAGCTCAGGAGAACAACACAGCCAGAGAAACTGTAATATTTCAATCCATTAAAAAGGTCATGTGCAATAAAGTGGAATGACACAGGGAAAAAAGTATTTAACACGCTAACTGAAATTTATGTAATATTTGGTGGAGACACCTGCATTTGCAATAACAGCTTCAAGATGCTTCCTATACAAAGAAACTAAATGTCTCACAGTATTCAGGTGGGATTTTGGCCCGTTCTTACACACAGACAGCCTTTAGATTCTGAAGATTCTAGGAGGCCCATTGGTGAATTTTGATCTTCAGGTCCTTCCACAAATTGGGTTTAAGTCTATCAATTGATGGAGTCACTCCAAAATCTTTATTTTTTCCTCATGAAATAACTCAGAGTCTACCTTTCCTGCTGGAAGGTCCACTTGCATCTCATCATCATTGTCCTTGTGGATGGTAACAGATTCTTCTCAAGAATTTCCCTGTACATGACTCCATTAATCTTCACTTCGATAATTTGGATTCTGCTGCTGCAATGAAAGAGAAACAGCCTTATAGTTTGATACTTCCATCTCTGATCTTCACTGTAGGTATGGTATTTTTTGGGACATATGCAGAGCTCTTTCTCCACCAAGCATTGTTCCTAGTATTGTTGCCGAAAAGTTCAAATGCTTTTCCTCCCTGACCACACTACCAGTAATCTACAGGACTGTCCAAATGTTGTGTAATAAACATCAAATGAGCTTCACTATGCCAATTATGGAGTCTGCTGTGGTTATCACACATGAAGACTGGCAGTGGGGAGTGGACCTATTGTTTTCTTTATGATGAGTGTACCAACTGCTTCCAGGTCTTTTAGGAGCTTTTTTGAATGGTCCTTGGCTCATTGACTACTCTTCTGACTAACCTACTGACTGCAAGGTTACAAATCTTGTAAGATTCTTCTGTGTGGCCTGTTAATATTGGAGTGATGTTCCTTCCACTAGAAGATAATGCTCCCAGTGGTGCTTATAGGAACATTTAGGAGTTAAAATTGTTGGTAGCCAGTGCCATTGCTATGTTGCTCAAAATTTTGTTTCAAATGTCTTGAGAGATCTCTTCGCCTCTACCCATCATGTTTCCTGCATAACAGCTTGGCAACAAATGATATGTTAAATTGCATTCAGAGGTGAGTAAACCTTTTATAGAAAGTGGAAGTACTAACCTGCCAACATGCACTAACCTTGCTGATTCTTATTAACACAGGCAGAACAACTAATAATGGAAACTGCTGGTTTAGTCTTTTTTCTTACTGTGATCAATACTTTTTTTTCCAGTTTTATTCCATTTTACTGCACATAACTGTTTTATAGATTGGAACGTTACGATTTCTTTGGCTGGGCCACTAAAATTGATTTAAAACCAATGTGTTGTCTAAATTTCATGTGCATAGCTTCATTACAAATATGTTTAATTTTAAGAATTTTAAGAAAAATGTTGATGTGCTGAATGCTTATTTCCCCTACTATACTGCACTAGCAGATAAAGAATATATTAAATATATGTTATTCACTTAGAAACATGATGTAAATGTGCATGTGTTGCAACAACAACAACAACAACATTTATTTATATAGCACATATTCATACAAACAGTAGCTCAAAGTGCTTTACATAATAAAGAATAGAAAAATAAAAAACACGATATGAAAACAAAATAAATCAGCATTAATTAACATCGAATAAGAGTAAGGTCCAATGGCCAGGGGGGACAGAAAAAACAAAATAAGAACTCCAGACGGCTGGAGAAAAAAAAATAAAATCTGTAGGGATTCCAGACCATGAGACCGCCCAGTCCCCTCTGTTCACAGTCTGAAGAATAAAGGCAATCATCGTTCCTACTCTACTGAATAACAGTCTACTTAACAAAATATTTATCTATGCTGCTTACCTGACAGAAAAAGAATAAACAGAAGATTGCCACAGTGCTTAGGTCTAATAATACTTGGATGTTGCTTGGGTTTTACTGTATGCCATATTTATTCAATAATGTATTTGTGTATTTGCTTTAAGAGAGGAGTGAACCTTCTATAATTTTCAAATTGAGTGCCTGCAGTCTTATTTACTTTAAAATCAATCATTATCTTGTTTGTGTAATTCGTGTTTGCCACGGGTGTGGGAGCAGGGTCAGTCCGATGGGTGTCTGGGAATGTATGCTGCTATGGCTGAAACAACTACCTTACACCCACAGTCATAACAGATTTGGAAAAATATGTTGTGTGTGCCCCACAGGTATTGGTTAAAGATCACATAAAAAGATCTGCCTTATCTGAGGCAATAATTTTGGGGAAACTAAAAAACCATAGAGGTAAAAAGTGTAATCTTTATCTCTATTTACAAAATCAGTATTTTAGCTGTCTACTTGGCTTGTTTAAAATTGTATTACAATCAATGCTCTTAGGTTGGTTTGACTAGGGGTTACAACTACTTTACATTACAAGATAGAAAAATCTTGTGTTATAGGTTCAGGTAAGTAAGATTAGACAAGATTAAACAATGATTTAAGATTAGACAATGCTTTAATTGACATTGTTAAGTGTTTATTGTGTAACAAGGATGTAAAGTGGAAATTGTAAGAGGACAGGCACAGCCCAAGGACACATCATCTGTAAAAGCAACAGACAGCATGGAGTTCTTTGACAGGCACTAGGCACTAACCATCTGACCACCGGTAAAATAACAGCTTGCAAAGAAACCTAGGCTTCTGGAATTGAGAGCCAGCAGTGCTAACCAATGCCTCGTCATCCTACCCTCCTGGCTGTAAAATAGTGTGCCAGGGATGCAACACAATATCATATGCTATTATATGAAAGCATAATAGCAGTAATAATATAGAATTGCAGATTGCAAGTGAAAGCCTGCTTTTTAACCATCACTGAACAGATATCCTTATTATTTACTTTTTATTATTTTTTTCTTTGATTATTGTACAACAGTGGGGGATTTGGGGGGCATGCACCTCCACCTGGAAGCAAAAACATTCATCAGAAGGAAAGGAAAATAGTCTTACTTTTTTTTGAGTTGTAGGCATCTCGTACTTCATGCTCTGTGGCGAAAAGCTCTCTGGTGACAAGTTAGTACTGATCTGTTGAATCCAGCTTATGGCATCAATGAGTAGTTTAGTTCTGACACGACTACTGCTTCACCTCTGAGAGCATGTTTACCTCTGAAGATGTTAATTATGATACTAGTGACTGCTGTGCCAACTACTTGGAGCTGTAAAAATCAAGCCTTCATAGCAAATTGAACTAGTTTTGCATGACATTGAGGGCTTTTAACATTGAGTTATGTCACTCATACACTCAAACAGTATGGAAAAGACTTGCTCACTTGAGTGCAGTTATGCATGAAAGCTGTTTTTAGCTAAGGGCTAATGTTAAAAAGCAAGTTATGTGCATGATGTAACAATATGTTTTGACATTGAGTAGTGATTTTTATATTCTTTACGGTAAATGCAGAAACTTGATTTCAATTCTCCCAGATATCTGAGTGTTTTCAGTATAGTTTAGAAGTATACATACTGCTATTTTCAGGTGATTCCATAAATGTTCTGGTGTTCATGATAGTGTCCTCTGATTAACTGATGTCCAATCTAAAATGGACCTCTATTTCGCATGTGTTGATGCTGGCATAGACTCTAGTGAAGATGCCCACTTTTTGGGGGGGTTTGCATTTCTATACAATTATATTAAGGGTATTTTTGAAAAGGGAAATATATTGTCATTATTTTTACATTTTTTTTTGTATTTTTTATATGCACTGTAATAACAACAAGAGAGTGAGTATAAAGGTTTCTTGTTCAATGTTTGAGGCCCCATATATTTGACAAAAAACACTGATGTAAATACTTGTGGTGACAGTGCACTGTGGGCTTTCAATGATGATGACTGCTCAGCTTACTTGTCCTTCTTTAATATATTAGCACTAGAAATGGAGGAGTTGGAAGCAGGGACAGAATAACATCACTGGTCTTCTTCTTGTGACAGCTCATTGAGGCTAAGGGTAATTTATGGTAACTTAGATCATAAAATAGTGACAATGGTACTTCCAAAACCTTTTTCATATCCCATAAGAGACTCACCATGTCCTTCTTTGTGAAACAACCCACAGTTAGAAACTTGGGTTACCTGGGTTAACAGTATAGACAGCACATACTTACTCATCACAGACCAATTTAGAGTGACTATTCAACCCTAATATTTATGTCTTTAGGATGTGAGAAGAAAACCCTGTGAACCCATGAGAACATTACAAATTCCAAACAGCAAATCTTAACAACAGACTCTGGTTTTGCTGAAAACAAGATACATTTGGGCACAGCAATCTATACTGAGAACTGTTATTTCTTACATTAGTATGTAACAAATTGCACAATGTCAGGAAATGGCAATTTATTTCACAGGTATAGGGTAAATTAATATATAACTAAACACTGCTGAGCATAGGGGTAGGTTTGGGTACATATTGCAGCAAGTACGGAGGAGTCTGAGCACAAATTACAGTGGTATTTTCATAGTTTCTTTGTTTTTTGATAGTTGGCTCCATCTTCTCCTGTAAAACATTCAGGAAGCCCAGTGGTATGGATGCACTATAAAGTGCATTCATAACAATGTGTGCTCTAGGAAACAACCAAACCAGGGAGCCACCCATTTCAGTCACTCACCTTGTAGTGGATATAAATATATGAGAGTTCAAGAAAATGGATGTTACCTAAACTGTTTCAAAAAAAGGAGGGACTCTACAGGAGAGGCTATTCCATGTATCCTGTGGAATGACTAAATTGATTTAGAAGCAGTTGTCGTAAACCAGTGTTCCTCAAGCATTTTTTAATTCAACGCCTCCCAAAACGTTCTACTACCTGGTCAAGGCCCCTTAGCCAATGTTCCAAAGCTAGGCTTGATGTTGAATCTTGGTTTCTAGTATGTTTTTGAAAAATAGCAGACCCATTATTCAAAGCAAATGTTTTAGTATAGAAAACTATTGATAAATATGTGATCTAACATCATGTTATAGGTTTAAGCTGGGGTACTCAATCTTTTTTCTTGGTATACAACCTCCATGAAATGAAATGTTTTTTAAGTACCACCATTTTTTATCTTACATTGGTATGTATTTAACTTTTATTAGACACAAATAAAGGTGACATTTTTTAACCCCCAATATTGCATTTGGAAATTTTAACAATGGATTATTGATAGTTTTTTTGTGTGGGTCTGTGTTTTTTTAGCTTTCAATGTATATGTCAAATACGTTTTTAATTAATTATTTTAAAATAAACAGTAGTGTGATTTGATATGGAATAAAGAAGGTCTTTCAATATCTTATGCATTTATTAAAATGTGTACAGTTACAAAAAAATCTTATCAAAAGCAAGAAGAAAGTAACTCACTGGTTACATTTAACTAAAAAAAGAGAACTATAAAACAAAAGAGAACCATAACTCTTAAATGGTTCCAAGTCAACATAAAGGCTGATCTCACTTCATGGCTGTGCCATTCAACTTCTAGGTCCAAACTATTCCTGTATTTATATTTTAAGTAAGGATGAAAGCTACTGAATATTGGCAACTCTGTTCACAACAAATGCTTTTGCTGTTGATATTAGTAACACTAAAATTTTAGATATGTGCATTTTGTTAATTTCTATTAACATTCCTCATCATGTATATTCTGCACTGGTCTATCAATATCTAAAACTCTTTTGAAAATGAGGATACAGTAAACAAGTTCACCAAAGCTAAAAGAATTGTAACATTAGTCCACCAAACCTGTGTCAGAGGAAAAGAAAGACAGATGCTGGGCAGCCTGCTTCTGTCAAGCTGAGAAAGACAGCACTCACATGTTACAATGCCCTCACTTGCAAATATCCTTCAGCCTTGATAGGTTGTTCCTGGGCAGGCTCGATCTTGGCAGGGTTCGGCTCTGGGGAGACAGTGGGATACAGGAACAGGATATTGAGGTTGTGTACTACACTGGCTGAGAACTGCAGTAGTAGTTAATAACTTAATTGATACAGAACTACTTTCATGTAACGGTTGCAGAACATTTTCAGTTATGTTTATTTAAAAAATGTATGAGGAAATTTAATAGTCTAAAAAACTGGAACTTTTTTTTGTCTTACAAAACGTCAACCTCGCCAAGAGTGCCAAGGCCCCCCCAACACAGCGTAGCAGACCCCCAATTTGAAAACCACTACAATAAACAATCCCCTTGATTACCTTTGTAACACCTATTAATAAATGCTGGAAGCATGGATCATATTAAAAATTTTAGCTAAAACCTCTTGGTTTGCCAAGAGCTCCCAAGCAGTCACAGTTCTGATTAATTCTTTTTTTCTTTTTCAGTAAAGTACTTACTTCTTATATATTGTTAATCTACTCAGTTTTTGTTTCCTGTCTCTTTGAAAAGGTTTAGAAACCATTTTGGTGATTGTCACATTACCATAATGCATTCTGAATCGGACAAATTTAAACTCTCCCAGAGGGCAATGGGGCATTGTCAGAGAGAAGAAGAAGATACAGAAGATGATAAACACACAGGATGTAAATCAGCATGCACAGAAAATTCTTCTTTTTGCTGTCTACTCTATTTTCTTGTCAGAGGAATCTTTTAGTGTCTTTAGTATAAGATTAATGCAGTTCTGGCAGAATTTTGCTACAGGAAAGAATGACATACAAACTGCCCATCCATTCATTTCCTTAAACCAGGTCATAGAGAGTCGACACCTATTCCATCAACATCTATCTGTCCATTTTTTGAACCTGTGTATTCCATTACAGGGATTCAGGGAGCTGGGAACTAGGTTCTGACACACTACCTTGTGTAGGGCAGTTATTCACAAGCAGACTACGACTATTTAAAGTAGCCAATTAATTTGAGCTGCACATCTTAGGGACATGTTAGAAAAACTGTAGTATCAATAGAGCATATGGGCAAAATATGCAAACAACATATAGATATTGACAGTTACATTGTATAAAGGCAAAAAGTGGCATTTAAAGGCTCCTGAAGATATGAGGTTACAACACTAGCCAGTGCATCATTACAGCTTGAGACAAATTTAATTATTTAGTGAAACTACAGAAAATCCCACAAGAATGTGGGATGGATGTTTACATGTGTACATTTTTTACAACAGTGCCTCATTAATTTGCAGCCCTAGAGTTAAGTGCTGACGCATATATATGGTGCATTGAAAATTCAAGGACTTTTGTGATTTACTATTAACCTTTAATGTGTATTGTTTTTAATTTAGGAAGTCGCTCCTTCTAAATTATATAATCTGTGTCATAGTTGACTGACTGTTTTGCCCTGTAGAAGTGTATCAGGTTTGAACTGATGTGGCAAATAGGGTGTATACAGCTAATCGTTCATGACTTTTTGAATTTTCAATAGCTTGGCAAAATGCCTCCCAGTGTATCAAGACACACACAGATTTCACACACAGACTTCATTTTGATAACTTTTATTTAGTTTGATCTGTGGCTCAATTTAATTAAAACTGCATGAGTTGCCTAGGAGATTTATGTTTGAAAATATAACTGGCACTCCATTCCATTTGTATCAGAAAGGTTGTGCCACTCAGTAGCTTTCTTTTGCAAATATTTTCATAGCACACTGTAGGTACTGATCAGTGATTGAGTTTTTGATGATAGAATCTAAAATGTAGACGCTTTCATACAGCTACAGTATATGTCACTGCACAATGCCCTGGGACTCAGCTCTTCTTAAGAATTATAAAAAGATAGCTTTATATTAATGATTCTGAGAATATGTTTAAAATAAAATAGTTCTGATCAGAAAAATAAACTAATATAACTGATATAATGCTTTTAGTGACACAGCTACGCCAGTTTTCAAAAAATAATCAAAACATACATTGTGCAAGAAAAATAATTTTTCCTAGATGCTGATGCTAAAATAAAAAGAAATGTATGTGGGTAACTCATTAATTCCAAAGGCAAGTTTCTTAAGAAATTGGGCAGCACAAAAAGACCTGTTTTGGAATCACTTTGTAGTTAGGAAACAAGTTTTTCTTTTTTTACTTTTTTGGATGTTTACCACTAATAACAAGCAACAAAAATAGTCAGTATTAATCACTGTTAGAATTTATAAATGTTGTGGAAGTGCCCAGCACACTCACCTTGTCTTAGTCAGTACTGAACAATGACATGTGAAGCACCCACAAGGAGGAGTAAGAGTTCCCTGAAGTTCTGATGAACCAGGGCATATATACTGCAAAAAAAAAACACTTTTTAATCAGAGTATAGCATCAAGTCAATGAAACTTCTGGGATATTGATCTGGTCAGTTAGACAAGCACAGGGGGTTGTTAATCAGTTTCAGCTCCTTTGGTGTTAATGAAATTAACAACAGGTGCACTAGAGGGGCAACAATGAGATGACCCCCAAAACAGAAATGGCTTAACTGGTGGAGGCCACTGACATTTATCCCTCCTCATCTTTTATGACTGTTTTTTCACTAGTTTTGCACTTGGCTACAGTCAGTGTCACTACTGGTAGCCTGAGGCGATACCTGGACCCTTCAGAGGTTACACAGGTAGTCCAACTTCTCTGGGATGGCACATCAATACATGCCATTGCCAGGAGGTTTGCTGTGTATCCCAGCACAGTCTCAAGGGTATGGAGGAGATTCCAGGAGACAGGCAGTTACTCTAGGAGATCTGGACAGGGCTGTAGAAGGTCCTTAACCCTTCAACAGGACCGGTGTCTGCTCCTTTGGACAAGGAGGAATAGGATGAGCACTGCCTGAGCCCTATACAATGACCTCCACTGGTGTGAATGTCTCTGACCAAACAATCAGAAACAGACTTCATGAGGGTGGCCTGAGGGCTCTAGTGGGCCCTGTGCTCACTGCATGGCATCATGGAGCTCGATTAGCATTTGCCATAGAATACCAGAATGGGCAGGTCCACAACTGGTGTCCTGCTCTTTTCACAGATGAGAGCAATTTCACCCTGAGCACATGTGACAGATGTGAAAGGGTCTGGAGAAGCCATAGAGAACATTATGCTGCCTGTAACATCATTCAGCATGACACGTTTGGTAGTGTGTCAATGATGGTCTGGAGAGACATATCCATGGAGGGACGCACAGACATCTACAGGCTAGACATCAGCACCTTGACTGCCATTAGGTATTGGGATGAAATCCTTGGACCCATTGTCAGACCCTATGCTGGTGCAGTGGGTCCTGGGTTCCTCCTGGTGCACGACAATGGCTGGCCTCATGTGGCGAAAGTATGCAGGCAGTTCCTGGACCTAAATCCAATAGAACACCTCTGGGACATTATGTGTCGGTTCATCTGACATCGCCAGGTTGCACTTCAGACTATCCAGGAGCTCAGTGATGCCCTGGTTCAGATCTGGGAGGAGATCCCCCAGGACACCATTCATCATCTCATTAGGAGCATGCCCTGACATTGTCAGGCATGCATACAGGCACGTGGGGGCCATACCAAGCTACTCAGTATGATTTGGCATTGCTGCAATGAAATTTTAGGCAAAATGGACTAGCCTGCTGCATCAAGTTTTCACTTTGATTTTCGGGGTGTCTTTGAATTCAGCCCTCTGTAGGTTGATAATTTTCATTTTCATCAAACGCTGTGGCATCCTTTCATTCCTAACACATTACCCAGTCCATATCAGTATAGATATCCAGCAGGATTTCTTTTTCCATTGAGATCTGATGTGTTTTCAAAGGGTTCCTTTAATTTTTTGAGAAGTTTATAAAGAATTTATCACATTCACACAATCACAGATAATTTCTTATGTACTGGCTGCACAACATTAATATTTCATGATAAAACAGACAAGTAGTTTTTGGTGTTCATCTATGGCCACATGTATGTGCCGTTCAGGTCATTATAACATTATAAACACGCACAACTCAGCCATCGGAGACAACACCTTTCCCTCCAAACAGCCTAGTTACAGCTTCCACCACTTATAAAGTCAGAGTTAAGTTTTTAAATTATATTGTGATCCTAGACTTATCGTCAAACACTAAATAGTAAATCAGTCAAATTTGTTGTCCCTTTTATAATCATAACTAATATTAACTGCAGATCAACATCCTTGGTTTAAAGTTAATTTTGAGGTTGGCAGAGATCTCTGTTTTGCGGAAAATTTGATTCTCAGCTCACAGCTGTAACTTTAAGTAAAGGGAGAAGTTATTTGATGTTGATTTAATAACACACCAATAAATAGGGGCTAGCTCAAAGTAATGTTATGATCTACCTAAATTCCCATTTGAGTCTGCTCATTCTGCATTGCCCATGTGCCTTGCCATCTCTGTTAATTTCCATACACGTACTTATCCTATTTCAATTTGAAAAATAACAACATTGCCGGTAGATGACAAGTGAGACCTAACATGAGCTGCTATGTGTGAAACTGCTGCATTGTGTCACAGAAATAAATGCATGTTTTTTTCAGTTCTGTTAAACATACAGACACAGAATTGATGTGCTTTGTACATTCTCATGTTAAACAAAATAATATATACCTGTATATGTATATATACATTTTTTTTAACAAGAAATCAGTCAGTTGCATTTGAAGAAGGCGATCCTGCAATAGTGAGAGCAATTTTTTTAATATAAACTAATACTCTGGTGAATCAGAGTATGCATAATTTATACAAGACAATAACCTGTCTGCAAACTGTGCATTTCTCTGACTCATACAATTTGTCAATTTTATAAACTCAAGCAAAACCACAGAAATTGATCTGCAGAACCATTCTACATGTAATTGTGTTGTTAATTTTTTCTTGTTATGTATCTTTTGAAAAGTGATATGAAATAAAATTTGATTGAATAATTGATGCTTGCTTGAAGACTGAAAAAAATAAAGAGGAAGTGTATCAGGATAAGAATATCAGAATTTTGGCAAGGGCTTTTGTCCCAGTATTCCTATTCCTATTCACCTACCTTTTGCAAAAAAACAAAAATATCAACTGTGAACACAAATGTTCTCAAAATACCATTATTTACTGCACTAAACTTCCACATTTCTGAAAAATTTAAAACAAGCTTACATTTGTGCAGTCATGTTTTAGCAGAGGTGGGTAGTAACGAGTTACATTTACTCCGTTACATTTACTTGAGTAACTTTTAAAAAAAATTGTACTTCTACAAGTAGTTTTACTGCACTATACTTTTTACTTTTACTTGAGTACATTTGTGAAGAAGAAACACTATTCTTACTTCACTACATTGGGCAACACTCGACTCGTTACTTTTTTCCATTTACACATTTTATACGCTATATTTTACTTGGAGAGAAGTTGCCTGTGGATCTAATGCATGACTGTTTCACCAATCAGACGTAGCAACAATAATCACATGACTCCATTTCACCAATCAGATGTAGTTACAATAATCATATGATTCCGTTTCACCAATCAGACATAGCAACAATAATCACATGACTCCGTTTTACTAATACAATACAATACAATACAGCTTATTTTTGTATAGCCCAAAATCACACAGGAAGTGCCGCAATGGGCTTTAACAGGCCCTGTCTCTTGACAGCCCCCCAGCCTTGACTCTCTGAGAAGACAAGGAAAAACCCCCAAAAAAAACCTTGCAGGGAAAAATGGAAGAAACCTTGGGAAAGGCAGTTCAAAGAGAGACCCCTTTCCAGGTAGGTTGGGCGTGCAGTGGGTGTCAAAAGGAGGGGGTCAATATAATACAATACACAGAACAGAACAAAACCTTAATACAGCATAAAAACAAAAATTTTAGAAGTACGGAGCAGAATTTAACAGTAGATGATATCACATAATAAGATTTGGATATTTTTAGAGTCCTGGAGACCTCATCCATCAAGCTGCCTCACCCATTTGGCCATTCCACGGCTGAAACAGTGCTGGGCAAGCCAATTCGATGAAAGGACCCCTTTTTCCCATGATTCCTGTGATCCTCCATCAGGGATGACTTTACCATAGGCAGGCAAACAACTTGGCAGGTGGGCCGTGGCACCAATTGCCACATTTGAGTACCGAGAACAGAAACAGAATAGGTGAGGGTTAGTATTCAATTATAACTATCATGTTACTTATGTTTTAGTGCTAATGACTAACAACCGAGATGCAGTCTGTACAGTTAATTAGCAGCTCTAGTCAGGATATGCTAAACTGAAGCAGTGAGTCTTCAGCCAGGATTTAAAGGCTGAGACTGAAGGGGCATCTTTTATAGTAACAGGCAGACCAGTCCACAGTTTAGGGGCCCTGTAACTAAAAGCTCAGCCTCCCACTGTTATTTTAGTAATCCTTGGAATCGTAAGCAGACCGGCATCTTGAGATCTTAATGTGCGCTCAGGTTTGTAAGTCATGATAAATTCAGACAAGTAAGTCGGACCTTGGCCATTTAATCCTTTATATGTTAAAAGGAGGATTTTGAAATCTGCCCTAAACTTAACCGGGAGCCAGTGTAAGGATTTAAGAACTGGAGTTATGTGTTCATATTTTCTTGTTCTTGTAATAATTCTTGCAGCCGCATTTTGGATTAACTGGAGGCTGTATAAAGAACAGTTTGAACAGCCAGTGAAGACCGCATGCAGTAGTCAATCCTACTAGAGATAAATGCATGAATTAATTTCTTAGAATCCTGTTTATTTAGAAAGCGCCTTAATTTCCTAACATTTTTAAGATGGAAGAAACATGTTTTGGACAGCTTTGTAATATGTGCTTTAAATGACATGCTAGAATCAAAGATAACTCCTAGATTGCTGGCTGATTCAGTAAAATTAATTGGGATTCCAACTGAGTTAAATGATGACAAAATATTGCTGTGATCAGCATTATTCCCTCCAACAATTAACATCTCTGTTTTATCTGTATTTAAAGAAAAATAGTAATCATTCATCCACTCCTTTAATTCGCTAACACAACTAATTAAAGACAACATCGGAGAAACTTCATTTGATCTAAATGAAAGGTATAACTGGGTGTCATCTGCATACGAGTGAAAATTAACATTATTGTTTCCTAATGAGAGATCCCAGTGGAAGCATGTAAAGTGAAAACAGTAAAGGTCCCAGTACTGAGCCCTGCGGGACACCATATTGAACTTCTGTGTATAATGATGGAGTACTGTCAGCACATTTCAGTACATATTGGAATCGATTTGATAAATAAGAACTAAACCAAGTGAGCACAGTGCCTGTAAGGCCAACATCATTTTCTAGCCTGTGCAGTAAAATAGAATGGTCAATGGTGTCAAATGCTGCACTTAAGTCTAACAACATAATTACAGTGGAGTTTCCTTCATCAGAGGATATCAGAATGTCATTTACAACCCGTGTTAGTGCAGTTTCTGTACTATGACCAGTGCGAAAACCAGAATTTCTCAAATAAATTGTAATGTGTAAGGTGTGACTGAAGCTGACGGGCGACTACTTTTTCTAGTATTTTAGAGAGAAATGGTAAGTTTGAAATAGGCCTATAATTATTTAGTATGTGTGGGTCTAGGTCTGACTTTTTAAGTAAAGGTTTAATGACTGACACTTTTAGTGCATCAGGTACAGTGCCATGCAGTAATGAACTATTGATAATGTTTAGAATAGGCGCTGCAAGAACATCCATTGCACTTTTTACTAGTTTTGTTGGCACTGGATCTAGGGAACAAGTAGTGGGCTTTATTTTAGTAATTAAAGTTAAGACTTCCTGCTCAGTTATAGGATTAAAATTATTAAAGTGCTGAATGCAATGTGAGACAGGGTCTGCTAAGCTAGTATTTGGTTTGTACTGTGATGCTGAGATCTGGGATCTTATATTTTTAATTTTCTCATTGAAGAAGTTCATAAAGTCTGTACTGCTAATATCTGTTGGTATTTTGCACTGCTGATCTGAATTCCCATTTGTTAATTTAGCCACTGTTCTAAACAGTACCCGAGGATTTTTACTATTGCTATCTATTAATGTAGAATAGTATTCTGAGCGAGCTTTAAAGAGGGCTTTTTTATATTTATTAACACTCTCTGTCCATGCAATTTGAAAGACATGTAGCTTTGTTGTTCTCCATCTGCGCTCCAGTTTTCGACACTCTAATTTAAGAGCGTGAGTGTTTTCATTAAACCAGGGAGAGTTTCTATGTGCTTTGATCACTTTTGTTTTAAGGGGAGCCACTGAGTCCAGAGCATCTCTCAAGGTCACATTATAATGTGATGTTAGCTGGTCTAAATTGTATTCCACGTTTACATTTGATATTAACTGATCTAAATGGTTTTCCACAATTACACTCGACTTACTCAAGGTATCTATAAATTTTGAAGCAGAATTACAATCTAGATGTCGCACTGTCTTTGTTTTAATCTGTGAGTGCGTTGGCAAGGGCAGGACTAAATCAAATGTAATTAAGAAGTGATCGAAAATAACTTCATTTAATGGAGTAATATTTAAATTTTTTATTTCAACTTTGTAAGTTATAATTAAATCTAATGTGTGGCTATGATTATGAGTTGGACCTTTGACAATCTGACAAAATCCTACTGAATTTAACAAATAAGTAAAACATTTGCTAAAAGTGTCAGTTTCCACATCAATGTGTACATTAAAATCCCCCATCAGTACTACGTGATCATAATTTATAGTCAAATCAGATAGAAGGTTGCTAAATTCAGTCATGAACAATGAATATGGCCCTGGTGGCCTGTAGACTAGCACTATAATTGTGTTGGAATCTGTTTTAATATTTACAATGAATGCCTCAAAGGATGTAAAGTTGCCTAAATTTTTAGAAGTGATTTGCATTTTGTTACAATGAATTATTCCAAGGCCTCCTCCTCGACCAGAATCTCTAGACTTATGAAGGAACGAGTATCCATCTCGTGACGTCTCAGCTAGGAGAACAGTGTCATATTTACTAAGCCAGGTTTCAGTGAGAAGACACAGATCAGATTTTGTACTTAATATAATAACATTTACCAAAACAGCTTTAGTGCCAAGAGAGCGGATGTTCAGTAAACAGCATTTAAAACTGCATGTTTCTTTCTGGACTGGTGATATATTTTTTGTTTTAATTTGAAGTAAATTTCTATTACAGATGCCCCTGGTGGAGGGTCTGGTTTTATCCCTTGGTCTAATTATACAGCTTATTTTTTGGTTATCAATTAATTTAACGTTTGTATCAAGACTAAATTTACTGGATGCCCCATGACAAGGGCTTTGGGTAACAGCTTCAGGAAAATAACAGGTGGGATAAACAACAGCCTGTGATTTAAGATCACATGACTGCGGCCTGG
Organism: Polypterus bichir lapradei; assembly: GCA_026402145.1. Classification (NCBI taxonomy): domain Eukaryota; kingdom Metazoa; phylum Chordata; class Cladistia; order Polypteriformes; family Polypteridae; genus Polypterus; species Polypterus bichir. The sequence goes on from JANRMT010062792.1 coordinate 39,080,232, forward strand.
GTGATGCTCTAATCAGTCAACCAGGCAGTTTTGCTGCCATATTTTGGGATAATACATAAGATCCCCTCCAGTTAGGATGAAGACCATCTCTTCTGAAAAATCCAGGCCTTTCCCAAAAATCATCCCAATTGTTCACAAACACTATGCTTTTATTTGCACACCAGGTTTCTAGCCAGCAGTGAAGGGAATGCAATCTGCTATAAATCACATCCCCTCTATATAATCTTGGTAACGGACCAGATACAATTAAATTCCAACATTTTCTTTTAGCTTTGGTGCATAGAGAGATGAAGTTCCGCTTTAATACCTCAGATTGCTGTAAATAAATATCATTAGTGAAGTCATGCAGCAATAAGGTAGATACTTCATCGTCGGCGACACAGTCCAATGCGGCCTCTATGCCAGAAATCTTGGCCCCTGCGAGGCACTTAACATTAACTGCTGGTTTAACATAGTTTGGAATTCTAACATCCCGCACTATGGAATCGCCAATTATGAGCACTTTATTATTCTCAGTTTCCACAGGCGCGCTGTGGAGAGCTGAGAATCTGTTCTGGGTCCGAATTGGTGACCTGGGTGCCGGGGGACTACATTTTGGATTTTTAGACCCCCGTCTTACTGTTACCCACTCGCCCTGTGGCTGAATTGGTGCTGCTGATTTCGGCCGCGCACTGACTACAGTGGGACCTGGAGAGACTGGAGGCGAATCAGAAGTAGCCGGATTGTCTAAACAAACCGAGTCGATCCAATTTTCGGTTTGCCTAATCGCTATCAGATTCCTAATGCGGTCCTCCAATTCGCGTATTTTCCCGACCAACTCTAAATTAACTAGACACTTTTGGCAGGTGAAGCTATCTACACTGTCGGCCGGAAAACCTGAACTGTACATACTGCAGGACACACAACATATAAACATGCCCTCGACGGGCAGAGAGCAGATAGAACTTACGTTAAGTGTTAAAGTCATCTTTGCCGTTTTTATAGGTGCTTCGGCACTTTCCATGTTCAGCTGAATCACTAAGAGACCGTCGGCTTTAAGTTTCCACCACCCGCTGAGCGATCGACTTTAATTTCTCACTGCCGGTTATTTCTACTGGTCAGCTGCCGGCTTTACCTCAGGTGAACTTGCTCGGGTGCTTGCGAAGGGCTACGTGCCTGTGGGAGATGCCGCTGCTCTCTGCTAATCAGACGTAGCCATGCAGTCACATGACCACACACAAACTTCCTGCGTCTGCAGCCTGTTAGAGACTTTTTAGTCATACAGGGCTCCTGTTCACTGCTAAATGGTCACAGTTTCACTGCAGGAACCTTAAGAGCCAACTCCTGCTGAAGCTTAAACATCACTTCACTGAATGAAGAACAAGCACGTTTTAACCAAACAGGCACAGGCACAGGCACAGGCAATCAAGGTAAAGTGGGACTTCTTGTACGTGCACAAGCTGCCTTGTTCTAATGTTATTTTCTATCAGCTGTGCTATTTGGATTGCAAGTGAATATGCAGTATTATACTGTCAGTGTACAGTATATCTTGTCACTGTAAGTAGTTTGCACTGTTCAAATATACATGTTACCTACTGTAGGTATTGGCTTCAAAAGTTTGTTGTGAAAAACTGAGATTTGGAACTTTGTGTTATTTGTGCATCTTTATTTAGTAAAGATGTTATTTATTTTTACTCATTTTTTATTTTGCTATTTGGAAATAGCAGAATTTGCACATTATTTTATATTTTTGTCTGTCTTATTACATTTCTAAAAAAGAAATCATTTATTATGATCAAACAGTTACTCAGTACTTGAGTAGTCTTTTCACCAAATACTTTTTTACTCTTACTTGAGTAATATTATTTTGAAGTAACGCTACTCTTACTTGAGTACAATTTTTGGCTATTCTACCCACCTCTGTGTTTTAGTTGACAAACTCATTTTAGATAACAGCAGGTTTGTGTCTTACTGATTCCTTTCAAAAATATAAAGATTTCTATCATGTCACCTTTTAATCTTAGATTACTTACTATTACATCAAGATCACTCTCCTCGTAGTTCATACCCTCTAGTTCTGGCATAAGTCTGGTAACTTCTCTTTGGACTTTCCCTAGCACTGTTAAGTATACAGTATATAAAGGCCAAACCCATGGAAATTATATTTCAGATGTGGCATCAAAAGTGCATTAGGCTTCCTGGCCTCCTGTTGTTTGTACTTAGTATAGTGTGCCTTTTGTGACCCAACATTCTATCAATCCTATTAATCCTGTACTGTCTGCTTTAGACAGTAGCAAGTGTACTGTGATGTCTAAGTCCTTGCTATAGAATGTATTTTAAGTACTCTTGTTTATTATTTTCCTTTTTCCAAATGTCAAATATTATGATAATTTGCACATTTCTTCATTTCCCACATATCTACTCAGGTCTCTATTCAGCACAGATCCACCTGTAATGATTTTCTGATTGTAGGGTATTCAGTATACCACCTACTTTAGTTCTACCTGAACACTTAACAAACTTGTTACATATTTTTCAAATTGTTTATATACACTAAAACAGTGGTTCACTTGAGATACGGTTCTTTAAACCACAATTGGTTTTGTATTTGAGTTAATTTTGTACCCATCTGCACACTGTACCATGAACTCCCTTTTGTTTTAGCTTCCTATGACTTACCATATGATAAACATTTTGAAACTTAAGGTTAAATAATATCACATGCACTCTGATCAGATGTGTTGTTTGCATTTGCATAGAATTCTAACATATTAGTCAAACTAACTCAGGCACCGCTGCGAGTGGCAGCCATTCCAGCAGCTCCGTGTATGACTTTATTTTTCTACCTTTTTTTGCTATTTTTCTCTATTTCGCTGATCACTCCTATCACTTTCTTTTATGTGGAGTTGTTCCCTGGACACTTTTTATTACTTGAACATGGAATTTTACACGCCGAGACTCGTCTATTCAAGTAGTAAACTTCAGTCACTGAGAACAAATGCCCACGCCTGTGTGGTTCCCTATTTACCTGAGGAGGTAAGAAGGTGGTATTGTGGCAGCAGAGCCGGCACTAAGATAAAAGCCAAGTGTCTAGCGAGAAAGTGGCGCTACAAACCTTCGGTGCCTTCTGTGATCCTGGGAAATGTGAACTCACTACCAAATAAGATCGACAAACTGGCCGTGCTGGTGAAAATGTCAGGACCTACAGAGAATGCAATTTGTTGTGTTTTAGTGAAACGTGGCTAACAACTAACATCCCAGATGCTAACGTGGAGCTACCCGGGTTTAGCACAGTTAGAGTGGACAGAGACGCAAGTACCTGCGGGAATCACAAAAGGAGGAGTCGCTCTCTATGTCAATACAAGGTGGTGCAACTCTGGATTTATAAACGTTAAAATCTCCACTTGCTGCAGGGACATCTAACTGTTGGCCGTATGTTTGCGTCCCTATTACTTGCCCAGAGAATTTGGAAACGTTATTGTTGTTATTGTTTACATCCCTCCTCGGGCGGATGTGGAGATAGTGGGTGACATCATCCATTCCGCTGTTGCTAAATTACAAACACAGCACCCTGAGGCGCTTGTGCTAATCGCTGGAGACTTTAACCATGTGATGCTGGACAAAACATTACCTGCCTTCTCCCAGTATGTGGATTGTAACACCCAGGGAAATAGAACTATCGACCTACTGTATGCAAACGTTAAAGACGCATACAGCGCCACCCCGCTGCCTGTGCTTGGGAAAGCAGATCATAACCTGGTTCTGCTTCAGCCTCACTACAAACCAAGAGTGAGGGAGCTACCTACAACCACACGCTCATTCAGGAAGTGGTCCGCTGAGGCAGAGCAGGCTCCGAGAGACTGCTTTGCAACTACGGACTGGGATATCCTGCAGGAGTCACATAGTGAGAACATTGAGGAGGTCTTTGACTGCACTACTAACTACATAAATTGCTGTATGGACATTGTAGTTCCAGTAAGAACAGTATGCTGCTATGCTAACAACAAGCCATGGATTACAAGTGACATCAAGGGCCTTTTGAACCAGAAGAAAAGGGCTTTTAAAGGTGGTGATCAGCATGGGCTCAAGCGCGTTCAGAAGGAACTCCGAGTCCAGCTCAGGGCAGCAAAGGAGCAGTACAGGAGAAAGCTGGAGCAGATGTTGCAGAGTAACAGCATGAAGGAAGTGTGGGATGGGATGAAGATCATCACTGGCTGCAGCTCGAAGTGGGGTGCCACAAATTGAGAGAGATGTGGTGAGAGCAAACCAGATGAACAACTTCTTCAACAGGTTTGACCACCCTAACTCATTCTCACCTCGGAGTACTGCACCCTCCACCCATCCTTCTGCTGATACCAGCATAGGAGAGAGTTTCCTCCAACCCACAATTACAGCAGCCCAGGTAAGCAGAGAGCTGAGGAGACTTTGTGCCAGCAGAGCAGCGGGTTCAGATGGAGTATCACCACAACTGCTGAAGGCCTGTGCGTTGGAGCTGGGGAGTCCTCTACAGCGCATCTTCAACCTAAGCCTGGAACAGGGGAGAGTCCAGTGGCTTTGGAAAACATCTTGCATCACCCCAGTCCCAAAGGTATCACATCCTAGTGAGCTGAATGACTTCCGGCCTGTCGCTCTGACGTCACATGTGATGAAGACCATGGAGTGGCTGCTGCTTCACCACCTGAGGCCACAGGTCCGCCACACCCTCGACCCTCTGCAGTTCGTATACCAGGAGAAGGTGGAAGCGGAGGATGCTATCATCTATATGCTACACCGATCCCACTCTCACTTGGATAGAGGCAGTGGTGCTGTAAGAATTATGTTTCTGGACTTCTCTAGTGCCTTTAACACCATCCAATCTCTGCTCCTTAGGGACAAGCTGACAGAGATGGGAGTAGATTCATACCTTATAGCATGGATCATGGACTTAAAGACATGATCCATGTCTTAAAGACAGACCTCAGTATGTGCGTCTCGGGAACTGCAGGTCTCACATTGTGGTCAGCAACACAGGAGTGCCGCAGGGGACTGTATTTTCTCCGGTCCTGTTCAACCTAAATACATCGAACTTCCAATACAACTCGGAGTCCTGCCGCGTGCAAAAGTTTGCAGACGACACTGCTATCGTGGGCTGCATCAGGAGTGGGGAGAAGGAGGAGTATAGGAAACTAACCAAGGAATTTGTTAAATGTTGTAACTCAAACCACCTACAACTGAACACCAGCAAAACCAAGGAGCTGGTGGTGGATTTTAGGAGGCCCAGGCCCCTCATGGACCCCGTGATCATCAGAGGTGACTGTGTGCAGGAGGTGCAGACCTATAAATACCTGGGAGTGCAGCTGGATGATAAATTGGACTGGACTGCCAATACTGATGCTCTGTGTAAGAAAGGACAGAGCCGACTATACTTCCTTAGAAGGCTGGCGTCCTTCAACATCTGCAATAAGATGCTGCAGATGTTCTATCAGACGGTTGTGGCAAGTGCCCTCTTCTACGCATTGGTGTGCTGGGGAGGCAGCATATAGAAGAGGGATGCCTCATGCCTGGATAAACTAGTGAGGAAGGCAGGCTCTATTGTAGGCATGAAACTGGACAGTTTGACATCCGTGGCAGAGCGACGGGCACTGAGCAGGCTCCTGTCAATAATGGAAAATCCACTGCATCCACTGAACAGTAGCATCTCCAGACAGAGGAGCAGCTTCAGCGACAGACTGCTGTCACTGTCCTGCTCCACTGACAGAATGAGGAGATTGTTCCTCCCCCATACTATGCGACTCTTCAATTCCACCCGGGGGGTAAACGTTAATATTATACAAAATTATTGTCTGTCTGTTATATCTTCATTGTTATCACTCTTTAATTTAATATTGTTCTTTATCAGTATGCTGCTGTTGGAGTATGTGAATTTCCCCTTGGGATTAATAAAGAATCTATCTATCCATCTATCTAAACATGATTTCCCTTGTCTGTTACACCTTTACTTGATATGTTGTTTGGTCATTTCATTAGTAACCAATTCCATTAATTTACATATGATACATATTAAACTAACTGGCCTACAGTTACTAGGCTCAGCATTAACACCTGTTTTATACAGTATAACAGGATGTCTGCCAATGTCCCATCTAGGAAATCCCCCAGTGTGTAGTTATTTCTGAAAAAAAGAGTTATAGGCCTAATTGCTGCCATTGGAGTACTCAACTAGGCTTCAGTATAAACAGATATTTAATATGAACATAATAAATAACCAACCATAATTCTTAATGATGTCCTTTTTCCAGTGAAAGAACACCCTAGGATGGGTAGTCTTGCCCAAAGTATAATGCATAAAGGGTCCCTCAGCTATTATATGGCTGTCACCGAAGATACAAGAATTTATTCTGAGGATGAGTCCAAAAGAGACTGACAAAGGAATTTAGAAAAAACAGAGACAGCTACAAAGGGAACCAGAATGGCAGAATCACTTAATTAGATTATCTACAGTGCCCTTTACAATGTTTGGGACAAAGACACATTTTTTACCCCTCTGCTCCTCAGTTTAAAATTACAAATCAAACAATTCAGATGTGATTAAAGTACACATTGAAGACTTTAATTTAATGGTATTTGCATATATTTTGGTCTCACCATATAGACAATACACTTTGTACACTTTGCACACTTTTCATATTCTATCAATTTTGAAATAAATAGTGAAATAAGTGGCTTCCCCAATCTCTGGCCATCCCTGAGTATGTGTATGCAATATACAGTAATCTCTCGCTATATCGTGCTTCGACTTTCGTGGCTTCACTCTATCGCGGATTTTATATCTAAGCATATCTAAATATATAACACAGATTTTTCGCTGCTTCGCGGGTTCTGCGGACAATGGGTCTTTTTACTTCCTGTACATGCTTCCTCAGTTGGTTTGCCCAGTTGATTTCATACAAGGGACGCTATTGGCGGATGGCTGAGAAGCTAACCAATCAGAGCACGCAGTTAAATTCTCCTGACTGAGAAGCTAACCAATCAGAGCACGCAGTTGAGTTCCTGCGTGCTGAATGCAGTGTTAACCAGGAAGTCTCGTCTCGCTCATTCAGCATCAACGTGTTTCGCTGTGTAAAGAGTTAACTTTTGGGCTCTTTTGTGTTTATCTTTGTGCATAGTCAAGCCCTTCATTAGGGCTCCAAAACGATCTGCTCCTGCTACTGCTTCAGGGGCCGTGCCCAAGCGCCAACGGAAGATGTTAACAATTGCCAAAAGGGTAAAAGTTTTGGATATGTTGAAGGAAGGGAAAAGCTACACCGCTGTAGGATGCCATTACGGCATCAATGAGGCTACGATTCTTTTTATTTAAAAAGTAGGAAAGGAATATAAGATCTACGGCCGCAGTGTCCTTTTAACCAGGGTGCAAAACGAGTTGTAAGTGGATGTAATAAGGCAGTAGTCTGGATGGAATCTGCTTTAGGGATTTGGATTGAAGACTGCTGGAAGAACAACAACAGCGGTGCTACACAGTCGCCTAAAGAGGCTCCTTTAGAAGAGCTGTAACGCTCTCCTTTGTTGTGCAGTAAAACTAAGCTCATCGTTATCGGACAAGTCATTGTGTCATTGTTGGTGAGTAACCATAGTTAATTTTCTACTTACAGTACTTAGTACATGTACGTATGTTTAGTGTCACTGTACACACATTTACTGTAAACAATTTTTCTTGCATTGTACGTATTTATTGCTGGTGGCCTGTCTATCGTAATGGCTGTAACATATGTGATATCGGAGACACTCAATATCTTTAAAATAATATTTAGGTTTTACTGTATATAAACAGGGTGTTTACATACATAATTTCAATGAATCTTACCTAATATCTAAGAGAATACAAAGGGTTTATGCTGTATAACTGCGCGGGGAATATTTATAAACAGTGTGGGAGAGTTTATAAGGGCTTAAAATATATAAAAATAACCATACAAACATATGGTTTCTACTTTGCGGATTTTCACCTATTGTGGGGGGTTCTGGAACGCAACCCCCGCGATCGAGGAGGGATTATTGTATAATATTAAATACTAAGGCAGTCTTGGGTAAATGTTATCCAGTGATTTTTAAAATTTTAGTCTCTTTCCTCCTAGATGATCCTCCAAATCATTTAGCATTTCATTAATATTCTCTGTAGCTTCTAATGGGTTATCAACCTTATCACACCTGAAAACTATTATTTACCTGCTAAAATAAAGAAAGAGTGTCTTATTGCTGAGTTTAGCATTTTTCATAATATTTCTTACTAGCTGCCATTTTGCATTTCTAATTTTCATTTTATCCAATGCTCTCATATGCTTATTTGCCCTATATTTAGCACTGGACTCATTTGTTTTGTGTGCTTTTCTTTGGCCGGTGCTTTCTTAACTCCTCTAATGCAGAGCACCTTAAATTTTCTCATGCTCAGATTCTGCTTTCTCTCTCAATTTTAGATATTAAGTGTGATTGATTGGTGACTGAGTGCAAATGTGTGCATTTGTCCCAAGGTGGAAGCTTCCTAATTCTGAAATGTTTCCTGAAATTTATCTAATATTGCCACCATTAGCTTCAGCCTCTTTTGACCTTATGTGGAAGAGTGTGGTTCTCAGAATAGGTTACTGAATAAGATCCTTCAGAATAAACATGAAGCTATTTTAATGTTAAATATTGAAAGCTCCAAGAATATAGGGGCCCTGCTATGGTGAAAGTGGTAGTTCACTGAAAGCTTTAAACACTGTCTATGGAATGGTGGCCTGATTCTGCTAAACATTTATTATTTTTCTTTTCTACATTAAATATAAAACTGCTACCTTAAAACTACCAAACTAACTTTATTTAAATAAATGAGCATATTTTAATTATGTGCAATTTTTCATCTGCATTTATTCTTAAAAAGTACACCTCTACATGTACAGTAAATCCATTGTGTTATATAGCAATTACAAATGCAGTATTATTAATATATTGTGACGGATGGCCAGGGCCCATGCCTTGCTAGGACACCCCTTCACCACATCTGCCAGGGGGACAAGAGTGGGAAGCCCAGGGTCTCCCCCTGGACGCTAGATGGCAGCCTCCCTGGGTTGCAGCGGTGCCTCGGACTCCCCCAGGGCTTCATGGGGGTTGGAGTTCTGTGCAGCTCTGTGGGGTTCCGCAGGTGCCGCCAGGGGGTGCTGCAACAGGAGCGGCTGGCGCCTTTTGGGTACTGGTTTCGCCTTACCCGGAAGTGCAGCCGGATGTCGAGAATCAACCACCTGGAGCACTTCTGGGTACCCAATAAAAGGGAGCCAGCGACCACCACTCGGTGGCCAGAGTCGGGAGGTGGAGGACAAAGCTTGCTGAGGAGGAATGGTGGAGGAAGAGAAAGTGTTTAGTGCTTGGTGTACTTGTGGACTGTGTTTGGCACTGTGTTGTGCCTGGAGGGATTACAGGGAAGACATACCCTCCAGCTGAAGAAAAATAAACAGTTTATTTGTTTTACCCATGCCTCCCGTGTGAATCTGTTTTGGGTCGGGCACTATATAGTGCCTTTCTTACAATATACACAGAATAATTTGCAACAAAACCATAAATAATGCTGAAACACCGATTTAAAGAAAGAAATGCAGCACATAAAAAAGTTTTAGTTAAAAAAAAAAGTTTCTTAAATTGTCCAAAGATTTTTAACCGGAAATTCCTGCTATCTCAGCTTAGCTGCATTCTGCAATGGATTAAGACAGAGGCACATGAAATTCTGTGAACAGAAGGATAAGCAGAGAAGACTAAACAACTACCAAACAATCATAAGCAATATTTTAAAATTTTCTTTTGTATATCCAATATAATTACTTACCTAGAGAGCTGGTGAGTGGCTCTAAGTGATTTTTCAGTACTGCTTCCACTGTGCCTCTGAAATGTTCTGTAGTTTGCACGGGCTACCAGCTACTTTGTCCCTTTCTCCACTCACACATGCTACCTGTCCCTGCCTCATTTTGCCCATCTGGAATCAGAGTCAAAATACCACACTATCCCAGAGATCTCTGAGCTGATCAAAGACCAGGGTCAATATCTGAGACTTATCAGTGGGTATGCATCAGGGCCGATGGGCTTCAGCAGCCAGGAGACATGATTGAACGTCTCTCTGAGTGTTGTGTTTGCATGCTGCTCATGGAACTGAATTATAGCCAGATTCTCTGGGCATTCCCACAGCCTCAGGCAATCCACCACTACCTGAAGAGGATGTCCCTCTCAGCTTGGCCAGCTGGCCCTGCAGTGTTCTTCACTTTCCTTTGGAGGTGCCTACATGTGCAACCTGATTTTTTTTGTTTAGAGATGGGGCTTGATGTACAACCCATTATTCTTAACATTAAAACAGTAGCAAACATTTTAAATATAATATAGTGGCTGCACTTATGGTTTGAGGCTTTCCTCCAGTGAAGAGGTACAAAAAGTTCAAGGCTGTATCTCTCTTAAATGTATGCACAGTTATTTGAAAAAAAAAAAAGCAGTGCACAAGACATTATGCTGCATCTTGATTTTGAGCCACCATTGAAAACTAATGCCTAATGACAATGAATCTGAAAAAAATCTATCAAGGAAACGTATTAGTACTCCTACTACTTTATGGAAAAGAAGTTAGCAGTATGATGCCTGTTTCAAAGAAGTGCAGGCAAGCGGGCAGTGACAGTGGAGATAAAGACGCTAGATAGATTGTATGCAATAGGCAAAAATAGCGACCACTTGATAACAGTATTAGCTATAATGAATAAAAGCATGAATTAATCAACAGAAATAACCGCGATCAACATTTTAAACTTAACGATTTACTAAAAAAGAAAAAAAAAACTCCCCAGCACACAGAAAGCAGACGCTTGCAGGCAGGTAGAGCGGCGAAGGTTAAAAAGAAAAAAAAAATTAACACTTCCTCCCCAACGGGGAATTGAACTTGGGTCTCTGAGACACGGTAAGCATGCCAGGGTCTGAAAAAGCAAATCTTAGCGATACACCACGGAAGCTATTACAGATTTGTTTGAACCTTTTGTGAAAGTGTTTGTTTGATCTTTGGAAATCAGGCTTCACACATTCTATAGTTTATGCCTACATTTTGTAACATTTATTATTAAAATATGAAAAAGTTTCTGTTTTAACAATGTGTTTACATAGATTACTGTAGAAACGGAACACACATGAAATGCATGTGTTCCAAATAACGATCTATTATTTCCACTCTAAAACTCTAGCAGTTGCGTCACTCCCAGATAATCAAACAAGGCATGAGCTGGGAAAACTTAGTGAACGTTCTGCGACGGTGGGGGATGGAATAGCCGGCTACTTGCTGCTCGTCTTATTCGGCACATTTAGAAGACAAAAGACGGTGGCAGAGAATTGAGAACGGTTTTAAGGTCGGCCGGATCTACAAGTTTTTTCGTAGACTCTGGTAATTCTAGTGTTAATGACCGTTGCAGAATGAGGCACAGGTCTGTCCTAAATTTACCACCTTGACTAAATAATTATGTTTGCATTTTCAGGCATTCTTGTTGGAGGTGCACTAGCTTTATCTTCAAGACCTGCTTTACACCCCTTATAGTATAGTTAGGGCTATCGAGACATCTAATTTCACAAACATTATTTCAAATAATAAGCAATGGCCTAAAGTGGTGTTTAATACTGTTTGTAATATAATTTCACCAGTCCATTCTAATATTCCTGTTTGTTCAATCATTTACTGTGTTGATCTTCTCAGATATTTTGTTAATAAAGACATTAGATCTAAGTTTTTTTTCTTGTATGATTTTATTTGCTGACCCTGTTAGCTCCTTTTATTTTACCTTGTTTTCCCCATTTTCTTTTGATGACCTGGGGCCTTATATAAACGGTGCATATGCACACAAATGTTACGTACTCCTGTTTCCACACTCAAATCGCAATGTATAAAACCTAAACTTGGCATAAAGCCATGCACATTTTCACGCCAGCTAAATGCTTGGTGTACGCAAGGTCTCCACTCGGTTTTGCAAACTGGCGGCACCCAGCGTCAAAGCAGTGCTACTGTTCCTGTGTGGTTTCTCTTTCTTTTTTTAGATCCACATCCCTGACGTGGCTTTATCATATACACTGAAATTAACCGCATATCATTTATTAGTTTAAGGCATCTGATTGTAATTAACCTGTAACAATATAATGAACCACGGAATGGCCAAACTATTCCAAATACCATAGCTGCTTTAACGTTGTTACTCTCACTGCACCTTCTTTCAGCTGCTCCTGTTAGGGGTTGCCACAGTGGATCATCTTTTTCCATATTACTCTCACTGCACCACTCTGAGTATTTATATCACTGTATCTGAGTGGGGAATCACAGCAGCAGCTGATCGGAAAGAGAATTATCGGGATACAGCATCTAGCACACGCTGCCCCAGACATGCTGCCTATTTGAACTGCTCTCATGCGACAAACGCTTCAGAGCCTTCCCTGTACGGACCTCGCGGTTCAGAAACAGTTTCATCCCAAGAACTATAAACGCAATCAATCAGTCCATCAAGTGCTCCTTGTAGAACTGTTTGTACTTATAAGTACAATCGCCTCACTGTAAACTTGCGATACAGATATATGGCTGTATTGGTGAACTTGCAGAGGTATAGACAGGTTGTATCTTGTCCGAGACGGACGTGTAGTTGAGGATGTGGAATCCTCCATATACACACACACAAACACATGTTTATATAAGTCTAATATACTGTAATAGAAACACAGGTGCAAATTAAAGTGTTTTGGGGCACCTTGTGGCTAACCCCATCTATTATAAAGTTGAGATAAAAAGTGTGTTTAACAAGCAAAAATGAGTCTTCCTAGACAGGAGTCTTATTCTGACTGTAGAAGATGGCGGCTCTTCTGGTCATATAGCTGTCAGGCAGAGACGTGTTCAGGTGGATGGACACTGGAAGTGATGTTATTGGTGGACAGTCGTCAGTCTTCTGGTCTGCAAAGGGAGAAAAACAGAGAGTACTATTGCACATCCTGCTTGAAGGGGCCTGAGCTGCCTCAAAAGCTTGCATACTGTAATCTGTTCCGTTAGCCAATAAAAAGGTGTCATTTTTATTGACTTCTCATTGCATCCATAATGGTTAACATGGTACAAACCCCTACTACTACAGCCTTTACACTGAAACTTTTTAAATATTACGCTCCTCCTTAATTATTATTATTATTATTATTATTATTATTATTATAAGTGGTATTATACCACTTTGCTGCATACATAAACTGACCTTTCTGCAATAATTGTTACTATGCATCATGTAAAGTTGGGAAAATGTGTTCCTGATTATTTATTTACATTTTTTTCAGTTGTTACCAACCTCAACGACACCTCTTCAAAAGCAGATCACCGGAATTGAGGTAGGTAGGTAGGTAGGTAGATAGATACTTTATTACCGTAGATCCCGGAATACAAGCCGAGAATTTCGTCCTAGATTTTTGGCTTGGAGTTTGGGGGTCGGTTTATACAACGAGTATCATTTCAGATTCAAGATTTCCAGCGCAATGCCGGTTTTGCCGATGAATACGGAAGTAAATAATGACGAAACCACAGAGCCATCTTTCAGATGAAGAAGTAACTTTGCATGCCGGTACTTTAAATAAAGAATTTATTCAAAAAAGTGTTTTAGTTGTTAATTTTATTAATAAAATTTATAATAAATTATCGGGAAGTTTAAAATAAAATTTTTAATTTTGATTTACGATCCACATCTTGCGTTAAGAAACGGATGCGGTCACGTGTATCCGCTTGCGCGATTGTAAACAAACAACCGAGAGCGTTAGTAGCGTCAGTCGGAGCCCAGATACATGTGTTTGTGGATGTAATTTCGAAACGAAGAATGACATTGTGTGGAAATATCTCCTCCTCCTCCCTTCCTGCAGCCCAAAGATGTCAAATTAAATGGTGAGTACAGTATGAAATTGTTTCTAGAACAGAATGCATTTTACTGTCACTATACGCATCTACAATGAGATTAAAAGCAGCTCCTTCAGTGCAGAAAAAAGTTCTGTATAGGACTTGTATGGTTGTTTTTTAGCCTTAGCATAACGCCGTATCTGCGGCCCCGCTTCTGCTTTCTTTCCCTCCTCCGTCTGTGTCGTCTCCTAGACCCGACAACAAACCACGGAGAGCCCGCTGGTCTCGCTATGTTGTCTGGGATGTTGTGCGTGTGATGAAAAACACTCAAAACAGATGTCTGGCTCTGGACACCGATGTCTATAAGGTTCTGAATGGTGTAGCGGATGTTCGCCGAACCGATCGTGCACAAACAAGGACAAAAAAAAAAGTACAAAAACCACAAAAAAGTGCACTGAAAAGGAGAGCCTTGATCCGCTGCGACGATGCGCGCCACCATGCTCCTAGCCTAATCGAAGTAGGCTAGGCACTTTTTATAACTTTTTGGTTAGTACGTTAGAAAAATTATTGGTGTTTTTTATTATGAAAAGGTTAAGCAAGTGTTGCAGTGGGAGGTTCGGAACGCATTATGGGTTAGCCTTTGCGAACGAATTAAGTTCGTAAGTCAAGGGTCCACTGTATTGCGTATTTAAGTTAATCAAATTTATAACAAGTCTCCGGAAATCCACCCGCCGATGTACCGTATTTGCGTATATAGTTTCAACACAAAGGTTCCATTTTACCAAACTTCTCCGCAATCACTTCCTGGTTTCCATCAAAAATGCCGGCAGTCTCAAATTCTCGCCGATAAACATTATAAATATACCCGAAGAGACACTTTTAAGGAAATTTAGAAAATTTTGCTTGGAGAAATGGGTCGGCTTAAATACCGGTCATCGGCAAATACATGTAATTTAGTAGGTAGAGAAGGGGATCGGCTAATATACCGGGTCGGCTTGTATTCCGGGATCTACGGTAATCCCAAGAGGAAATTCACAATAGATAGATCCCCAACAGAAATGTAAGTAATTAACTACAGTATGTCTATAACCTTAAGATAAAAAGTAAAGAAAGGCAGGAAAAACAAAGCCTTGCCAGAGTTCACTTTGTAAAATTTAATGAAAACTGTAAAAATATTGTAGACATCTGAAAGTTCCCTGATTCCGTGTGAGATATTTTTCATGATAAACAGCAGTTTAGACAGCATCCTTCTTACAACTGCACAGACTAATGTGCAGAAGGGAGACAGTTTTTCTAATTAAATTATTAAATATATTGACATATCCTGTTTTAATGCTACTGCCCCCAACATACCAATATGTTTAAATGGGCACACTTACAATTACCCATAGATAAACACAGGAATGTTTCACTCACAAAGACCTGACACCCCTCAAAGAATACTACGATATTTGGTCATTCTGTACATGCTTTCTCAGTTTGCAGTTTAAACCACATTTATTTCGAGATACAATGCCATGTGCTTATGTACTTACAAGGTGGAGGCAGAGTCTCATTTTCTTACACTACAGCTAATCTGCTCCCTGTTAAACACTATTGGTATTGTCCAGTCTTCTAAATTCAATATACAAACTGAACAACATCACAATTGTTCAGTAAATTGTTCAAATAAGAACAATTATTGTGACTAGAAGTACATAATAATAACAGTAATAGTAATCAAAGATCAAAAGAAAGTCCTTACCAAATCTTTTTCCTGGTACACATTTTTTTCAATATTCAGTTAAATATCACACACCTCCTATACCGGGGATTAAAGTATTTTAGCTATGTCTTCCTTTAGTCAATCTTCCTAACCCTCAATTTGCCATTATTGCAAGCACTATTTAATAATGGGTAAACGCAAAATTACTAGCACATGTTTTTGATGAAAGATGATTGTGTTAATTATGTGACAGCAAAATACAGCTCATTTTTCACATAAATATAATGCATTGAAAATGTGGTGGGTTAAGGTGCAGTTTAGAGTTGGGGGCCCATCTTTAACATTGCTACAATGCTAATTGTAAATGACTAGCCTTGAAAATGCATGACTGCATACATGAAAATTTAAACACAATATCTAGATGCTAAAATGGAAAAATGCACTCAGTACCACCAATGGAAATTACTTTACTTGTATGGCAGCATGTCATTAACATAAGCACTTAAAGACTAAAAAAAAAGACTGTTAAATTGTCTCCTAAATGGCATTCTGAATACATCCATGTCATCCTGCAGCTGATGATAAATGATGTGGATAAAGAGTTTTCAATATACCCTCCAAGGTGAGAAATGTAATTTCTTTTCTGATTAGGAGAAAAACCCATTGTGGATGCAGTTTCTCAGTAAAATGATGGCCAAATACATTTAAGCCTTCACCCAAGAAATCACTTGTCTTAGCCATGAAACACACAGAAAGCAGAAGGTTGGTAGGGATAATGCTGTATTATATAAAACATATTCTGTTACTTTCTAGGGATGATATGTGAGCATGGTAATTACATTTGAGATATTCCTGAGTAATGTGAAAGTGACTGTGATTCAAGCTTAACTAATGTAGGGCTGTCTTTTCCTGTTATAAATTTATCAGCATGCAGAAACCAATCTACAATTAAAATATTCAGCTTTACTGTATTTCTTTGAATGAATGCTTTGCTACAGAATTTCTAAGTATAAAATCTTGACTTAGAAAGTTTGTGAACTATTATAGTTAGTCATTACTTTTCTGAAAGTAAATGTTTATGCTCACACATTTTACATTTCAAGAATACTAGTAGTAAAACAATGGAAGCAGTAGGAAAAGAAATAGGCCAATAAGAAATAGCTAAAAATACATAGTTGACCTATATTAATGTCCTGTAAAATATCTGTTTAAAATTTTGCCACTCTATATACTGGATCTAAAGGTTGTGTTACCCTGAAATACTGTACATTGCTGGCTCTTTTTCAGCAGAATCGTTGTTCTTGAACATTTTGCTATCACAGATTGATGTATTATATTGCAAAGTGTAGCCTATATTTGTTGTGATGCACTCAAATGTTTTAACATTTTAAAGTAAATGGTTATGAACTGCATATACAGTACATTTTTAAATCTATAATATAAACTCAGAAGGTTTAACATAGATTTTTTTTCTACAGTACATATAAGTGTTTATCTCTCTTTGTGCATTTAATTACTTAAAAAGGCCTCTAGAAGTATTTTTACTATAAGGTATACTTTGGCTGACACAACTATGCAAGGCAAATGGGAAACACATGGTTGGTTAAAGACTTTACTTAGAGGAGAACCGTATTATTTAAATATTCCCTATTAATTTTTTTTACCTTCTGTGCTATAGCATGGGAAATGGCTTTGTACGGTTCAGTTAGGAAAAATATGCCAAAGTTCAACTGAGCAGACACTGGTCATTCAGTAGCAGTGCACTACGGACAGAAAGTTGCAGTTGCAGTGAGTTCCCCATTTCAAAAGGCTGCTGTTGAGAATGCATATTTTCTGTCAATCATATCACACTTTTATTGCTTAACATTTTTTTCATATTCCATTTTACCTGATATATACTGGACAGGCAAAGCTATCAACCATATCTTTCTCAGTTTTAAGTGTTAATGAATGGCTGCCAGCATACCCCATCACACAATCTCTTCCCATCACTGCAAAGCACTGTGTCATCAGAAAATCTGACTAGTTTAGGTTGAATGCCCTTTTCTTAATGATTTATCATGACATGAAAGAACAAGGTGTCTAAACATATCCCTGGAGATGCTACTGTAGGCATATCTGAAATAGAAAACCTCACCCTAGACTAAAACACATCATTTCCTTTCTGTCAGCCACTTTCAGATCCAAGAGTTTATTATTTTCAGTCCTTACTGATTCTAAATTAATCAATCACCTCTCATGTGAAACGGTGACAAATGCTTTCTGACAACCTAAGTAAATTATATCACATGCCTTTGTAAAATCAACAGTAATGTTTGCCTCCTAAAATAAATCAAGAAGAACTAATAAGAAATTCTGCTGTTCCAATTTTAGCAGTTTTGATGGACCACAAATTTAAATTTTTTCACTGATTTAAAAGAAAAAAATGTTTGCTAAGGCAGTAAAAATTAATGAACAACATAACATCACTGATATTTATTTCAGTTATTTTATATGTATAAACATTTTTAAAAAGACATTTATTTATGAATGTGACACCATTTTAATCTCATATTTGGGCACCTGGCAATATTTCTGATATAATTAAAAGACATTGCTGAAAAGGGTCATTGAAATGGTTTACTATACCTCCTTCATGTGATTACCTAATGCTGGATTTTAACAATTTTATAACTTCCAAACTAACAGATGTTTCTAAACTATGTATAATAATTAAAACTGTTAATTAGAGCTATTCAAAGTTCAGAATCCTTTGCTGCCAGGTAAGGCACCTTTAACCTCCAAGGACACAAACTATAGCACTGAAATGGCACTTCTATTTCTCACCTAACACCATACCCTAACTTTAACCCTTTTCCATACTATCTTTTTATTTTCTTGCTAAATTGCCTAATGGGTACCATACTCTAATTAAAATGAGTAAAATAAAAAACAAAGAGCATTGGCTCATCATCTCACTTAATATCAATATTTAGCCCTCTCAAGAAACTAAATCAATAATCCTAGCTGTAAAGCTAAAGAAATATTGTTCATTTAGTGGTTTATAAGAAATTCTGAGAGAAGCCAGTCAGGTCAGGTCAGGACGGGGAGCAGGTACTGGTACAGGGCATCGCTGTACCCACCACATGGCAAACAGCTTGGGATTTGGCAACCCCCCAGGTAGACACGCAGTCCAGTCCCACTCTCTGGAAATGGCCATCTATCTGCCACAGCTAGGTTTTATGTAGTCATCCCTGTGGCCTTGTCTGGCCACTTGGGTCCTCAACAATGAAGACCCTGCAAGCCAGATGACCCTCAGGGCATTGCGCCACATGGCCTTACTGACGCTCCCTCACAATGCAGGTAATGTGCCTTATTCTGGACTCCTTAAGCAACCAATCGTTTGACACAAACCTCAGACAAGTTGTACCCAAGGATTCTCCGAAGAGGCAAACTGCCAGAGGAGTCTCAGGTCACTCAACCGTATAGTTAAACAGGAAGCACTAGGACTCTAAAGACTTGGACCTTCGTTCTTTTGCAGAGATATCGGGAGTTCCACATACCCCTTTCCAGTGACCTCATGACCCCCCATACTCTCACAGTCAGTCTTTTGACTTCATAATGAGTCACCAGAGACATGAATGTCGCTGCTGAGGTAAGTAAACCTCTGGACACTGTCGACACTTTCTCCGTAGACAGACCTCTTGGGCACAGCCATCAACTG
Source organism: Polypterus bichir lapradei (assembly GCA_026402145.1). Lineage (NCBI taxonomy): Eukaryota > Metazoa > Chordata > Cladistia > Polypteriformes > Polypteridae > Polypterus > Polypterus bichir. The sequence goes on from JANRMT010062792.1 coordinate 39,099,489, forward strand.
TGTGTTTAAGAGAAACTCTATGAAATAAATTACACTAGATGCAAAGAAAATGCAGTGTTGAGTATTATTCCAGACTTGAAAAATAACACACATTTTTCAATATTAAACAACTTAACAGTTTATTTTCAACAAGTCTTTCTGTTATTGACAAAAAATAGTTGGGATACCAATTGGGTCATCCCATTTAACACTAGAATCCATGAAGCCTATGAAAAAAGTCGTAATCCCGGGCTACCTTAAATTCCCTCGCACCTCCTCACCAGTGTCTTTGTTTTGCAAATGTGTCAATTACCACAAGTAGCCTGCTATCCCATCCTCTGTAGAAATCTGTAGAAAAATAAGTAAATAAATATAAGTAAACAACATTGGGTGTGGTGTTCATATAAGTAACATAAAAATGTTTTTTATATAAAGACCATCAAAAAACATAATCTCAAACAGAACTTTGCACGATGCCTTAGCGGGCTCTGTAGGCCCTGCTGTTTCATTGAAGGACATGTGTGTGACAGATTCACTGGCAGGATGACGCCCAACTTGTTGTGGCACCAAACGGTGTCATCTTTTGCCTTTACGCCTAGTGCAGCTGCGTTGTTCTTATGTGTAAGTGGACATTTCTTGCGGGAATGGCTTCTGTTTTCTTTCTCCGATGGAGAACCCTCATCCTCATGCGAGGTCACCTTTGTTATACCACATCTTTATTTGAAAACTAACAATGTGAAAGTGGCTGAGAGAATAAAACTGAATAATAATTAAAAAAAGTTAACCTTTGCAAGTACCATAAATTTACACCGGGTGTTACAGACTCAAATCAAATGTATGTTCTTATTCTATAATAGTAACAATAAGAGCAGCTCACTACTCAAAATGGTAAATGCAGGAAGGAAATGGAATCGAACCCACAACCTCTTCATCATGAGACAGCAATTCTTACCTCTGCACCAGCCAAGTGGACCTGTCAGCATTGTCCCCTAACCCAGTTTCTTTTTCTTCACTTATATTCTTGAATAAAGGCACACTCATTTTTATACCTTTTGTGAATTATAGTGTTGATTTGATATTTGGTATTTCAGTCTTCACACATTATACACTTCATGTCAACATTTTGTCAGTAGTACTATAACATGCAAAAAGTTTTTGTTTTAGTTATGCGCATCATTTATTGCCTCGCATTTCCTGTCATCCTACAATTACCCAGATCATTGTAGACACGGAACACACATGAAATGCATATGTTCCAAATAATGATATATTATCTATACTAATAAAAGGCAAAGCCCTCACTGACTGACTCACTCACTCACTCACTCACTCATCACTAATTCTCTAAGTTCCCGTGTAGGTAGAAGGATGAAATTTGGCAGGCTCATTCCTTACAGCTTCCTTACAAAAGTTGGGCAGGTTTCATTTCGAAATTCTACGCGTAATGGTCATAACTGGAGGTTATTTTTCTCCATATAATGTAATGGAGTTGAGCTGGATGGCCGTGGGGGCGGAGTTTCGTGTGACATCATCACGCCTCCTACGTAAGTACGGTGAGAACAAGGAAGACCTGCAAACAGCGCTGAGCAAAAAATACCTTTTCACAATTGAGAAGGCAGAAAAAGATTATGAAGCAAGTGATGCATACAAGCGTATTCATGAATACAAGCATATTCATAAGTACAGCTACTGCGGAAACAAAGCACGGCATGAACCGTAAGTTTATATTAAGTTTATAGACACACTCCCGCTGCCGTTTGTCAAGCCTACGGCAAATGACGGTTTTCGCGAGATACAAGTTTACTGAGAAGACACGAGGTATAAACGAGACTTTGGATCACTTTGTAACGGAGTTAAAATTGCTGTAGCAAGAAACTGAACAAAACGTTAATGTTTTACTTTTAATAACTTATAGACTACATTTTATTTTTTTCCCTTGCACTCAGTGAGCGAGGCCAATGCATATTCATAAGTACAGCTACTGCGGAAACAAAGCACGGCGTGAACCGTACGTTTACATTAAGTTTATAGACACACTCCTGCTGCCGTTTGTCATGCCTACGGCAAATGACGGTTTTCGCGAGATACAAGTTTACTGAGAAGGCACGAGGTATAAACGACACTTTGGATCACTTTGTAATGGAGTTAAAATTGCTGTAGCAAGAAACTTTTAAGTGCCGGGTCTTAGCTAACATTACATAAACACATCCTCCAAATACGAACCTAATTGCAAGAAATAATGATGATCAAATTCTTGATGACAGCAACACTCATAACGGTCACAAAACTATTACTTTCACAATCATGTTACGTTATTTTTAAAATATTTCCTTTTCTTAGCACAAGCACAGCTGAGAAGCTTCGATGCATGTACTCCATAACGCGTTAAAAAAATAACGCATTTAATCACTCTTTCAATTCCAAGCAAAGGGGAACTTTTGTCAGTGCATGATTTCCTGGTGCATCAATTACATTCATGCACACATCACAGCTACAAAAATGTAAGAGTCGAAAGAAAGCGCGTTGCTGGGACTAATCGGAGGCAAATTTCATTTGAAAAGACTATTCGCCATCAATGATTGTTTTGGTAAAGCCATACTCAGTGTATTCATTAGATGAACGGTAAAAAAGTAAGAGTGAGGGGAGGGTGACTTATTGAAACCACAAATAGCACGCGGGCTCGATGCGTTGGTGCGCGTCAACTCGATCTGAATTGCGCGATCACATTCGAAAAAATATATCTTTTCAAGTTGTATTTAGTCCATATGTGTCAAACTCAAGGCCCGCGGGCCACATTCGGCCCGGCGTGTAATTATATATATTTTAAAAGTTTAGTTTTAGTGTGTTCAATAAATGTTTATCCTGTTCGGCCCGCGACCTAAAGTGTGTTTTGGATTTTGGCCCCCTGTGCAATTGAGTTTGACACCCCTGATTTAGTCGACACAAATATCTTTGGT
>JANRMT010062792.1:39112424-39150075 GCA_026402145.1 Polypterus bichir lapradei
GTGTTTTAACAACATGTCCGCCTGTCTGTGTCCGGGCGGGGTTCACATCTGGCGTAGTCGGCAGGATGCTCCGCCTGGTTCAAGGCGGGGTCCTGTTCATAAAAATACTGTTGTGGACCACCCGGTGCAGCAGGGGACCCCACCCACGTTCCGCGGGTGCTGCGTGCACACAGCCCCGCGGGGTAAAGGAACCCCACGGACCGCCAGGGGTCCGCAGGAAGGCCATGTTTCCCTGATGCGGGTGGGCGGCGTGTCCACCAGGAGTGCAGCGGGCTCTGAAGATCGCACCGTTGCTGGAGGCGCCCGGGACGGCATAGCGTCGAGAAAAGCCACGCCGAGGAGTGGTTCTCGGTTTGACGAGTCCGGGGAGGTGAGTTCCCTGCCTTGTGGCAGCCGGCCCGTGGGGGCCGGGCGTGTATTTTCTTTTACAGGCAGGGACTTCCCGGACCCACGTCAGTGGCAGGCGCATGCTGGTCTGCGGGGCTCCGGCAGCACGGCGGCAGCCACGGGGGCTGCGGAGGAGGAGACGCTGCAGCTCGACAGGAGCTGGCAACAACACGGCTGCCGGCAACCACGTCGCCGCCGCAGAAGGGGACGCAAGATGGCCGCGGACCAGAAGTCCCTCCCCCTGACAGGCACGCGATTGGACGGTGTGTCTTGTGTGCCCGCCAATGACCGTAGAGAGGCGGGTCCAAGGAACGTCCATCACGGGCAGGGGGGAGACCCGATTGGGCCGGAGGAGAAGGCCCACAGGAAGTGGCCGACGTCGGAGGCTGACAGACAGGTAGGCTCCGCGTCGGTTAACTTCCTGTCTTTGCCGGCTGCTCTGGCGAAGCTGGAGATCTCTCTTCAGCCCACGGAGCAGCGTGTGTTGCAGATGCTATGTGCCATCCGGGCTGAAGTGCTGGTACTGGAGAGGAAGGCGTTCGCGGCGCTGAAGACGTTAGCAACAACGGGACGGCGCGACGCTGGAATCTCCAGCCGGAGGGGTACAGCGGAGGCGGTGAGTACAACCGACTCCGTACAGCATGCAGGAGGGTCTGCTGAACATGGCTGTGATGCTAAGGATCAGCTTCAAGTAAGCAGCCCTCCGACAGGAGGTGCGGCGCCGCGGGCTGTATGCGCGGCGAGGGGGGAGTCCGAGAGGACGCTTAATGGACACGGGCTGCTAAGTGCCCCGGGTCCTAGCGCCCTCCGCCCCGAGTCGGCTGCGGTCTCACGCCGCACTATAGGGACGCAGACGGGAAAGAGGCGCCTTCTTTTCCATAAGGAGTCTCAAACCGTCATGGCGTCCCAGAGCGAAGGGAGGAACAACAGGCTGGGTGCCGATTCCTCCGATATGTTGGGACGCGGTGCTGGGTGCACGCGTCCGGGTGCTGGCGGCCCTCTGCGGCGACAGAGGGAATCCCTGAGGCCAGCGGAGAGAGCGCAGGCGGTGCCGGCGGTTCCACCATCAAGAGGGGCACGGAAGCCGCGGAGAGGGTGCCGAACAGGCAAGTGCCGGGGTGCTAGATGGAGGGGGGAACGCTGCCAGTGCGTGGCACAGGAAGGGTGCCTTGGCAGCGGTTCTGCCCCTGTGTTGTTCTCTTTTGTAGGGACGGACCCCGGGCGAGCAGTAGGACCCCCTTCGTTGGGGACCTGCCCTCCGATGTCGGACCGTCTGCGGAAGGATCTCTCTGCTGGTGTGCGAATGCCGCCACGGCTGGAGGAGGCTGCAAGGGAGCGAGTGGCTTCGACCAAAGGGGCGCTGAAGCCTCGTTGGGGGTGCCGAACGAGGAGGCCCCGGGGTGCCGGTAAGAGGGGGGAGCACAACCTGTGCGAGGCGCAGGGGAGCACCAAGTGGTGGTGCTCAGGCCGTGTCTCCGCCCCTGTCCCTGCTAGGAGTGCGGGGCCGGACCCCGGCTATCCTCAAGTTGGACCCGCTTCGGGGCTGTGCTGCCCTCGCGGGACAGGCCGCTCCTTACCCCGAGTGGTCTTCGCTGGCTGTGGGGCAATGTCAGGGGTGCCAGGGGCCATGACCCGGCCGGGACGCCTTGAGGGACCGGATGTGGGTCTGGGCCCACCCTGGATCACGTGGGGGTTGCCTTCCGGGTTGCTTTGGGGGCCACGGGTACAGGGCATGGAAGCTCCACCCTGTAGGGGCCCGTGGTCACCGCCAGGAGGCGCCCCAATGCCTTGGGGACTTGTTACCCCAGCACTTCCGCCACACCAGGAAGTGCTGGGGGGAAGATTTATGACGGCGCCCGGAGAGCAGCCGGGAGGACAGCCGGCACTTCCGCCACGCTGGGGCGTGGCCAGAGGAGGATTGCCGGGAACACCTGATGCTCATCCGGGAACCCTATAAAAGGGGCCGTCTCCATTCATTCAGGGCTGGAGTCGGGTGGAAGCAGGACAAGGCACGAGAGAGGTGTGGAGGCGGCCCGAAGAAGAGGCATTTGTGGCCAGGACTGTGATTGGGGTGTTGTGTGCACGTGACTGGGTCTGTGTGACCATTTCTGGGGTCTGGGTGACCCGTAATATTACTGTAAATAGTGTAAATAAACGTGTGGTGGTGTTTTAACAACATGTCCGCCTGTCTGTGTCCGGGCGGGGTTCACAGTATGTATATGTATGTGTGTATATGTAGATATGTATATATATATGTTTATATATGTGTGTGTGTGTATATCCGCTGCGAAGCGCGGGTATTTTGCTAGTTTACCCTATAAAGCTCCAGGTCCCTCACACCCAGATAAAGAGACTTGAGCTGAGTGAACTTTTTGTCTGACTTGAATTGCATCAGTGAAGAGAGAAGGAGAAGGGAATGTTAGTTCCCGTTCTTGTCCCGGTGGGTTATCACATACCTTAAATGAGATCCTTGGACGCACATGCTTTACAACAGTCTAAATTGCTTTAAGACCCCATAATGGCTGGGCCTCACATGTTTAATAGGAGCTACAAAGAAATAATTAGAAATCTAGTGAAATCCATTATTATTAAGCAACAAAACCATTCAAAATGAAGAATGAGAAAATCACATCTCAAAACTTAATTTTAAGCATAAAAATATACAAAATAGGCCTGCAAGGTCTGCATTTGTTTCATTAAAGTTTGAACAAAGGGCTGTTATTACCCTCTGTCTTATTTTCTATGCAGTCTCTTCATGAATCCAAGTCTAATCTCCTTTCGGTACAGTCTGAGAAGCTTTCTCGTTTAAATCTTAAAATGTCTTACGATAAATCCAGTGTGTTTTTGTATAGTTTTAGAAAACACACAACATATATTTTATATGGTTGAGTACCTTATGAGGAAGAAAGTACCAGCAGCCTCAAAATTATCATTTTGCAAATGAACCTTAATCCCAAACTCATTTTCCAATTACAGATTTTATTCTACTCTGGAATCAGACCTGTCATCACCCCAAAAGTCAATCATGCCTTTTATCAAGCCATCACAGAACACATTATTAGGAGCATATGCATGTAATATAAAAAGCACCTATCATCATCACCATATCTGTCTGTCTGTTTGCATTAAATAAACTGACTCCCAGTGGACTGATTCCTTTGAAGTTTGGTACACATATTTTTCAAGGAAATTTTTTGGGAAGGTTAATTTCCACAGAGATATCATTAAAAGAATGTGTTCTTATTTTTACATTTCAGAAATTTAACAATACAGGTGAATTTTCAGAATTGTCTTAAAACAGAGAAACATTATGTGTGACTTTAAATATTAAATAATTTACTGTTTCATATTTACCTTAAAAGAAATTATTTCAATTTGTATATTTTGCTTATTTTCCTCTTTTATTGTTTGATAGCCACATCTGATGGCAAAACAGGTTCCCTACTATAAATTATTGAAATACCATGTTTAGCTGGAACCATAATGTGACATCAGCAACTTGTCTGAAACTCTAAAACATTAGCTTACTTGTCTTATTGTTTGACCAGATTAGTAAAGGATCTTCATAACCATACCACAACAAAATGCAAGCAAGCAAAGCAAAAAGTCACTTATCTTAACACTAGAACTACCAGAGCCTACGAGAAAACTCGTAAATCCGGCCCATCTTAAATCTTTTCTCACCTCTCCATCCGTGTCTTTTGTCCTGTAAATGTGTCTATAAGCAACAAGTAGCCTGGTATCCCATCCTCCCGCCCACCGCCTCAGTTCAATTCACAAATAAGTTTCTCATGCTCAATGTTTATCTTTGAGTGAAGTGCTGGAGCTGAAATGAATGAAACAAGGAAACAGCTCTTGAAATGTGACTCTGTAAGCCATTGTGCATAAATTAATTAACATGCATGCATTTTTGTTACCATGAAAGCAACATGGGTCCATGATCACATCTTAGTGCCCAACAAAGATGCACCCAAATATGGGTAAAGAGTTCCTATACTTCCAGGTGAGGCTATTAAGACAGAAGGTAGAAGAATGCCACATTAATGCAAAACCTGCAGCCTCATGATCACCATAGCTGCTTTAGTCTGGTGAGTCACTATGGAGTACTCCTTGGCCTCAAGAGTATAATTGTTGTGAGATGAAATGCTCTCCTCTGTAAACAACCTGTGCAAATGGGAAGGAAAAGCCTACAATGAGAGGACAGGCAAAAGAGAAGGTATAATAATGAACTGGACGTCATGGTCCAGAAGAATGTGCCATTTGATTCTTGAACTGAGGGAACAACATCATATGGCAGTGCTTAGGGACAGTGTTGCTTACTTCAAAAGATGGGAGTCTTTTAAATGGTGACCTAAACTCAGATTATCTCAACAAATACAGTTGGCTCACTACTTTCAGGGTACCATCTGTTTACCCAATGCAAAAGAAAATGAAAGGAAAAAAACAACTTCTATAATTTACAAGCTAAATGTACACACAATGTTGGATTCAGGTGACAGCAAATGTCCTCAGAGATGATCTTCATTGCTGAAAAAAAAACTTGCAAGACTTGTTAACAATGTTATCAACTTCAGTAAAGTACACTTAGCTGAGCAAATGTCAATGATAGAGCAATCTGCAGACTACACTCTCCTGTGGTTGAGAAAAGGAAAAGATAAATGGTGCCTTTCAGGGATAGGCCTCATGATTTAACCTCAACTGCCAAAAAACAACAGTTTACCAGTTCTTCACTCTGACTGCCTCATGTTTTTCAGACTTTCAATGCAGAAAAAACATTTTTCACCATTATCAGGGTTTATATTTCAATTTTTCAATGAGACTCTGGGGTAAAGGAGGATTTCTGCCTAACTTCCTTCTACAGGTGGGCCCCAAAGACACACTCGTCATTCTAGTTTATTTTAAAGCAAGGGTGGGAAATTACTTTAACCTATGGAAGGTAGTTATGGGCAGGCATGATATTGGCAACTGCAACAACAATAAGAGCTTGCTTTGGAGTTCTACTCTGAACATCAACTTCTCATTAGTAGCACACTTAAACTACTGACATAATATGACATTGGCCAGTGCAGACTGCTACGCTTACTTCAAAATTCTGTTCACCTAAAATCGCCTTCAGGCCAACAACTAGCATTTGCATTCTACAGATGAAAAATGGTTTTCAAGTCAAGTTAAAATAAAGACTCAACTAAATGTCAGTCAGCTGCCATGAAGAACAGTAGAAGAAGCTGAAGACCATGATACAAGAGATTGCAGCTGAAACAGTTGGTTTCTCTAACATTAAGACTGTTTAGATTACTCATACAGAGCAATACAGTAGCTGTTATAATATTACGTGTTTAAGCATTTTGTATGTATAAATATGTAATATCCACCCATCCATTTTCCAACCCGCTGAATCCGAACACAGGGTCACAGGGGTCTGCTGGAGCCAATCCCAGCCAACACAGGGCACAAGGCAGGAACCAATCCCGGGCAGGGTGCCAACCCACCACAGGACACACACAAACACACCCACACTAGGGCCAATTTAGAATCGCCAGTCCACCTAACCTGCATGTCTTTGGACTGTGGGAGGAAACCAGAGTGCCCGGAGGAAACCCACGCAGACACGGGGAGAACATACAAAATCCACACAGAGAGGACCTGGGAAGCGAACCCGGGTCTCCTAACTGCGAGGCAGCAGCGCTACAACTGTGCCACCGTGCCACCCCATATGTAATATATAAATTTATATATTATTATTATGTTTGTAATTATGTACTGTTGCTTTAAATATGTTTATTTTCTATGTTCTTTATGGGTAGAGCTCCAAGAGGCACCCAGACATCACCACTCCTGAGCCCCCTCTCAGACTATTTAGGTCAAAACCAAAGGAGAGCTCACGCATGGTGCATTAAAGTTGTATTGGACTTACAGTGAGGGTGGTGTTCATTATCGGATTTTCTATTTTTTTTTATTTTTTATTCTGACATATTTGTTATGGAAAGCCTTTCTAGACATCTCTATGTGTTTTTTTTTTTTGCTTTTTAAATAAACATTTCTTTTTTTTCTAAAGATTCCTTGTTTTGATATTTGAGACATTTAAGTTTATTTTTGAAACTTGTACCCCTTTAGTCTTGTGTAGGCCAAAGCAGACTATGGAGTTAGGAGTCAGGTCCATTGAGTGAGGCCCAATCCAGGCAGGCATAGAAGAACTGGCCTGGCTTGTGAAGGGTTCTGGGGGTGTCACACCTTTTTTTTGCTATAGATTCAACTCCATTTGATGACAAAAGCTTACTGAACAGAAATACTTCTGTCATTAGCATCTTTAGCAAAGCCTGATGTCAATGATGTAAACATTACATACAGTAACACATGCAAATCACTTTAAGAAAAACTGTGGTCCATGATAAACAATGGGCAGACAGCTCTTCCAGAGAGAATACAACAACAGAATGACATAGGGGATATGATCTCCTTTAAATGAGGTATTCAAAACTGTTTATGAACCTTCACATCAGGTTCAAATAACACATTGTACAGCTAGGGCCGATCCTGGCGACGGGCAAAAACGTGCCCCGCACGTGGGCGGCCAAACTCAAAGGCGGCCGTTGAGGAGACGTGCAGCAGCCGGCGACGCTGCGACTGGCGGCTGTCCGCCTTTGAATTTTAAAGTCTGAGGGCGGCCGACGACTATAGCAGCAGCGGCGTTTGCAGTGAGCAAAGTTTGACAAAGTTGCGTGTAGCGTGTATTGTAGTCGATGCGTTGATGCCTATTGATGGTCGCCGGCTCATCGCACGCTCTGTCTGAACAGTTCCATTGCTTACCATGTGTTTACTACGCGCGACCAAAACTCTAAATGTGTGTAGTCCCTTAGTCAACGTTCAACTTGCATGTTTCATAGTTGCGTCGCGAAGGCGATAGATTTCATGTGAGACGCGTACGTTCCTCAATGGGATTGCAAAAGACAACGGGGCTGCGGCGATCTCTGAATTGACTGTTTGTCACTGTGTGCAGAGCTGCCTGTCGCTTAGAACGATTAAATAAGCCGGCTTTCTAATCTAGGCTGGTTTGGTTTGGTTTGATTCTTGGTTTGATTCTATTTGTTTGGACTACACAAAGGCTCAGGACTCGTGGTTCTACACAAACGTACGTTATGAATCATCCAAAATCCAATAACTATTATGAAAAAAATAGTTGAAGTCCAGATGACGTCTTGTTTTCCGAATCTCTGCATTAAATTACGCATTTTTCTCACGTTGCCTGTATCAGTGGCAGCACCTGAAAGGAGCTTCTCAAAACTCAAGATAATTAAAAATTATCTCCGTTCCACTATCGGGCAACAACGATTGAGTGATGTTGCGCTTCTGTCTATAGAATCTGAAATTTGTGAAAAACTGGATCATTCAAACATAATAGATGAATTTGCTACTGTTAAAGCTAGGAGAATCATTCTTTGATGTTTAACTAATAAATTAATGTATGTATGTGATTTTTTATTTTTGTGATTCTTTATTTAGTTTTTATAAAAACTAATCGTTTGAAATTAAATTTTATTTATACATCCCGACTCTAACCCTAACACCATCTTAATCCTGTTTGAAGTAGTACATGTAATAGTAATATCCGTCATATCATAATAGAAAATAGGTACGTAGGGCGGCGAAACCACATTCGCACAAAGGCGGCCGTCTACCCAGGATCGGCCCTGTGTACAGCACTGATCAGAACAAGCTGAAAGCTTCTTCATACACTATGCAAGGGTCATCAATTGGTAAACTTTCTCCACTGAAAGTAAAGCTAGACATCAATGACTGAAGATGACAGAAATCAAAAAAGTCATTACACAGCCAAAATCTGGTAAATTACCGGGCAATGGTGACATTCCAGCAGAAATATAGAAATATGGGGGGAGATGCAGAACTCAACAAGCTACAAGAAATGTTTTCAAAATGATGGAGCAGGAAACAACATCAGAGAACTTCACAGATGGTTGGTTTGTTTTAACTACCAAGGCATCACCTTGCTTTCTATAGCAGGAAAAGTATAAGCATGTGACTTACCAGACAAGTTTGGAGTAGTGGCTCTGAGGCTAAGGATCTGTGCTGGTATCCCGAAGGTTGCCGGTTCAAATCCCCATCACAACCAAAAGAGATCCTACTTTGCTGGGCCCTTGAGCAAGGCCCTTAACCTTCAATTACTCCAGGGGCGCTGTACAATGGTTGACCCTGCGCTCAGACCCCAAGGGGTATGCGAAAACTAACAAATTCCTAATACAAGAAATTGTATAAGGCAAAATAAAGAACAAAAAATTTCTACAATAGAAGAGGAAACACATAAGAAAGCCAGTGTGGGTACAGAGCCAACAAAGAGACCACAGGTGCTGAGGCAAATACAAATAAAATGCAGGAAACAGAACCTGAACTTCTGTGCCTAATGACTGCAAAAAGGCAGTCACTCCAGAAGAGTTAGGCACGAGAAAAAGAACAAGTCAAGGTAGAGCTAGGCAAAAAAACAGAAAATCAAAAAATAAAGAACATCAGGGTCAATCATAAACCATAAATCAGAGTCAAAAAGCCAGAGTTTTGTTTCAGTAACCAAAAATCTAAATATCAAGTAAAGTGAGTTGCTAGGATCGGTCTAATCTCAGATAGAAGTGATTGTTTTGGGGGAATCTTTATACTGGTGCACTGATGATATTGTAACCTATACAACCCCATTGAATTGAATGAGAATCCCTATGGAAACAGATGACACATATGCCACAAGAAGGTGGCGCCCATTGTGAAACCAAGATGGTGTGGTAAAAGACAGTAAGTCAATTCAGACAGTAATATTCTGACAGCAGAAATTGAGTCCTTGGACTGTAAACTCCCCAATACTACACCAAGATGAATTTTGAAGTTTCAAGAAAATTCAAGAAAAGCTAAAAACAAACTCAAATCATAACACTATTTAGCATTCATAGATTTTAAAAAAACCTTTGCCAGTGTCAGTGTGAAGGATTACGGAAGATCTTAATAGACTTGGGATTCTCTCCAAAGGCATTCATTATGCTTTACCAGATCTATGATGGTCAGATCGGTCAGGTGAAGTACAACAGCTCGCTGCCAGATAGTTTCCCTATTTCAAATGGTGTCAAGCAGGTGTATGTTCTGCCACCTTCCCTGTTCTTTATTAGTATAATGCTACATGAAGCAAAGGAGGACCAATAAGACAACATTTACATCTGCTTCTTCCCAGATAACAGCTTGTTTAAGCTGTGTTCCCTACTGCCAAGTACAAAAACAATTGTGGAGTTCATCACTGAGCTACTGACTGTTAGTGTCTTTGCTTACACAGAAGTAGCTTTTCAGCACAGTGTTAACCTCTTATCCCAAGCAACCAAAGCCTTAAGCAATCCTATCAGCCTTAAGCAGACTGAAGTGCTTTACCTAGCAGCCTGGCCAAACTCAGCTTAGCAGCTTTTGATTGGTCAGCAATAAAAGCGTAGGCTTTAGCACTGTGTAACATTTTGTCTCCTTTGGTTATCTCCAATGATACCACAGTTGAGAAGGACGTCAGCAACTGCTTGGCTTAAGCTAGCAGTTCTTCCTGCAAAATTTGCAGGAAAGTCCAGTAGAATCCGTTTCTCCACCTTACCACAATTTTGGAATTAAATGAAAGGACTATGCGTCTAGTTAAGAAGTCTTTGGGAGAGCTTGCCTACCCTGCATTGAGTTCATTCCATACTTACAGCTATGTTGGGCCAGACATGTGGCAACAGTGGAGGAAATCCACATGCTAAATTAGTCTTCTTCAGTGATCTCAAAGTGGAAAAGAGTGAAAAGATTGCATTAAAATGGTGGTACAAGGTCCAGTTAAATAGCTAGAATTCAATAGGTGACTTGGCATCAGAAGGCTTTAGATGGTGCATAACAATAAGTACAGCTTGTCACAGGTTTGAAGCTAAAAGAAGCAAAACAGCCAAAGAGAAGAACAAGTAATTCATGGAACATTAACAGTCGTCACTTTCAATTGTGCAAAGTGTCTCAGGATCTGTTCTTCACATGCTGGATTGTGTAGCCAGCAGCTTGCATGTAATAGTTGACTTTGTTTCCTTTCACAAGATCCTTTCATGGGTGGTGCTAGCCAACATCTTAAATTAATATATATCTGGCACTATAATTTATCACCAAAGTGCCACTATGACCTGCTATCTACCATGGAAAGATTTAAATTCTCTATTATGTGCTTCTTTCAAACATTTTATGTTTAAAAACTATGAACTTCAATTAACTATTGACCCTCCACACCCTTAACACCAATTTTTGATTTCACTTGAGTTGGAATCTGGTGTCCCAAAATAGGTTCTGTGTTTCAAATAAAGTTATATCTATGTATTAATCTGTCTGTCTATTTATATATCACTAGTTTCCCGTATATCTTTCTATCTATATAGTGCTCATCGTATCTATCTATTTCAGTCATGTATTTGGGCTCAGTTTTAACTATATCATATTGTAAACTCAACTAATTCTCTACTAATTCTTGTATTTAAATTCTATTGTCAATGTTATTGATGAAAGTGCATTTTTATTAGAAAACTAATTTACTAAATTGTGATATTTGTCTTTTTAATGCAGAAAATTAACAATTTCATTTTCTAACATGTTAGCCTCTATCAGGTCTCTATTTTCTTTTAAGTAGCCATCTTTTTCTTTAAGCTGTTTTAAGTGGCCACAGAAGACTAATGTTAGTCCAGTGTCTTATTTAAAATCAGATTGAAGTGCAGGAGTCAAATAACAAAAGACAAATATACAGGCTAGGCAAAGGCCTTTGATAAAATGACTTTGGGTGTCAAAAAGAGGACTTAAATCAGGAAGCAAACAGAACAGGGGAACAAATTAACTCAACAACAGAGTTCTGACTAAGAATTAAGTGCGGATATACTGTAAATAGAGAGATATGAATCCAGTTACTAGGTTAAGATTTATTGGTGACTAGAAAGTGTGTTGTTGGGTGTGGTAAAGACATTACACCATTAAATAGAATGTAAGACTCTTTAAAGGCAGCAATTCCACGTGTGATTACTTTTCTGTCAAATTTAACAGTATCTTACGGTCTCTTAAACTTATGCTCACAGAGTATCTACTTCCTGTCTGCTCCTTGTAGTTACAGGTAATTGATTGCCCTCCGCCAGTTCCATTCACCCATCCTGGTTGTCCAGTTATCACTATGGAGTTTTGCTTCAAGACAGTTCCCCTTTTTCTTTTGCTAGTCAGGCAATTAGTCATTCAGTGCTTTTATATGCACACACATAACCGGCTTAAGGTGAATAACCTGATTAAGATAGAAGCCCGATTTCTCAGTATTCTGCGTTTTACATGCAGAAGTAGTCTTCTGGAGTTCTCATTTGTTAAAAACACTCTGACATCATTAATCTGCAGAAAAAAAAGAGTTAAACGTCATCTTCGACCACAGTGAATCTGAAAATGACCAGTATACCTGGGATAGTTTTTGTATGTTTTATAACATTGTTTAGTCTAACTGACACTTTATAGGTTTCTTATACCAGAATGCATACAGCACAATCTTTTCTGTTTGGCTGTGCAATTGAGCCCCGCAAAGGACATGCGCTTCTTGCATAACACTCAGTGCTGTTATCTTTATATATAATACACCACCGTGGCTGTTCGTTTGTCTGTCCAGGATTTTAAATCAGTTGTAGGTCGCAAACTGTTTGACGTATTGACCTGAAACTTGGCACACATATACTACATGACGTATACTATCCACTTTCGGGGTGATGATTGACCTCCAAGGTTATTCCTCTTTTTATTTTTGTTGTAGAATCAACTCTTGGCAGCGGCCATTGTCAATCCCTATTACTTTTGCTGTCACTTCATGTAACTCTTAATATCTTAAATCATTCTTGAGGCAGATATAAGACTTAAGTACCAGATTAAATGAAAAACGTACTAAGTAATCACAGCACAAACACTGACTTAATCAGTTTAAACGTGAAAAGATGCCAACGGAAGAAGAGAAGAAGCGGGCCACTAGGCCGGAGAAAAGAAGAGCTGCTCAAGAAGCAGCAAGCACATCAACCTCCAAGCAAACAAATGCTAAACATACAGAGAAAGTGTATGAAAATTATAAGTCAAATGTATTCTCTGCTGTTACTGGTAATTATACAATTGCACAGGTATTTTTACTTCAATAAAAAGTATTGAGTTAGGTTACTTGTTACTTTAAAAAGTAATTAGACCACATAAGTTACTTTTAATGTTTTTATGATTGTGTTGGTAAGTTTAACATTCAGCTCATCAACACAAATTGATCTATTTTTGAAATATTAAGACAGATTTTTTCAGCCAGGAGAACGAATAATGCAATCACCGGAACATTTACCTCTGGAAATGTATGTTATGGATGCTTCACCAGTGGCTACTGAAAGCGGATGTAAAGCAGACTACGTAATCCTTAACAATAATCCATATTAAGGATTTACAAAACCACATAATTAGGCTTCTCAGAGGACAAAATCCTGATTTCTCTTTTTGAAATAAGGGTTTATTTGGAAAATAACAGAAACTGATAAATATACACAAGCCTGCAATGGAAATCTTGCTGTCTTTGCAACTTATGAACAATTACACTTCAAATTTAACTTCCCATCAACACAATTTTTCCATTACTTTCAAATCAGAAACTTTGCTAAAAGGAACCTGCCCAATTTTCCTCATCTCCCACCCAATTCTATTCCAGAAGAAATACTGACGCAGACAACATCTCAATAATATACAAAAGTATTTTAAAGTCCCTTGCTTTCAAAGATCCCAGGGTACGGTGGGGAAAGAATCTTTCACTTAACATCTCTGAGAAGGAGTGGAAAGCTTCCATTCACAGAATACACTCAAGCTTCATATGTACAAAACACTCAATCACTCAACTTAAAATCTTTTATTAAGCACATTTATCTTGTTTTAAAGTTGTCTAAAATGTATCCAGGCCAAAATTCAACCTGTGAACGTTGCAATCGAGCTCCTGTCTCACTGGGTCACTTGTTTTGGGCTTGCACCAAATTAACATAATTCTGGACAAATATTTTTGAATGTACAGTATATCAGACAGCCTTGGTGTCACAATCACTCCTAACCCATTAATAGCTGTGTTTGGTGTACTCCCAGATGGTTTAAATTGCAGAAGGACAAATTGATTGTAATTTCTTATACCACACTATTAGAATGTAGAGTTACCTTGCTTAACTGGAAGAATCCCAGCCCACCTGTTATAAGTAAGTGAGTAACTGATGTTCTATGCTATTTGAAATTGGATGAAATCAAATTCTCACTTAGAGAAAGAGAGCATGGCCAACAGAGTAAAACTTAAAACTAATAAAAATAAATAAATTGATGAGTTTAATAGGTGGATAAAGATAAATGAAGAAGAAAAAGAAATGGGAAGAGAATCTGCTTTCTCAGTGCTTTAAGAGCTTATTCTAAAATATTATTGATTAGATCCTGCCAGGTTTTGAAAAAGTTCTGCACAGATCCTATAACTGAGAATTAGATTTTTCAAATAATATAAAATATCAGTTACCCACTAACTTAAAAGAGGAGAATTAGGATTCTTCCAGCTTAGCAAAATAAGTCTACGTGCCAATAGTGTAGTGAAGGCAATCACAGTTTGTTTGTCCTTCTCCACTTTAAGCCCATCTGGAAGAACACCAAACACGGCTGTTAATGGGTTAGGAGGGATTGTGACACCAAGGCTGTCTGAAAGGCACTTAAACATTTTTGTCCAGAATGATGTTAATTTGGTGTAGGCCCAAAGCATGTGACCCAGTGAGGCTGGAACTTGATTGCAGTGTTCGCAGGTTGGATCTTGCCCTAGAAACATTTGAACAGTTTTAAGCGAGACAGATGTGCTCGATATATAATTTTGAGTTGAATAATTGTATGCTTTGCGTATATGGAGGTAGAGTGAATTCTCTGCATTGCTACCTTCAACTCCTTTTCTGATATGTTGATCTTTGAAAGGGAGGGACTGTAAAATAATTTTATATATTGCAGAAATGCTGTTTGAGTCGTTGAAACTGAGCAATATTTTTTCCAGCATAGAGGAAGGTGGGAGATGAGGAAAATCGGGCAGGTTCTGTTTAACAAAGTTTCTAATTTGAAGATAGTGAAAGAAATGTGTTGCTGAAAAGTTAACTTTGGAATGTAATTGTTCATAGAATGGAAAGACGTTGTCTATATAAAGATCTCTAAGCAATTTAATCCCAAATGATTTCCAGATATTAAAAACTGCATATGTTTGCAAGGGTTGAAAAAGGTGGTTCTCATGCAGAGGTGCCACATATAAAAGATTATCCATCTTAAAATGCTTTCTACATTGGTTCCATATTCTGAGTGAGTGAAGCACAATTGGGTTATTAGTACTGTATATTGGTGATGACTTGCATTTATTGGGGCAAAAAGCAGGGAATATAAAGAAGTACTGCAGGATTTTATTTCTATTGTGGACCAAGCCTGTGTATGTTCTTCTATTTGTGTCCAAGTTTTTATAGCTTGTATGTTTGCTGCCCAGTAATAAAACTGAAAGTTAGGTAGAGCCATGCCACCTTCTGCCTTAGGTCTTTGTAGAGTCGCTCTTTGGATACATGGATGTTTTAAGTTCCAAATAAATGAGGTTATGGTTTAATCTAATTGCTTAAAAAATGATTTATTGATGTATATTGGAATATTTTGAAATAAAAAGATGAGCTTAGGATGGATATTCATCTTAATGTTAATTCTTCCAGCTAGAGTGAGATGAAGGGTTGACCATCTATACAAGTCTTGCTTAATTTTTTCTATACAGACGGCAAAATTTTGTTGATAAAGAGCTTTATGTTTACTTGTGATACAGTATTTACCCCTAGGTATTTAAACTGATCTGCAATAATAAAAGGGAAGGTGTAATTAATAACATTCTTGAATAAGTGTTTATATTGGGGAAAGATTAGTCTCCCTTCTTTGTTGTTTTTAAATATTTGCCTCTAGGTTGAATTTAGGCTTGTTAAGTTTGACTCGATTGTGCTTAATGTTATTGTCTTTGTTGTAACAGTAATTCTTGATTGTAGAAAATGTTTTTTCTTCAAATAAAATCTATAAAAATAATTTAAAAAGAAGTAAGGGTTTACATGGCATTTTAGAAATATGAATTCTACACATAATCGGATTACTGAAGCACATGCAAATTCGCTGTCTTTGAGGTGGCAACCTTGTTATTTATGCACATAAGAGTCCATTGTACCCCATCCAAATCAACTAACTGTGGCAATGCAGTCAAAGATCAAAGACAAACACTTTTCTGTCATTGTAGGTAAAAGACACCAGTCCCCTCTCGTGGTGAAAATTCTGTGTGTCTGTGTTTTTTGATTAGCCTTTCCCTTTAATTAGTAACTCAGGGTGATGTCATAAAGGTCATACTCTAACTACACTATATTAGGCAAATGCTGAAAGCAATAGCTTATTTTAAAATGACAATAAGAAGTTAAACAAATACAAAAAAAATATGAAATAGTTTTCATTAAAAATAATACTTTGTTTTATTGTACACCATGAAATATTGTTTGCTAAGAAAGACACCATGCTGTAGGCATGAAAATATAGTAAAATAAATACTGAATGATACAGTAAAGGTATAAAATAGCTGGAAAATCCATAAAAAGAATGGCAGAACAGGTAAACTGTTTAAAGAAAGCTACACTCCTAGAATAATCACTGAAGAATAATCTGCAGTCAGATGTATTTCCTTCTCAGTAGGACTTCAGCAAAATTCACCTTCGGCATAAAGAGCTTTTCACCTGCTTCTCAGCTAGAGGTCCGAGATTTGCAGTGTGTCATGCTGATAGATATCCCACTGAGGAAAATCCTTTCTCATGTAAACTTGTGGGTTTTAAACATTTATAGTAATAGATAAGAATGCCATGTTGCAATTATTTTTCAAAATCTGGTTTTCTACCATCAGCGAAAATATTAGACGCAGGTAAACATGCACATCCATTTTGTTTTAAAAAAAAACCTATTCCACTCAGTGATAATTATGATGTGTGCAGGAGCCTCTGTACTGAAGAAATACATGTCAAACAAGTGTATCTAAACCCAACAGTTGACTGAATAATAATTACAGCTGAAATGTAAGTGCAGAACAGAGCAGTTATTTCAAGCCTGTTGCTTCTACACTTCCTTTCGGCAGCAGTCAATCCATTTCCCCCTTGAAAGGCACAACAAAGCCATCCAATTAAATGTACCATACTCATCGCTTGCTCTGCATAAAAGAAAATAAATAAATAAGCACAATAAAGTAAAAGGGTTAATATGCAGTTTAATCTTATACTTAATTAAAAAAATTAAAAAGAAAGAAAAAAGTTATTTCGGTGGAGAGTTGATCAGCAATATTTTTCTTGGGGTAATCAAAATTATGAGACTTTTCATGCAGAACCAACAGCACACTCTTTTAAGTATTATTGGCCACGAAAGATGCAGGCTCCTCAAAGAAAATGAAAATATTTTTTTGCTACCAAGGAAAAGGTGTACTCTAGGGGCTTGATCTCTGCCTGTTTTGTCACAGTAGGGAGAAATCAAATGTGACCTCATTAGAAGATGGTCATTTTTTAAGTGCAAGAGTACACTTAAGGGTCTGATCACTAAAGGCATAATGAGGTTTGTAGAGGATCATAAGCATGATAAAAGGTACTTTTACATGCCAGACCCGGGTAACTTTTTTCTTTCTAAAAATTCCATCCAGAACTGGTTGGTGTTGTTTAACACATAGTGGACAATTTTGCACACAATAGTAGAGAATAAACTATTTCTATTTTTCTTTAAAATTGTAGTAGAAGTTCTGCGTTTCTTGTAAACTCCCCAGAGCTCAATAGTTAAGAAAGGTACTTCTGGTTTTATTTTTATGTTCCTGATAGCAATGTTTGATGTTAATAAGCATCCATCCAATTTATGAATTTTTTACCTCCTTTAGATTGTCATGAGGAGCCCTAAAGTGTACTGACTCCACTGAAAACAAGGCAGAAACCAAGTTACAGTGGGATGCTAGAGCTTTTCAAGGCATGCACATACACACAATCACAAGGCAATTCAAATAATACGCAAATCATTGGAAAACAGGAGAAAACTGGAACACCCAGGGAGAAAAAAATACTACATAAAAACAGAGAGAATGCTCAAATGCTACAAGACAGTAGCCCAGTTAGAAAACGAATTCTGATTTCTGCAGCTGTAAGGAAAGATACTAACGTCAGGCATTTTTCAAAAATTAATTAAAGTATGTTCTTACTAATATCATACTGATTTAATTTGCACAAAGATAAATGAGTAAAACCAAAGCCGTATTATTTACCCACTTTGCTTCAAATTTTACTTGTAGAGAGCTGTGAAACATTTTAATCATACAAGAAAATCACTTGAGTGTTCAAGACAGATATTGTAGTGCTCTATTGAAAAGGCAGTTTATAATTCAAGTAATGACATCAACCAGGTGTTAAGATTATTTCAAAAGAAAAAAGAAGTAATTTTAGAAAATGACAAATTTAAGGGCTTTTGAGGTTAAGATCTGTTCAAAAGATTCCCTTGGTGTAAAAGATTTGCTTAAGAAATTTGAAAAAACATGAAGCTTTAATTATTTTGCCAATTTTACTCTACACTAAAACTACTTTGCATTTAATGGCAGGCAAAACTACATTTAGGTTACTTTATTATTTTTATTTTTTCTCCTTTTTGTCTTGAAAGATTTTCTTTCTTTTCTTCCATTATTCATGTACATTTTAACCTTTTTAAGACATGATTTGTTTTGAGTAATTGTATTTTATATGCACCCTGTGTTTTATTACATTTGTATTCTATTACATTTACAGTAAAACTGGAATTTTTGTGTTGTACCTGAGATACTGGAACAACATGATCTTTTAAACAGTAATTGATTTCCTTACATGTAACACTAAGACATAACAGTTTAATCCCTAAAGGTTATCCCTTAAAGACCGAGTGTCATTGATTGCAGAAAATTGTGGCTGGAGGACATCACTCCTGAGGGGATTGTGGTGATTAACATTTTGCTGGTGGCCATTGCACATGTCATGCTTTAATCAGATGTAGTATTTTAGCAAGTACATATTAGTGTAGGGCACACTGTCCTTTCATTGCTTTTGCAAGTTCTTTTAGTATTCTGAGTGACAGATAAAAAGATCTGTGCCTGGAGTAATAGAACTAACTCAATAATTATATTAGGAATTATAAGTGGCAGAATTATTTATTACTGGAGTTTGGAAAGTGTAAGAATATAGAAACTCAAAATGTATTATTTTGGCAAGCACCGATAAGTATTGAGATAGATTATTTGTATATTTGTATTTGTGTCAAGTATTCTACAATCCTACTCAAGCTAAGAGACTGCTGTACTGAGATCAACAGCTGTACTTTTACCCTGTTGTGTATAGACTGAAAAACAATGACTGTTTAAAGAGTATAATCAGTATTTATCCCTGCGAATGAAAAGACAACCGGCAGCATTTGCTCAGGAATAAGCCGTCCTTCTCATGACCCTGGAAATAGAAGTGTCAGTGTGCCAAATTTACATTATGTGGAAATAAACCCTGATCATGGATCTGTGCAAAAAAGAAGCCTCATTAACTAATATTGCACTGTTTAACTCGAGATCTCTTAATGGCAAAGCATTGGTGCTGTCAGAACTCATCACTGACACCAAACTTGATATACTGTGTCTAACGGAAACCTGGCAAAAACCGAACAAATTTACGTCTCTCACGGAGGCGACTCCACCTGGTTTCACTTTCCATACAGAACCTCGCAGCTCTGGACAAGGAGGTGGGCTTGCAGTAATTATCAGAGCAGATTTAAACATCAAACGAATCCCAATTGACTGTCCACTGTCTTTTGAGTGCCTGGCTCTTAAACTAATAACATAATCCGGTCCTGTCTCACTCATTGTTCTTTATTGTCCTCCAAAATACAATGCATCCTTCTTATCTGATCTGTTTAAACTTTTAACCAACCTAAGCTCTTATTCTCAGAGAATTATCCTTCTTGGTGATTTCAACATCCATATTAACATTACTACATCTAAACTGAGAAATGAATTCCTATCCTTACTGGACTGTTTTGACTTGACACAACATGTTGATTTTCCCACCAACTCTGGTGGTCATATACTGGATCTGATCTGCACTTCTGGACTATCTGTTGCCAACACTTACAGCACTGATTTGGGACTCTCTGACCATAAAGCAGTATTTTTCACTGTCTCACTGCCTTTCCCTCCTCTTACCTGTAAATAACAAATTTCTTACAGAAACCTTAAAAATATATGTCCCTCTATCCTTTCCGGATCCATTTATGATCTTTTACTGTCTGCACCTATTCCGTCAACACTAGATAGTCTTGTTGACCACTATAACTCAGCCCTTCATTTAGCATTAGGTAAAACAGCTCCTTTAAAAAAAGGGAGGTTTCTTTTAAACGTTCAGCTCCTTGGTATAATTCAGAATTGCGATCTATGAAAGCAGCTGGCTGACACCTTGAGAGAATGTCACGTAAGACTGGCCTCACCGTGCACATCCAGGCTTTCTCTGACCACCAAAGAGCTTACAGAGAAGCACTAACTGCTGCTAAGAACACCCACTATGGCAGAATAATGGAAAGTGGCCACGATAACCCAAGGGTTTTGTTTTCTGTAGTTAATAAACTACTTGAACCCACATCTGGCCCAACTACCTCTTCTACTGAAGTCTGTGAGGAATCCCTCCACTTTTTCCGTAACAAAATGAAAGATCTAAATAATTCAACTAACATAAATACATCATCTGTTTATATCTCTCCCTGTTTCCCCACTCCATCCAGCTCCTTCTCTAAGTTCTCACCAGTCACATCTGCATTTGTTAATAACCTGCTTTGTAAGATGAGGCCAACTACTTGTGTACTGGACCCCATCCCCAGCAAACTACTTAAATCCTGCTATTTCATGCCATAATCCCAACTGTTACAACAATAATAAACTCATCCCTTGACACTGGCTCTGTGCCGCTCACTTTTAAAATCACTTCTGTAACCCTAATGTTAAAAAAGTCTGGTCTTGATGATGACAATCTTAACAATTTCAAGGCCTATTTCCCACTTATCTTTCCTGTCAAAAGTTCTTGAGCCTGTTGTAGCCTCCCAGCTCACCAATTACTTAACTTACCTTACTAATAACTTGATGGAACCCTTTCAATCTGGTTTCAGGGTGTGGCACAGCTGTGAAACTGCTCTGCTACGGGTAAACAATGATTTGCTCATGGCAGCAGACTCTGGACAAACCAGCATATTAATTCTATTAGACCTCAGTGTAGCATCAGATGTAGTATTGGATCCTGAAGGGAGATATGTAATGGTCATGGGAGACTTATCTAACTGTAAAATGATTTTGATAAATGTTTATGCACCTAATGTTGATGATAAGGAATTTATACAAAATTTATTTGCATCCATTCTCAATCTGAACTCTCATAAAGTTATAATTGCGGGGGACTTTAATTGTGTTCTAAATCCACTTTTAGATAGGACTTCCTCCACAGGGGGAACGGCATCTAACTCCGCAAAGATAATTACAAAGTTTATAACTGATCACAACTTATCAGACCCCTGGAGGTTTTTAAACCCAAATTCAAGAACATATTCTTTCTACTCACCAGTGCATCATTGTTACTCAAGGATTGATTACTTCTTTATAGACAATAACTTCTTGCCTATGATTAAATCTTGCGAATACGATGCTATTGTTATTTCTGACCATGCACCTATGATCTTGGAGCTAAAATTACTAAGCTCCATACACTCACCCCGCAGATGGCGCCTCAACCCGCTTCTATTAACTGACGAGAATTGTATGGAATTTATATCTAAACAAATCAAATTCTTTCTAGAGACAAATACATCACCCGAGATCTCTGCAGGAATACTCTGGGAAACTCTTAAGGCCTTCTTAAGAGGTCAGATTATCTCATATCTTTCCCACAGAAATAAATCCGAAGCCAAGAAAGTAGCAGAGATAAAAAGTGAAATTACTAAAATAGATGAAGAACACGCCAGACTACCAAGCGAGACTCTACATAGGAGGAGGCAGGCTCTACATCCGGAATTAAACCTCTTGACAACTAAAGAAACTGAACAACTAATCTACAAATACAGACATCATTATTATGAACATGGAGAGAAAGCTAATAAGCTTTTAGCTCAACAAATTCACAAGCAAGAAGTGCGCAACGCAATCTCGGTAATCACCAACACGAACGGAGATAAAATCGTCGAACACAAAAATATAATGCACACTTTCAGAGACTACTATAAATCCCTATATACTACTGAGTTTAAAGAAGACAATACACAATCTAATACATTTCTAGATACATTACAGATACCACAAATAGACGCTTTTAGTGCGGAGGAACTTGATAAACCTCTGGCGTTATCAGAATTACTAGATGCTATAAAGTCACTCCAAGGCGGGAAAGCAGCAGGCCCTGATGGCTACCCTGCAGAATTTTACAAGAAATTCTCCACTCAGCTAGCTCTCCTCCTATTAGCAACATTTACAAAAGCCAGAGATAACCAATCTCTTCCACAAACCTTTCGCCAAGCACTAATCACTGTCTTTCCAAAACAAAATAAGGACTTATTACAATGTGCATCATACAGACCAATTTCACTTCTGAATAACGACGTTAAAATACTCTCTAAAATCTTAGCCAGAAGGATGGAGAAAGTGCTCCCCTCGGTAATATCACAAGACCAAACTGGATTTATTAGGGGCCGGCACTTATCTTCAAATCTTCGACGCCTGTTTAATGTAATATACTCACCAACTAAATCAAACACCCCAGAAATATTATTATCATTGGATGCAGAAAAAGCATTCGACATGATTGAATGGAAATACCTTTTTACTACATTGGAGAAGTTTGGGTTTGGCCCAAACATCTGTGCATGGATTAAATTACTTTATACTAACCCAGAAGCTTCAGTTTGCATCAACAACATTTGCTCAGACTACTTTAAACTAGAACGTGGCACTAGACAAGGATGCCCCTTGTCACCGCTTCTGTTTGCGATTGCCATTGAACCACTGGCAATACATTGTCGAAATACTGATCAGATAAAGGGGATTAGCAGAGAAGGACTGGAACAGAAAATCTCATTATATGCAGATGACATGGTACTGTATATATCAGACCCAGAAAATTCTGTGCCTGCAGTCTTAGCAGCACTCACAGAATTTCAAAAGATCTCTGGTCTCAGAATTAATCTGAATAAAAGTGTACTCTTTCCAGTGAATTCTCAAGCATATAATATTAGTTAAGATACCCTACCTTTTATCATTGCAGAACAGTTTAAATACCTCGGGTTAAACATCACAAGTAAACATAAAGCTCTTTATCAACAAAATTTTGCCATCTGCATGGAAAAAATTAAACAAGACTTGCATAGATGGTCAACCCTTCATCTCACACTAACTGGAAGAATTAACACTGTTAAGATGAATATTATTCCTAAACTCCTTTTCTTATTTCAAAACATCCCAATATATATTAATAAATCATTCTTTAGGCAATTAGATTCAACAATAACCTCATTTATTTGGAATTCAAAACATCCACGCATCAAAAGAGCGACCTTGCAAAGACAAAAGGAAGAAGGCGGCATGGCTCTACCTAACTTCCAGTTTTATTACTGGGCAGCAAATATACAGGCGATAAGAACCTGGACACAAATAGAAGAACATACACAGGCTTGGACCGCAATAGAAGTAAAATCCTGCAGTACTTCTTTGTATTCCTTGCTCTGTGCTCCAATAAACACACGCTATCGGCAATATACAAATAACTCAATTGTGCTCCACTCACTTAGAATCTGGAACCAATGTAGAAAGCATTCTAAGACGGAGAAGCTTCTATCTGTGGCACCTCTGCAGGAGAACCACCTCTTTCAACCTTCACAAACATATGCAGTTTTTAATATCTGGAAAAAATTTGGAATTAACTTGCTTAGAGATCTTTATATAGACAACGTCTTTGCTTCCTATGAACAATTACATTCCAAATTTAACATTCCAGCTACACATTTCTTTCACTATCTTCAAATCAGGAACTTTGTTAAACAGAACCTTCCAGATTTTCCACATCTTCCACCCTCATCCATGCTGGAAAAAATATTGCTCAATCTCAAGGACTTAGACTCCATCTCTACAATATATAAAATCATTTTACAATCCCTCCCTTTCAAAGATCCAAGAGGACACTGGGAAAAAGATCTCTCAATCAATATATCAGAAAAGGAGTGGAAAGTAGCAATGCAGAGAATTCACTCGCGCTCCATATGCGCAAAGCATACAATTATACAACTCAAAATTATATATCGAGCACATCTGTCTCGACTAAAACTCTCCAAAATGTTTCCAGGGCATGATCCAACCTGTGAACGTTGCAACCAAGTCCCAGCCTCACTAGATCACATGTTCTGGGCCAGCAACAAATTAACATTATTCTGGACAAAATTTTTTAATTCCCTTTCAGACAGCCTTGGACTCACAATCCCTCCTAACCCATTAACAGCTGTGTTTGGGGTTCTTCCAGAGGGGCTTAAAGTGGAGAAAGACAAACAAATTGTGATTGCATTCACTACACTTTTGGCACGCAGACTTATTCTGATAAACTGGAAGAACCCAGAACTCTCCTCTTTTAAGTCAGTGGGAAACCGATGTGTTATATTATTTGAAATTGGAAAAAATCAAATACTCAGTTAGAGGATCCGTACAGACTTTTTTCAAAACATGGCAGGATCTAATCAGTATTATTTTAAAAATAAGTTCATGAAGCACAGAGAATTTATTAATTTAGGTATGTTTAAAAGCTGTAAAATTTTTATGCTGTTTGGCTTGCTCTCTCTCTCAAGGGTGGGGATCGATCTGTTCTTGACTCTATTTTTCTCTTTGTAAAAACTTGATTGCTTTGTATGGAGTGCAATAAAATTAATAATAAAATAAAAAAAAAAAAAGACCTCAGTGCAGCATTTGACACTGTCAGACATGACATTCCACTGTCCAGAATGGAGAACATGCTGGGTATCTCTGGCACTGCCCTCCAGTGGTTCAAGTTCTATCTGGATGATAGGCAAGAGTTTGTTAGTCTTGGCAACAGCAGATCCAGCTTGGCGCCAGTCACACAAGGAGTTCCACAGGGCTCTGTCCTCGGCCCTCTTCTCTTCTGTATTTATATGCTTCCCATTGGCCATATTATTTGTAGCTATGGACTGGGCTATCATTTTTATGCAGATGACACTCAACTCTACTTCAATGTTAAAAGTGGAACTTCATCAGAGCTTTCTCAGCTCACAACCTGCCATAGTAAAATTAAAACCTCGATAAAATGAGCTCTTCCCAGTCCATCTTGACGGTGATCTCATCAGACCTGCCTCTACTGCAAAGAATCTTGGTGTCATTTTTGATTCCTCCCTTTCTTATTTCGCTCACATAAATCACATTAAGAAACTTTCTTACTTTCACCTCCGTAAAATATCCCATGTTCACTCCTTCCTCTCCTTTTCTAATGCTGAGAAACTTGTCCGTGCTTTTATCACATCCAGCATCAATTATTGTAACTCGCTTCTGGCAGGTGCCACTTCTAATCTTATATCACAGCTCCAGCTTATTCAAAACTCACCTGCAAGAGTCCTTATTCGAACCAGCAGCAGCGAGTACATCGCACCCATCCTGCTCCGTCTTTACTGGCTCCCTGCGTCTTACAGAATCAAATATAAAATCCTACTAATAACCTACAAAGCCTTAAATAACATTGCGCCAAACTACATCAGTGACCTTCTCCATCACTATGTGCCTGCCTGCCCACTAAGGTCCTCTGATTTTGGCAATCTCGTTGTGCCCCACACTAATCTACACTCCATGGGTGACAGGGCCTTCAGCTGTATAGCGCCCAGACTCTGGAATGACCTACCGAAATTAATCAGGTCATCTGACTCCATAAATTCTTTTAAAAAACAACTCAAAACTCATCTGTTCAGGAAGGCTTTTAACTCTACTTGACTTTATTGCCCTTCTCTCAGTTTACCTCTCTGTCAAGATGCTCATGTAACTTGTATGTGTGTGTGCTAGACCATCAATTATGTTGTCTGTTGGGGTCTTTTTTTCTCTGAATTCACTGTTGTAATCTTCTGTATTTATTTATTTGGTTTGTACAATGTTATATACTGTATACCTTGCCATTCTTTCTTATATTCTGTAAGTGCCTTGAGCATGGGAAAGGCGCTATGTAAATAAAATGTATTATTATTATTATTAGTGACTGGCACTGACTGATGAAAACATCCACCTATTCTGTATAGTCATAAGATCATTAGAAAGTATAGTGTGAACGCTGAAGTCGGAAACAACGGGAGACAAACACCAATTTAAAGTAAAAAGCAATTTCTTTATTCTTGGCGTCAGAGAGGCTGCAGACCTTGTCACGTTCTAGTGTGCTACAGATCGCCAGCAGGAAGGAGAGACTTCCTTTAAATACTCAAGTTCATTGACAAGAAAGAAAAAAAAGAGGAAACGTAGCAGTTCATCTTGAGGTTATTACATTTTTACAGTTTTAGGAAATACACTTCTGCTAGCTTGCACGTACATAAGTCCAGTTACAGCAAGTTTTGTCCTAATGGTTATAGAGTGTATGCAACTCAGTTGTTTTAGACAATGCTTACTTCCTTATACTATTTGCACGCACATTGCTCATAAAATATAAAAAAGTTAGTATATTACATTAGTTATAAAGAAATTACATTCTTATAGCTTTAGCATCTGCATTAGATTACATTTGTTCAGTTAGTTTAGCACATTCATATTTAATACATAAGTGTCACGCTTCTTATAGTTCTATTAGCATCATACTTTTATTATTTGGAAAGACTGACACACCTTAATTCTAAATATTCTTTCTCAATAGTGACTCAGTTAATTTATATATTACGTCCTGTGGAAACAAGAAGGGCACACAAAGTGTTCAGTACCACACTTGGTGCCCTATCTAATAGGGTAATCTGAAAAAAAAATAAAGCAAAACACAAAAGTCAGATCTATCAGTCCAAAGCTATTTCTCCAATACAGGTTTGCTACAATTTAAAGAGAACTTGTGTTATTTGGAGAAGAGTCCAGAATGTCCTAATTGAAAACAGCAGACTGTTTATTATCATATATTAGCTTTTGGTCAAATTTACAGTATACCCTTAGTCAGTCTGTAGAAGTGAAGTACTCACAGTTTATTGCCAAGGTGGTAAAAATTGAATTCACTATATAGACTGAGTGCCAAACCAGCAGGGGAAGCATATGGATTGGCGGACATTTTGCTGATAACAATCTTTCTTCTTATCTATTAAAGTGTTCTATATTGCATTACTTAAAATTAAATTATTAAAACTTTGTCAAAATGATAATTATCTTAGGATTCAGCAGTGACCCTATTTTATTCATTAAAATACTCAAGGAAGCTGAATAACCCACTATTAATTCCACTGAAAAGCATGACAAAACACTGGCTGTTCTCACTTCAATTCTCCAACTTACACAATCATTATAGTGTTTTACTTATTCTTCTATGACTTGTCCTCTATCAGATAGTCATTGACGTGAGCTACAATATTTCACATAGACGTATGTATTTGAAAATTCTTTATAAAGGCAAATACACTCATCAGCCTTAGTAATCTTAATTTAATAACAGAAATCATAACTTTAACATCTAAACTGAAACCAAAATGCAAAAATAAAGCTAGATCCAAATATGATTAATAATTATAGGCCAAATTAGATAAATTTACCTTACTGATTTAATATCCTTAAAACAATATAGCTGTATTCTTACCTTCCTCATTTCAACTTAACTGAAAATATTCAGCCTACTTTCTCACTGGTCACAATACAGAAACAGCAGTAAGATGAGGCCTCTATAACATTCTGTTGATCTCTGATTAAAGAAAAGCTATAGTATGTTGTTAGACTTACAGTAAGTGCAGCTGTTGATACTGTGGACCACACTATTCTTAACAAAGGCTTGAAAATGATGCTGTGCTTTTTGGCACCTCCCTGTGTCATTTGTTTCATATTCAGAGTAGAATAAACTAGGGCCATTCCTGCTGTCACTTGCAACCCTTGGTAGATGCAGTTAGAAAACAGTTACTTTCA
Organism: Polypterus bichir lapradei; assembly: GCA_026402145.1. Classification (NCBI taxonomy): domain Eukaryota; kingdom Metazoa; phylum Chordata; class Cladistia; order Polypteriformes; family Polypteridae; genus Polypterus; species Polypterus bichir. The sequence continues at coordinate 39,140,062 of JANRMT010062792.1, forward strand.
CTCATATTTACATACTGTATATAGACAGCTATACTCAGCAATGGATTTTTTTAATCAAATGAGATTTCACCAATTGTGCCCTTATTGTGTTAAAGAGGTAACAGATCTAATGAGCAACAACTGTTTGTCTGAATACTGAAAAAACAGAAACAATATAGAGAGCAACAAGGTCTGCCACACCTTTAACTTAGAAGACCTGACCTTTGATTTTACTGAATTGGAAATGCAAGTTATGCTATTTTATTTGCAGTAGTCTATCTTAGATTGAATTACCTCAAACCTGACTCAAACCTCAAACCATATATAATGAAAAGTCAAGCAAAATGATACCTTTTATTGGCTAACTAAATGATTACAATTTTTTTTTTTTTGCCTCGAAAGCTTGCATATTGTAATCTTTTTAGTTTGCCAATAAAAGGTATCATTTTGCTTGACTTCACACTATATTCATAATGGCTAACATGGTACAACAGCCTACTACCACAATTGATATATCTTCTTCTTCTTCTTTTGGCTGCTCCTGCTAGGGGTTGCCATAGTGGATCATCTTTTTCCATATCTTTCTGTCCTCTGCATCTTGTTCTCTTACACCCATCACCTGCATGTCCTTTCTCACCACATCTATAAACCTTTGCTTAGACCTTCCTCTTTTCCTCTTCCCTGGCAGCTCTATCCTTAGCATCCTTCTCCCAATATACCCAGCATCTTTCACTCTTGCTGGTACCCATCTGTTCCAAATTACTCCTGACACTCTTCTCCATCCATTCCACCCTTCCTGCACTCTTTTTCACCTCTCTTCCACAATCCCCATTACTCTGTACTGTTGATCCCAAGTATTTAAACTCATCCACCTTCGCCAACTCTACTCCCTGCATCCTCATCATTCCACTGACCTCCCTCTCATTTACACACATGTATTCTGTCTTGTTCCTACTGACCTTCATTCCTCTCCTCTCTAGAGCATATCTCCACCTATTCAGGGTCTCCTCAACCTGATCCCTACTTATGCTACAGATCACAATGTCATCAGTAAACATCATGGTCCACGGGGACTCCGGTCTAATCTTGTCTGTCAACCTGTCCATCACCATTGCAAATAAGAAAGGGCTCAGAGCTGATCCCTGATGTAATCCCACCTCCGTCTTGAATGCATCCGTCGCTCCTACCACAGACCTCACCACTGTCACACTTCCCTTGTACATATCCTTACGCACTTCTCTGCCACTCCCGACTTCCTCATACAATACCACAGCTCCTCTTGAGGCACCCTGTCAAATGCTTTTCCCAGGGGCCTCATGCATAATGGCGTGCGTAGAATTTGCACTATAACATGACGTAAGCACAAATGCCGAAATGTGCTTACACACAGAAACATCCAGATGCAGGAATCTGTGCGTTCGTCAACTTCCGCGTTCTTCCGCTACATAAATCCCAGTCAGCATGAAAAGTAACGCTCGTGCACGCGCGTGCTGTCCCACCCCAACTCCTTCCAGAACTACGCCTCTTTGAATATGCAAATCAATATAAATAGCCCTTAAACTCAGCGTTCTGTGAAAAGACATTGGGAAAAGCATGGGGAAAAATATAAGAATTTCAGCGAATACCAAGTGGAGGCAAAGGAAAAACATACTATTTGTTGATTTAAACAGTGGTATAATCAACAAAAGGAAGTTGATCGAGTGACATAGCGTGTCGGAGAAACTCGAAAGCTCAAGTTCACAAAGTTGCACAGTGACAAAATAAAAAAGAAGTCACATATCAAAGTCACCTTGAAAAGGCGAGTCGTAGCCCACCGTCTGAGTGTCATATGAAAGCTTATTAGGGTACAAACAAAAAAAAAATAGGCAGACAGTGGGAAAAAAGCACGAAATGTAAACGTTAATCTCGAAATTTCCAGTTTAATCACATAGTTTATTTTGTTATTAAAGTAGAACATCATAAACTTCATCTTAAAATCATTTTATTTACTAGTGTCTCAAATCCCATCGTAACTAAAGTAGCATGTTAAATGCTTGATCTTCTATGTGTTCTATGTGTGTGAATCACTATGTGCTTCCGTTCTTTCTCTTTCTCCGACAGGACACAGAATCCATTACATTCGTAATATTACAGCTCTCTGAATAATTAAAATACTGAGATATATACGTGATATCATTTTCATGATAATTGGAATGAATTATTAAACATAGGAACACGATGGTGCAGTAAATGTTCATGTCTTACTCAAGATGCTGCTGCGCCATGCGCGACCTTCGATGAAATAATTTATTGTAGCAGTACTGTCTCCTTCAAACGTACTAACCTCCAATTCCTGTCGTTACTTTTCTTTCCCCGAATACCCAATCGCCACACAATCAGCTCTGTAATAGACGTTAAGCCAACAAGCTTACAAAGACAATTCTTCAAAACTTTTAAGGAACATTGAAATATCTTCATAGTACGTGTTTAATTATTCTATCCTTCTATCCTTCCAGTGTCGCGCCAGCCTCAGTAAATATACAGCGCAAGGCAGGAACAATATGTGAACTTGCTAGCGCTGCGGCACCATGTCTTCACATGTTTAATTATTAACAATACAGTGTCGCAGTAGGGGGCAGTAGCGCTCCCTCGAACCCTCAGGTACCACGCCAAACACCTGGTAAATGTGCCACAATAATTCTTTTTATTATAATAATTATGTGCACTAAGCACCCTCCACTCCACACTACTCATAAATAACCAATAATACACAATCAATAATCCAATCCTCCACTCCCAGACGCGTTGCCTTCCTACCACCCAGCTCAGCTCTGTGTCTGGACTGAGGCACCGCCTTTTTATAGCCCCTGACCCGGAGGTGTTTCTGTCCCAACAGTCCACAGTTCCTTATTCCTTCCGGGTCAGGGCAATCAGTCCTTTTCTTCAACCCGGGAGCACGTCGTTCCTTCCCGTCACGTGACCGTGACGTACTCCCGGGTCATAAGGCATCACAGAGCCTATAAGCCCTCCCACAGCGACTCCTGGTGGTCCCCAAGGTATCCAGCAGGGTTGTGTATAAACACTACAAAGTCCATAAGGCCCTGCTGGACCTCGGGGCACGATCCTGCTGTCGGGAGAGCTCCTCCTGGCGGCCTGGGGGTGAGGACCGGCACGGGAAGCCGGAAGTCCTCCACAACAGATTATTTAAATGAAGTTAAAGTTTTATCTGTATAATATAATCAACATATTTTGCTGCATTTCATCTTAAAAATGATATCGTCATCATATGTAAATACGCACTTTATATAGTGCCACAGGTTGTGCAATATTATAACTGTAGTGCAAGTTTACAGTGGGGTAATTGTACTTATAAGTACAAACAGTTCTACAAGGAGCAATTGATTGAGTGCGTTTATAGTTTTTGGGATGAAACTGTTTCTGAACCGCGAGGTCCGCACAGGAAAGGCTTTGAAATGTTTTTCCGTGGCTGAGGCAGCGTATGCTTGATGCTGTATCCCGATAATTCTCTTTCCGATCAGCTGCTGCTGTGATTCCCCACTCAGATACAGTGATAAAAATACTCCAAGTGGTGCAGTGAGAGTAATATGGAAAAAGATGATCCGCTGTGGCAACCCCTAACAGGAGCAGCTGAAAGAAGAAGAAGAAGGTGCAGTGAGAGTAACAACGCTAAAGCAGTTGTGGTATTTGGAATACTATGGCTATTCCCTGGACCATTATATTGTTACAGGTTAATTACAATCAGATGCATTACACTAATAAACTAATATGCGGTTAATTTCAGTGTATTTATAAAGCCGCATCAGGAAAAGAAAGAATAACCACACAGGAACAGTAGCACTGCCCTGACGCTGGGTACCGCCAGTCTGCAAAACTGAGTGTAGAACTTGCGTACGACAGGGTATGAGGTACCGTGGAAATGTGCGTGGCTTTACGCCAAGTGTAGGTTTTATACAGTACATCGCGATTTGAACGTGGAAACGTTCTTATGCAACATTTCTGTGTGCACGCACCGTTTATACATGAGGCCTCGGGTCCACAAAGATGCAATACAACTCCTTCTGGCCTTCTCTAAACTTCTCCATCAACATCCTCAGAGCAAACATTGCATCTGTGGTGCTCTTTCTTGGCATGAAACCATACTGCTGCTTACTAATCATCACCTCACTTCTTAGCCTAGCTTCCACTACTCTTTCCCATAACTTCATGCTGTGGGTCATCAATTTTATTCCCCTGTAGTTACTGCAGCCCTGTACATCACCCTTCTTGGGATTAATAAAGTATCTATCTATCTATCTATCTTATTATTAAATATCAGCACCAGTACACTTCTTTACTCCTCAGGCATCCTCTCACTTTCCAAGATTCCATTAAACAATCTGCTTATAAACTCCACTGCCATCTCTCCTAAACACCTCCATGCTTCCATAGGTATGTCATTTGGACCAACGGCCTTTCCATTTTTCATCCTCTTCATAGCTGTCCTTATTTTTGCCTTGCTAATCCGTTGCACTTCCTGATTCACTATCTCCACATCATCCAACCTCTTCTCTCTCTCTTTATCTTCATTCATCAGCCTCTCAAAGTACTCTTTCCATCTGCTCAACACACTTTCCTCGCTTGTGAGTACGTTTCCATCTTTATCCTTTATCGCCCTAACCTGCTGCACATCTTTCCCAGCTCGGTCCCTCTGTTTAGCCAATCGGTACAGGTCCTTTTCTCCCACCTTAGTGTCCAACCTCTCATACAACTCATCATACGCCTTTTCTTTAGCCTTCACCACCTCTCTCTTCACCTTGTGCCTTATATCTCTTTGTACTCTTGTCTACTTTCTGTATCTCTCTGACCATCCCACTTCTTTGCCATCCTCGTCCTCTGTATACTCTCCTGCATTTCCTCATTCCACCACCAGGTTTCCTTTTTCACCTTCCTCTTTCCAGATGTCACACTAAGCACCCTTCTTGCTGTCACCCTTACTACATCTGCTGTAGTTTCCCAGCTGTCTGGTAACTCTTCACTACCACCCAATGCCTGTCTCACCTCCTCCCTAAACTCAACCTTGCAGTCTTCCTTTTTCAACTTTCACCATTTGATCCTTGGTTCTGCCCTCAGTCTCTTCCTCTTCTTGATCTCCAACATCATCCTACATACCACCATCCTATGCTGCTTAACTACACTTTCCCCTGCCACCACTTTGCAGTCTTTAATCTCCTTCAGATCAGCTCTTCTGCATAGGATGTAATCTACCTGTGTGCATCTTCATCCACTCTTGTACGTAACCCTATGTTCCTCCCTCTTGTTAAAATACGTATTCACCACAGCCATGTCCATCCTTTTGGCAAAATCCACTATCCTCTGACCTTCTTTCCTCTCCTTGACACCATACATACCCATCACCTCCTCATCTCCACTGTTCCCTTCACCAATATGCCCTTTGAAATCCGCTCCAATAGCCACTTTCTGTCCCTTGGGTACACTGTTCATCACTTCATCCAACTCTCTCCAAAAATCTTCTTTCTCACCCATTGCACACCCAACTTGTGGTGCGAATATGCACTAACAACATTCATCATCAAACCTCCAATTTCCAGCTTCAGAATCATTACTCTGCCCGACACTCTTTTCACCTCCAAAACACTCTTGACATACTGTTCTTTCAGAATAACTCCTACCCCATTTCTCCTCCCATCCACACCATGATAGAACAATTTGAATCCACCTCCAGTCCACCTGGCCTTACTCGCCTTCCATTTAGTCCCTTGCACGCACAATATATCAACCTTCCTTCTCTCCATCATATCTACTAACTTTCTCCCCTTACCAGTCATACTGCCAACATTCAAAGTTTCTACCCTTAGTTCCACTCTCTTTACCTTCCTCCTCTCCTCCCCCTATTCTTCTCCTTCTTCGGCCAACAGTAGCCCAATTTCCGCCAGCACCCTGTTGGCTAATAGTACTGGTGGCAGTCATTGTTAACCCAGGGCTCAACCGATCCAGTATGGAAATTTGTATTGTTGTCCACATATTGATTTGCCAAAAGTTTACACCGGATGCTCTTCCTGACGTAACCCTCCCCATTTATCCGGGCATGGGACCAGCATGAAGAAACACACTGGTGAGTGCATCCCCTGTGGCTGGGTTACTACTACTACTACTTGATATATAAGGAAATTAAATGCTTTCGTATCTTAGTGTCTTCAGGATACATTCAATAAATTCTTACATTCATCTTGAGCAAAATTGACTACTACAGGTTTGTAGACTGCTCAAATCATTCTATTTGTAGCTTTCTGTTAATTCAACATGTTGTCACAAACATTATTATTAGATTAACAAAGCATGACCACATACTTCCTGCTCTTAAGTGTTTAAACTATGTTTCTATTAAGTTTAAGGCTAACTTTGAAATTCTCTTACAAATAAAACTTTAAATGACTTGGGGACCATTTACTTAAAACTTATCAGTAAATACATAGTAGAGTGTACATTAGAAGAACAGAACCTTCAGATCACAAGAGTTTCAACAATAAAGAAAATGCTGTGTTTTCAGTCAAGCATTTAGCTACAGGTCACAAAATCAATGAACTGATTGACCTGCTTGTATGAAATGATTCAGTGATTTCAGCATTAAAATACAGGACAAAAACTTATTACTTAGTACACCCTGAATAGAGCTGCTGATGAGATATTTATATTGCAACTTTGTTTGTTAGTTATTGGCTCAAAAGTAAAAGCTTGCAATATTGATGGGCTTTTACTGACATTCTACTGTTATGCTTCTCTTATTGGTATTTTGCTATAGATGGATATCACTGTGGGCAGCATGGTGGTGCAGTGGTAGCGCTGCTGCCTTGCAGTAAGGCGACCTGGGTTCACTTCCCGGGTCCTCCCTGTGTGGAGTTTGCATGTTCTCCCTGTGTCTGTGTGGGTTTCCTCCGGGTGCTCTGGTTTCCTCCCACAGTCCAAAGACAAGGAGGTTAGGTGCATTGGCGATCCTACATTGTGCTTGGTGTGTATGTGTGGGCTGGCGCCCTGCCTGGGGTTTGTTCCTGCCTTGCACCCTGTGTTGGCTGGGATTGGTTCCAGCAGACTCCCGTGACCCTGTATTAGGATATAATGGGTTGGACAATGACTGACTGACTGGATATCACTGTTATCATTTTCTGCCTATAACTTTGATTATGACTTTATCTGCCATTGATTGAAAATTTGTCTGCTATAAAAACTCATGTGGGGTCCACAGTCAATTTTTTCAAGGAATGCTGTTGACTGGAGTTTCATTTTTCTCTTTCCCATTGTCATCTGGCCATATCTCAGTTAAAATGTCATGATTTATTTATATTAATCAAATTGAAACTGCTGTTGTTCATGTATGTAAATACTGTAAGGTATAGCAAATTGCCATTAATGCATTACTTGTGGATCTGTGCAGGCGCTCTGAGCCTATACACTGTGAGGAGCACCATATAAAAATAAACTGAATAGAACTATAAGACATTTTTAAAACAAACTCCCATTGCAAAAGCACTTTCAGTTTGTGTGATCATTGCTCTGTTATTGTAGTTAGCTCTTATGGCATCTTTTAGGTTAAGTGTTTAGGTATTGAGATGCGAATATTAGCAGTGGTCCTGTGGGACAAGCTTTTTTAGATTACTGAATGTGCTGTGAGTGGTCAAGCAGTACAATGCTTGACTAAAACAATCAGAATATATTTTTGATTATGTTTTTAACAAACACCTTGCTGTATAAGGCAATGTGTGCCAACACTGCAGTAAATGACGACATAGACAGTTTGGTCATGCTGGTGTTGACAGATTAGTGTAATATGGATGTTGGTGAAAGCAGCTAAAAAAAGCATCACCAATGCCATAAACCCTCTTGAAAATGGAAACTTTTTAAAAACCTACAAAAATGGTAAAGGAAACTCAGATAGTGTGTAGTTATTTTCAGTGGTTACCACTGAGAAAGGAAACCAGTTGCATTCTACTTGCTGTGGTAGACAGTTACAAGTTTTACCATAGAACATCAAAATCTCCAAAATCCTTACAGATATGTAAGAGCACCTGCCAATGAGCCTTCCAAAGGATAACTGACGCTGCAAGCAGAATTCACTTTTTGTTTTACTGCAAGAAAAATGAAGTTTTAAGTCATACTTACAATGAAAATGGAAAAAGGCTAATGCAATTGTAGACTGTCAAAGACCTAAGTTTAGATCAGTATCATAGAAATTGATAATGGTACAAAGTTATTTAGAAAAGGAAGATAAACAACATATTTAAGAAACAGTATAAAAAGGTTTACTAATCTGAATATAATGAAAATGGTAATTTATTTAAATATTTATTGCAATCAGAAAAACTTAGCTCAATAACAGATATCATGTACTGTATAATATATATCAAGACATTTTTATATAATAAGTATGCAGTGTTAGCTTTTGAAATATAAAGAGGCAGAGGTTAAAGAATACATAATTCAAATGGGATTTAAATTTAGGTGATCTGCAGAACACAGCATTATTGAAAAATCACACATGAGGTGGAATAAGAAAATATAGAAAGATCTATTATTATGTTTTGTAAATTTCATTAAAGGTCTACATAAGTTTGCATCTTTTGATGTCCTTTTGCTGTATGTTATCCCAATTGGAAAGGATTTTTGTAAAATAAAATAAGTTTCCTAGGTGATTTAAATCTTCACCTAGATGGGGAAACTGACTATGTCAGCAAAACTTTTTTCCATGATTAACTCTTTGGGGTATCTCAGGATTGTAATGGTCCTACATGCTATCATAATCATACTTTCAATTTAATTAACATCCATGTGTCAACACACAGAATGTAATTATCTCAGTTCTTAATGAAACCATTTTAGATCATTTTAATCACTATTAAATTGCTTCTTCCCTTTTAAATAAATGATCTTTAAAACCAAAACTGTGAGAATATGTGCTGATGTTATAAAAACCTCATACCTGTCCTGTCCAATCGACTACTACTCATATATGAAACAGACTTTACATAAAGTTGTTCCTCACAAACTAAAGCTAAATGAAATTTAAAAAAAATTCTGTTTAATGAGAACACATGCTGTGTTTTATTAGAAAGCTATACATTGGAGCAATAATGGGGAGCAAGAAAGTAGCAAGTTTATTTATCTGCATTGATTGAAATTATTATTGTTAAGTATATAAGAAAGTTCTCTAGAAGGATTTATCTGATTAGGATTTTATATTAACAGATGAATATATTAATAACTCTTTAAGTTTTATTTACAAGAGCCAACCTGAAAAATAAGAAAGGAAATCCAACAGTCTTTTTTTTTTTTATTTTTTATTAATTTTATTGCAATCCATACAAAGCAATCAAGTTTTTACAAAGAGAAAAATTAAGAACAGATCGATCCCCACCCCTGAGAGAGAGAGCAAGCCAAACGGCGTTAAATTTAAGGCTTGGAGACATACCTAAATTAATAAATTCTCTGTTCCTTTTGAACTTATTTTAAAATATTACTGATTAGATCCTGCCATGTTTTGAAAAAAGTCTGTACGGATCCTCTAACTGAGTATTTGATTTTTTCCAACTTCAAATAATATAACACATCGGTTTCCCACTGACTTAAAAGAGGAGAGTTTGGGTTCTTCCAGTTTATGAGAATAAGTCTACGTGCCAAAAGTGTAGTGAATGCAATCACAATTTGTTTGTCTTCCTCCGCTTTAAACCCATCTGGAAGAACACCAAACACAGCTGTTAATGGGTTTGGAGGGATTGTAAGTCCAAGGCTATCTGAAAGGTAATTAAAAATGTTTGTCCAGAATAATGTTAATTTGGTGCAGGACCAGAACATGTGACCTAGTGAGGCTGGGACTTGGTTACAACGTTCGCAGGTTGGATCATGCCCTGGGAACATTTTGGAGAGTTTTAGTCGAGACAGATGTGCTCGATATATAATTTTGAGTTGTATAATTGTATGCTTTGCGCATATGGAGCTCGAGTGAATTCTCTGCATTGCTACTTTCCACTCCTTTTCTGATATATT
>JANRMT010062792.1:39170075-39201163 GCA_026402145.1 Polypterus bichir lapradei
AACAGTGACAAAACAATTACATTGACAATCATGTTACGTTATTTTCAAAATGTTTCCTTTTCTTTTTCATTGCTTCTTTAACACACTACTTCTCCGCTGCGAAGCGCGGGTATTCTGCTAGTTAACCATATACACTATTTTAATGAAGTTTTAAACTTATCTGTATAATTTACTGCATTTCATCTTAAAAATGATATCAAGAGCTCCAAGAAGATAGCGCTTGGAAATCTAAATCGACTTAGAACTTTATGTAAATATGTGCTTTATAAAGTGACTCAGGTTGCGCAATATTATCACTGTAGTGCAAGTTTACAGTGAGGTGATTGTACTTATAAGTACAAACAGTTCTCTTGGGAACAATTGATGGACTGATTGAGTGCATTTAGAGCACTTGGGATAAAACTGTTTCTAAACCACGAGGTCCCTACAGGAAAGGCTCTGAAGTGTTTGCCGTACTGTATGGGAGTAGTTCAAATAGACTGTGTGCATGGCTGAGACGTGTGCTAGATACTGTATCCCGTTAATCCGATCAGCTGCTGTACAGCTGTGATTCCACACTCAGATACAGTTAGTTAAATACTCAGTGGTGCACTGAGAATAACAATGCTAAAGCAGCTATAGTATTTGGAATAGTTTGGCCATTCTGTGCACCATTATATGGTTATAGGTTGATTAAAATGAGATGCCTTAAACTAATAAATGATATGCAGTTCATTTCAGTGCATTTGATAAAGCCACATCAGAGATGTGAATCTAAAAAATAAAAGGAAACCACACAGGAACAGTAGCACCGCTTTGACGCTGGGTGCTGCCAGTTTGCAAAACCGAGCGGAGAACTTGTGTATGGCAGGGATTGAGCTGGCGTGAAAATGTGCGTGGCTTTATGCCAAGTTTAGCTTTTATACATCGCGATGTGAGCATGGAAACAGGCTTACGCAACATTTTTGTGCGTACGCACCATTTATACATGTGTGTAGAGCATGACTTCCTATTTATATAAGATTACAGATAAATATTAAAAAAAAATTGGCATGTGTTTTTCTTTTGGTATGTGTTTTCCAACTTCAATTTACAGGTTCAGTTTTAGGTGCTGACGAAAAATAAGATAAACTTTCTTGTTCTAACTTGACTTGGCTTACAACTTATGTCTCAATCAATAAAATACTGCCTCATGTTTTCCTGGCAGTAACCCACGTGGTTTTCCCCCCTTCACACACAACCAGAAGCTACACCTCCTTGTTTATCTGTGTAGCTAAATAATCCCTATGATAGGTGGCTGCTGGCTGTATTTGTGTTTATCTGCATATTTGAACAACTCCACAAAAAGTCATCTGTGCTGTGCCTTTATGTTTCACTGCTTGTTCCCACAGACAAAGCCCCTTATTTATTTATTTATTTGTTTGTTTGTTTGTTTGTTTGTTAGCCTCATATTATGACCTTGACATGTTCTGTATTGATATATTGATATCAGTTGCCTATACCAGACTTTTCCAAGGGTACCCTATGGCTGCAGGTTTTACATACAACCAGTTTTTAACAGCCATTACATTTTTTCAATTTCATTGTTAAACATAGCTAAAAAGTTTATATATACAGTATTTATACTTGCCTATACAGTTATAATTTGTTTTCTCCTATTTCTGTCCCACTCTCTCTGTAATGCCCCATACCTACCACATACCCCACAGCAGTTCAACCATGGGGCATGTTGTAGTTGTACCAGGATAAAACAGAGCGAGTGAGAGAGGCTCAAACAAGATGGCATAAAATAGACAGTTTTTTACTACAGTTGATAAATAAAAATATCTTAATAACATCAAAAGTTGAAGTTGACTGAAAAAAAAATCACACAAGTCCATCAAAATCACAGTTCCAAAAGTGCTTAAATAAAGATGATGAAAAAAATTCAAAATAGACAAAAACATAGCGACTATAGTCATGTTTTTTTCTCCCACATCCAGGCTACTTATAGGGGCTCTAAGAAATGTCAACATCAAAAACAAAAACATAAAAATAATGCCAGTCCTTTTTTTCTCCCTATTCCAGGATGTTCAGTGGACCCAAATTTAAACAATCTCCTAGCTCATGCATTATCTTCACTACTCAGTGCTCTAGGCTGTGATCAAGAGCAAGTGCAGTCTTTCACTAAAGAAAGACTCAAAGACTGACAAAAAAGGTGATCTTTGATGTCCATCTTCCCATTTATATACATCCCTTATTGAAAGACATCTCTCCCAGCTCCTTCCAATTACCATAGGGCACGCCATAACCCTAAAGGTAGCCTTTAAATCCGTGAACCACACTCCAGCACACATGTACGGCAGTGGGCACTCCATCTTTGATTACTGTCTGTAATTTCTCTTTTCTATCGGACTCTTTACGCACATTGGAAATGGCTTCACTACTTTTCTTCTCCAACTTGCAGCTCAGTCCCTCATGCCAGAATAGCTCGTCATGTCCAGGTTTTGGATGACTCTTCTGTACCACCTTCAACACCTCAAGTAATTGCCCAATTACTATTTGAACAGAAGTAAAAACTATAAATTGTCACATACATAAAATAAGACCATCACCACATTGTGATTCACCATATTCTCTATCATGATATTCAATTCATTCACTGAATACTGTTTTTGATCTATTGCTGTGTTTGAAATATAATATTTGTGTTTGACTTCTACCTAGTGATCCCAAGATTACTTTTGTGAACATATCTGTCTGGCAATAAAAAAGGAATTTCTCCATTTTTACAAAGTAGTACCTATCTTGGGCAATAGGATGATCAGGGTGATCCCACCATTTATTTTCAGGTCAAGTCTCCTACCAGAGAAACAGGAATGCACCTTCAGTGAAAGATGTTGCCACTCTATGAATCACCACAAGTGAAAGTTGAACCCTTTTCAGCATAACAGATTTGTGCTTATTTCGGCTTTTCTCAGAAATGCTCACAAATTATTATTATTTGATGGCTAATTATGCATAAGCATTGTGCATTATAAGCATTGATTTGATCCCAAAAAAAAACAAGCACAAAAAAATCAAACCTGTATGTAAAAAGCACCTTTTCTACCTATCAAAAATAGCATTGAATATAAGATGGACTTGCATGTTGTGGTGGACGGCCGGGACCCATGCCCAGCCGGGACGCCCCTTTGACACTGGGTCTGGGGTAGCAGCCATGGGATGCACACTACATCCCCCAGAATGCATGGTGGCAGCCCTCCTGGGTTACATCGGGGCCACTGACGTGGGAATTCAGGGTTCAGCCCTGTTGGGCTTCGTGGCCACCACCAGGAGGAGCTGCATGGCTTAACAAGCCTGTGTGAACTGGAATGCAGCCACACCCGGAAGTGCAGCCTGAATTAGGTTAATCACCTGAAGCACTTCTGGGTGGGCTATAAAAAGAGCCTGCAACCACTACTCGAGGCACCAGAGTCAAGAGGAAAAGGACAAAGCTGATGTGGAGGAGGAGGAAGAAGAAGAAGAAGAAGAAGAGAGTAATTCTGGTGTGTGTTTTTCATTGGTTGTGTGTTTTGGGACTGTGTAGGGCCTGAGAGACACAGAGAAGACGTGCCCCACGGCTGAAGAAAGAATACATTTTTTGTTTCATTTTTACTGTACGTGCCTCCGTTGTCAGTCTGTGTTGGGTTGATGCTTATATAGTGCCTTTGCCACAATGTACAATGGCCAGGGCAAAGTATCAAGTAGGTGTTTATTATACAAAGAGTGTAAAGATGAACAAAAATAATTAGCTTAATACCAAAACTCAATATCTATTTTATCTTATAACTAGCTGAAATACCCAGCGTTGCCCAGGAGGAAAATAAAGGTTTTTTTTAATTGTTTGAGAAAAACATAATAAAAAAAAACAACTTTAAAAATAAAAATAAATTAACAAACAATGAACCTGGGTTCGCTTCCCGGGTCCTCCCTGCGTGGAGTTTGCATGTTCTTCCCTTGTCTGCGTGAGTTTTCTGCGGTGGACTGGCACCCTGCCCAGGGTTTGTTTCCTGCCTTGCGCCCTGTATTGGTTGGGATTGTTTCCAGCAGACCCCCGTGACCCTGTAGTAGGGTATAGCGGGTTGGATAATGGATGGATGGATAAAGACTCACTAATATGCTTGTCTTGAGATGTTGTATGTATGTTATCATCCAGTTGACGCTCGGAACCGGCCAACAGTATTTAATTTGAAAAGCAACAGGGGCGCGGTGGTGCTCAAACATAAAGAATGCTGGCAGTCAGCTCCAGTTCGCCCTCGTGTTTTTTTTTAATTGTTTGAGAAAAACATTTAAAAAAAAAACACAACGTTAAAAATTAAAATAAATTAAGAAACAAAGACTCACTAATGTCCTTGTCTTGCGGTCTTGTATGTATGTTATCATCTAGTTGACGCTTGGAACCAGCCAACATTATTTAATTTGAAAAGCAACAGGAGCACGGTGCTGCTCAAAAATAAAGAATTCTGGCAGTTGCCTGGTATATACTAACTGTGTAAGCCTGTGCTGTTAAAAGCACAGGATCCTAGAAAGTATTTAAATTGTCAGAACTACTCTGGGCATCTCTCTGCTAGAAGGATTCATGTTGCCGAAGTGCTTGCATCGTTTGTGCATTAGCAGCTAAGCGACTGTCTTTCTTAGGAGGTTTCCTTTTGCCGGTGTGCTGGCCTCACTTGCGTATCCTCAGAGCTGGAGCCCTCACCCTGACTCTACGTCTCACTTCTGGGCCGGACAGACACACACACACACACACACACACACACACACACACACTTCTACGCGGAGAGCTCTATTTAATTTCAAAAGCAACAGGGGCGTAGTGGTGCTCAAATATAAAGAATTGCTGGCAGTTGCCTCCAGTTTGCCCTCTGGTGGTCGTTCCTAGTGTCAAATGGATGATAACATGCATATGAGACCGCAAGATCACCCCCATCCTACCCAGAAGGGATTGGGTTACGGCTGATTTCACCCTACAGTATTTTTAGTCGACTAAAAATGAACATGTGTACCAAGTTTCATGAAAATCGCTCCAGCCATTCGGACGTGATGCTGGAACATACATACACACATTGACTTTTATATATAATAAGACATAGTACCCAACTGAATACATATATTTTTGTTTTCTGTAAAAATTAACTCTGTTCCATTTCTTCAATTCAGACTTTGACAGCATAATCTATATATAAATACCTATGATTTTTAAAATAAGTATCAATGGAACTAGCAGAATTTGGAATTAAACCAATCAAACAGACTTCCACAGTACCAGATCTTAAAATCTAATTCATCTTCATTATTGTAAATCAATGGTATATTTTTATGTTGGGTTGGTTCATTCATAGGTTTGCTGTTAATTCTTTAAAAAAGTCTCAATGTTTCAATGGGCCCCAGTTATAACTGTAGCATACATAACTTGAGAGCTGAATTATTGTACCTAAAACATATCTCTCATTTGTTCATTATTAAGAACATACCTTTATTTGCTTTGATCCAGGACTTGGAACATGAGTTAGTCAGCTAACAAAACTACTGGGCAAGAAAGAAATGCATTGAAGGAGGACAATAAGGAGTACATACCTGTTTCTCCCATCTCACTGTCAAATTTAAACCTGTCTCCATCTGAGCAGGGACAGCTCTCTACTTTGTTTTTGTTCACAGCTTTGTCTGTAGGATATAATGGAAGACTGTCAGAAATAAAACAACATGCAAAGATAAAAAAGCACAAAACAGAAAGAAAATAAGCCCAAATAACTGTCATACCTGACAATGTGTTCACACTGTTAAATAAAAAAAAAATGTTCTTCTTATACAAAAACAGAGTGAAAAAAGTATCGGCAACTGCACATTTAGACAGCTTGGTCATGTAGGATGTCAGTTTAAAATTTTCTGACCTGGAGGAAGGCAAAATGTATTAGCTGAAGCAATTATTTTAAAGAAAGTTTTCTTGCTTTATAATTTTATTGGCTAAATAGTTCTCTTTGTTCCTAATATAAAAAATTAATATTATTTACTTAATATTTTTGCTACATTAACATCTAAAGGTATTTTCAATTGTGTTCCCTACAAGGGAGTTTTTTTCTTGTCTACTTAGGGAGTCAAGGTTGGGAGGCTGTCAAAAATCAGGGCCTGTTGCGGCACTTCTTGTGTGATTTTTGGGTTATAAAAAAAAGAAAATGTTGGTGTTGTTTTAAATCTTAACAAGTTCAACCTTTTAGCACATGCAGTTAAATATAATTAATACATCTCACATAAAGTGCTTCCTCAGTCAAAAAAAAATTAAATGTAATGATCGCTATTGTTGTACAGTGGAACATCGGTTTACGAGTAACTTGGTTTGCAAGACGAGCAAAAATTTTTAATAAATTTTGACTTGATAAACGAGCGATGTCTTGCAATACGAGTAGTATGGATACACTTTGTCTGCTGAGCGTCATGTGATCACAACTGAGCTGATGGTTCTTCTCTCTCTCTCCTTATCTCGCTAGCTCGCCTAGCGCGTCTCTCTCTCTCTCTCTCTCCTTATCTCGCTCGCCCAGCGCGTCTCTCTCTCTCTCTTCTTATCTCGCTCGCTCGCCCAGCGTGTCTCTCTCTCTCTCTCTCTCTCTGGCAATCGTCTCCTATTCTCTGTCTGAGTCTGTGTGCCTCACTCATATAGTCAACATCTGTTTACTACAGCATTGTGACTGTGTGTGTGTGCGCTGTGAAGTGCGAGTCCCCATCTTGCTCCCCAAAACAAGAAGCTGAGTCTCAGTACTTTATTCAGCTTGAAACAGCAACAGCGCTTTTATTTATTGTACATGGATCTTTATAATGTTCCTTGTATGACCCATTGACTACAGGCGCTTATAGCATGTCTGCAATCTTTTTGGATGCGCTTATACGCCGAACTACTACAGCGCTGGGAGACTGCGATTGCTTTGCGATGCTCTTCTACGTGTTGTCCCGTTGGGTGGAATCCCACATGAGTTTAGAAACTCACTCACACCAGCCATGATTCTTTTTAAAGGTAAAGTGCAGGTTAATTTGTATTATGTATTTTACTTTATATTTTGTATTAATCATTTTTATATGAATAGTTTTGGGTTGTGGAACGAATCATCTGAGTTTCCATTATTTCTTATGGGGAAATTCGCTTTGATATACAAGTGCTTTGGATTGCAAGCACGTTTCCGGAACGAATTATGCTCGCAAACCGAGGTTTCACTGTAATTTTAAAAATTTCACCTGTACTTTCCTGCACTATAGGATCCTCTTCAAAAAGATGGCTAAACCATTTGCAGCTCTAATGCTTGTGGCTATAAAATGCTCTAGTGTCATCTAACATATAACATATATTAAAATCTGTATGATTTTAGGTTCAGCACTAACGTGTATATATAGTGCTCAACAATATTATGAATGATATTGTGCTGTCAGACACTGCTGTATGGTGATGTGTTTAAAACTTATCAGATCGTTTTGTGAAAATATTTTTCAAAAGCAAATAATTTTTACTTTCACTGATGCAGGAGTTACTTGTACTAATCAAACAACCCTAATGAGTATTCTTCATTTTGTTTCATTCTAATTTATTATTTTAACCAGTTTTAACTATAACTCCTTAAACTCTTTTAAATTCATATTAAAGGTCTTAGCTTTACCATAGCATACATTGATTTGGCTATTTATAATGTATAAATAGACTGGAAGTCGCATACCAGGTGATCCCTTGTGTGGAGTTGTCACGTTCTCTTTGTTTGTTTCTTCCAAAAGTTCTGGTTTCTTCCTACAGTCCAAACACATGCCAGTGAGACAGATTGGAGTTGCTAAATTGGACTTTAATGTGTGTGTGCTTATCATACAATAGACTGGGCCCTCTATCCAAGTGTTGTTCCAGCATTACTGCCAAAGATTCCCAGATAAGATCCAACTGCCCCATGGCAAGGAGGATCTGTTTATTGAATATGTTCAAGGCAGTAGAAAGATCAAATGGCATGTTGGTAGCTCTATCTGGCCATAATGTGTTGACAACAGTGAGTAGAGTCATCTTGATGGAATGGACCCTCTTGAAGCATGAATGATTAGGATCAAGTATTCTGTTCTGTAGAAGAAAGGAAGGAAGGAAGAGTCTTAGAGACAGCATTTTTAAGTGTTTGTAAAGAAAACAAAGGAGAGAGGCTGGTCTGTAATTACCTGCTTGAGATGGATGAACTAGAAAAAGTGTCTGTGCTAAGTAACTGCAGAGGAGTGAGAGCAGAGGATACTAGGGAAGAGAAGTGAGTGGGAGAAGGAGCATAGGTGACAGTGGAAGGGCACAATGGCAGGAATGGCAGTTGGAGAAGAGGGAAGAAGAGAAAGAACCAAATAAGAAAGCAGTCAGATGTAAATAATGGAGTACAAATGCCTCTTGCTCACTACACTGTCTAGAAGGAATTGCTTCTGTCAGGCTGAACTTAGTGCAGAAAGATGGTGTTGACCTGTTGACATCAGTCCAATTTATCAATATCTTCAAGAGGGGTTCCCTACGTTGAGTTTCCACATCCAGGAAGAAATTTACATGTATTTAATGAACTAATTCATTTCAATAGTCAAATTGTTTTTATAGTGGCTGTGCCCAGGTTTTTAGGCCCCATATTAGCTACCAACCACCAGCAGCTAAGTACCCAAAACAGCAACATTAATTCCCCTGCATCAGGCAATCTTTAATGGGTGAAGAACTCAAAGCCTTGTTTTTTCAGTTTTTCTTCTTGTTTAATACAGTCTCAAAGTTGTGACTGTCAATTTAACTATTTAATTTCCTTGAGTCAGAAAAATATCTGAAGGTGGATAAGCCAGCATCTTTTCATCTTATTTTTTTAACAAAAGCAGCAATTATCATATATTATGGCGTATAAGTCAGGTCTTGAAACCTGATAAATTAATCGTAAAATCAGACACCAACGTATATGCCCGTTCAAAAATCCATCCATCCATTATCCAACGTTATGTCCTAACTACAGAGTCACGGGGGTCTGCTGGAGCCAATCCCAGGGCGCAAGGCAGGAAACAAACCCTGGGCAGGGCACCAGCCCACTGCAGGGCATGCACACACACACACTAAGGACAATTTAGAATCGCCAATGCACCTAACCAGCATGTCTTTGGACTATGGGAGAAAACCCACACAGACACGGGGAGAACATGCAAGCTCCACGCAGGGAGGACCCGGGAAGCAAACCCGGGTCTCCTAACGCCGAGGCAGCAGCGCTACCCACTGCGCCACCGTGCTGCCCCCATTCAAAAATGCGACACTTAAATATTTTTTTTTTTTTACATCTTCTTGCTTCCTCTAATCCCGCACCAGTTTCTCAGACACATCAAATTTTGTTGTAGCAGCTCAGTTACCAATTTCTTTCGCCACTTCAATGACTTTAAATTTAAAATCAGATTCATATTTTCTTCTGTTCGAACGCTCCATCGTAGATAAGGGTTGTTCTTACGATAAAGGTGTATGAGGGTGTGAGATACAAAAAACTCAAAACAGTGCAAACGTTGCTTTGGAATAGATTGGGTATTACTGTGTGATCATGTAGGCACAATACATAAAAAAAAAAGAAAGTGTGCCCCGTGGTTACTCTCTCAGGTGGGCATTAGCATATCTCTTGGACCAATAGCGCGAGTTTTCCACAATCGACTTATACGACCGACATTATAAACACAGTATTTTACAGGGTAAAATCAAGCCCCGACTTATGCGCTGGAGAACTTAAACGTGAGTTATATGGAAACTGGTTTGAAATTATCTGTGCAAATAAAAAGAAGAATGTAGGTGCTGCCCCTGTAAACAATGCTTGCCAGCTGCCAGCTGCCAACATGTTTGTTGTTTTTTCACTGATGCCTTAGACAAATGGAAAAGAGACACAGACAAAGAACTAAATTAAGTGGCTAATCAGACACAACCTAATTTAAAAAAAAAAAGCAGGACAGGAAATCTTACTACGCCCTCAGATCTGCTCTTTTAGTGGGTTTCCAAGACCCAAGTCTAAGTGATATCAAACACTGAATACAGGATAACTCCACATCTTGGATGCTTGGAACAATTTATGATTATATATTATATATAAACCAAATATTGTTACTTGTGTGCTACTATCTTTTGTTAGGTTGTATTGCCTTTCAGTTTTTCTTTTTTTTTTTTTTTCTTCCGGAGCTAATTTATTTTAGGCAGGCACAGATAATAACAATATAATTATTTATTCAGAAGGATTTATATTTTTAAAAAAATCAGAGCCATCTGGCTTGTGATAAATGGTGTTCATCAAACACTTTTGGAGCTACTGCATTGTATCTTTGAATTGACCAAACAACATTCTGGCAATTATTACTTCTGTCTAGTTAATTGCCTGGACATTTCTGAAAAGACCGTGAGGTTATCTGTTTGATAGAAAGGAATATCTTCAATCTTCCAAATGTGCAGATTTTAATGAAGTAATCCCTCCAAAACTTTATTTCTAAATTTAATTTTGCAGGAAAATTGGATTATTTTCATGAAATCCTAATGGCCTAAAAAGATGTATCAATGTTTCTGTACAGTTCACTAATTCATGTGGCACTTTTGTATACACAGTTAAAGAGGCTCGCAAAAGCTTTTCCTATTTTGAATCCTATAAAGGCTGACAACTTTTATACCAAAGCAAATATTTTGTAATCTTCAAGTTTTCTTTCTTAGAGCCATTTAAAGACTTATTGGACTACCTGCAGTAAATATGATTCATTGTGCTGTATCAGCTCCAAAATGCTATTTTCTCTGCTATTTAGGCAATATAATGGCAGCCTTTTAGGTGATGAGTTAGACATCTGGCGGTTTAATATTATATGATTTATATGAGCCTAAAATGAGTGACTTTGAAACATAGCTTGTGGCTAATTCACTTGTAAGGTTAAGATGAAGTCACCCACACATAATTTAAACAAATGATATATTTAACATCTACACATCACTTATAAGATTTTTCCAAAAGTTAATTTGAAATATTTCACTTTTATGTGGTGCACAGCTAAAGCTTCATTCTTCAAAGTGCCCTTTCAATTCATCAATCAATTTTTTATTTTATGTGTATCTTATTGAACTCAGTATGGTTCAGAAGGTACTAAAAGAAAAATGTAAAATACAATAAAACATTGAATATGCATATGAAAGCATAAATATACACAATGTACTAAAACCATCCTGACAGTTTTCAGAAATTTGTAAGGCTTCACAGGCAACAGTGTTGAAAAATGCCAGTTAACTCTCAGATGCTGACTTTATATTTGAATACAAATTTAGAGACTTAACAGAGGGACTTGCCAAGTGCTGTTTTGGAAAAGCAGGTGTTACAGACATTTTCCATGTTAAAACAAAAGACACTTAACTTCTAACCTTTGACGTTTGTTTAATATAATATATTCACCCATTATATCTGAATTGATTGATCTGTGATTGGCTGGCTCTGCCACTGGTATAAAGTGCTGTATGATTATATGGAATTGAGAGTGATCTGTTACAGGCCAGCACGGGCATTCATTTACCTATAAAACTACCTGGCTACCTTTTTCTGAGTTAATGAAGAAATTGAGATTGAGAAATTAATGTTTGTGCTGGCAAGTTACAGATCACTTTACATGTCTCCCCAAACCCACCAATCATATTACACTTTATAATGGATCCAGCCAATCGCAGATCATTTTGATTAACTTATGCAAGTGAGGTGTTGCCTTTAGTGAATACCTAAGACCCTTTTCTTTCTCTTGTCTTTCTTTGTTTTCCTCTTTCAAGCACTTCTGCTGGCTTTCCAGCTCACTTACTGTTTTTTTCCCCTATTGGTGCCATCAACCTGGAGAAGTCCCATTCGCGAGAGGCAGCTTTCTAGTAGTTACTTTCCCACAGTCTGGCCACATCGAATCAATGTTGCATCTTGGTGTTTTCTGGGTTGCAATTTTGTATATGGCATTATTCTTGTCAGTTTGATATCTGACGGACATCCTCGTCTGAGGTGTTTTGATGGGGACTCCTATCTAATTTTGTTTGTCCATTCCCATTGCTAATAAGAAAGGCGCAGAGTCGATTCTTGATGTAATCCCATCTCCACATTGAATGCATCCGTCACTTCTACCTCACCACTATCACACTTCCCTTTTACACATCCTGTACAACTCTTATGTACTTCTTTGCCACTCCTGACTTCCTCTTAGAATACTATAACTTCTCTTGAGGCACTCTGTCACATGCTCTCTCCAGGTCCACAAAGACACAATGTAACTCCTTCTGGTCTTCTCTATACTTCTACATCAACACCCTCAGATCAAACATCACATCTATGGTGCTCTTTCTAGGCATGAAACCATACTACTGCTCTTTAATCATCACTTTACTTCATAGCCTAGCTTCCACTACTCTTTCCCATAACTTCATGCTGTGGCTCATCAATTTTATCCTACTGTAGTTAGTACAGTTCTGCACATCCCCCTTCTTAAAAATCAGTACCAGTATACTACTTCTCCACTCCTCAGTCATCCTCTCACTTTCCAAGATTTCATTAAACAATCTGGTTACAAACTCCACTTCCATCTCTCCTAAACACCTCTGTTCTTCCACAGGTCTGTCATCTGGACCAACGGCCTTTCCATTCTTCATCCTCTTCATATCTGTCCTTCATTCCTCCTTGTTAATCTGTTGCACGGCCTGATCTCCATATCATCCAACCTTCTCTCTCACTCTCTTCATTTATCAGCCTCTCAAAGTACTCTTTCCATCTGCTCAACACAACCTCCTCGCTTGTGAATATGTTTCCACCTTTTCCTTTATCAGTCTAACCTGCTGCACATCTTTCCCAGCTCAGTCTCTCTGTCTAGCCGATCAGTACAGATCCTCTTCTCCCTCCTTAGTGTCCAGCCTCTCATACAACTTATCGTACATCTTTTCTTTTGCCTTTACCACCCCTCTCTTCACCTTACGCCTATGTTCCTCCCTCTTCTTAAAGTATGTAGTCACCACAGTCCTGCCCATCCTTTACATAAAATCCACTATCATCTGACCTTCTTCATTTCTCTTCTTGGAACCATACCTTTCCCATCATCTCCTCTGTTTCCTTCACCAACATTTCCTTTGAAATCCTCTCCAATCACCACTTTCTGTCCCTTGGGTACTCTGTCCATCACTTCATCTATCTCACTCCAGAAATCTGCTTTCTCATTCATCGCACACCCAACTTGACACACTTTTCACCTCCAAAACACTCTTGACTGTACTGTAACATACTAAATCACAACTTGCAATTATGAATAGTGAATGTAAGATATTGACCAAATTTAAAATGTGTCAAAAGTACTTGCACTGCCTGCACTGGCACTGCATGGGATGCTAAACCATAGACTAATTTCACATTATATTGAAACAACACACTTAAACCAACTTTTAAAAATAGCAAATTATGTAACACTTTACATAACTTTTTGCTGCCACTAAACTAAAATGTAAAAAAACAATATTGTGCAACCAACCAACTTGCCAAATAAACCAGGTATCCTGTATATTATCTAACAATCGTTAAATTTATTTCAAAGGAAATAATGAAAAGTTATATTGTAATCTGTTTTTAGCAATGCTACATTTAGTTTGATTGCTTGGAGGATTTTAATCAAGGTGCCAGTTTTGCTGATACCTATCCGGATGCTGCAAATGCTTAAGGGTATTATTTGTAGAAGAAAAAGTGTTTCTTTTTCAGATTAGATAGAGTACTATTAATATAACTCTTATTTGAATTATAGTGAATCGTATACTAATATAAATGCATTCAACAAAGTAAAACATTAATTTTTCAAAGCCATTTAATCCAAAACAGGGTCACAGGGATTACCAGCAGCAACTAAGGCAAGATAGGAACCATCCTTGGATGGGGTGTCAGTCTACTGTAGGGCCCACTCATGTTTAGTAACCTAATTTACACATCTCTAGAATGTGGGAGGAGAAACAGTGGACTCCTAAGAAAAACAAGCATACACAATGGAAGAACATGATGATCCCTATTTGCTGACCTGACTTGTTCATTTACCTTGCAATGATTCTACAAAATGACTGATGGATGCTATAATATTGATATAAGCATAGCTTATTCAGGTTGTGGAAAGGGATTGGAAGGGAGAGATGTTTTCTGTAGAGAAATGTCTGAAAAGTTTAATATGAATTATGTTAGTTTTTTTTTTGTATATTGATTGAGACAGAAATACATTTTATAAACACATGTTCTAAAGTACTGCATTGGGCTGGCGCCATGCCTTGGGTTTGTTTCCTGCCTTGCGCCCTTTGTTGGCTGGGATTGGCTCCAGCAGACCCCCGTGACCCTGTAGTTAGGATATAGCGGGTTGAATAATGGATGGATGGATGGATATTCTAAAGTATCCTGTACACTTTGTCCATCATGTGTGTTGTAAACTTATTTATGTTTACTTTGAAACATTGCATAGTACAAATTGTTAGTATCTGGTACTGATACTTTTTCTATTAGTTGCAATAGTTAGTTTTGAATCTATATTACTAAATGCAATATTCTTTATCTTTAACTGCTAGCACCCTCTGAACTTGCTTCTGTGTTGTGTTTACCTCCATGACATTTTTTTCCCCACATGTCACTTTTCTGATTGTTTTTTCTGTCTGTGTCATCTTCTGTCCTCGGCCTGATTACATGACCCCAGGCTAACAGCAAATCATTAAAGTATTTATCTATGACTAGTGCCTCCTCTGGCTGGCTTACCCATCACATTTAAAGTTCTGCTTTATTAGGTTATTCCAATCCTTCATTTAGAATTTTTTTTTTTTTTAGTTTTGACTGTCTTTTTAAAGATTGATTTGGAGTGTTTATAACAGTAACTTAGTGGCATTTCTTTCTTGTTTCTATAATTTTGGTTATTGGGTCGGGTTTTTTTATCTATTTTTGTTGTATTCTTTAGCATATCAGCAAAAACATATTTTAATGTAGTTTTCCCTCTTGTGCTTTTTAAGTCCCTTATTTGTTTCTGTCCTGATTGTTTATTATTTACACCTTACTTGTTAATAACATATTAATTTAATTTCCTTGAATTTCTTATTAAGCTGTTTAACATGTTGTTTAGTCACTTATGGCTTGTTTTTTTCACACAGGTCTAATTAGGGTTTAGGGTGGCAGTTATCTCTTTACCTATTGAACTTCAGTTGGTTAACTTTAGGACATTTTCCAAAGAAGATTCTTAATCAATGTCAAAAGGACAAAAATTTATTTCTGTACAAATATAAGAAAAGCTCCTGATCTGTCCATACTTGCAGGTATGCATTTATAATGTCCCAATGTGGTTGCCAACACTGCACATCACATCGATGTAACACGTCCTTGACATGGCATCATCTATAAAACCATGTGAATTTCACCTTTGTGGCCTTATTGTCAGGACCATCTTGTCTCTGGAAACAGTATGGGTTAACTGTAAATAATTTCACAAGTTAGTCAGCAGCTGCATAGTAAGCTGTGTAATTTTTCCTCACCTCAGAAATAAAATGCAGTGAACAAATATACAAATAAACAAATATTCAAAAAAATATATAGAACAAACATAGACTTTAGCTGAACTTCTTAGGTTGGTTCTGTGGGATCAGCATTCTTTCTTCACTAAACAGAAAATATTTAGCGGTGTCTGCATATCAGTGCTTTTCAATTACTGTTATTGGCCAACTAAAATGGATGCCATCTTAATATACAGTTTTAACTTGGTCCATCATATTTAAGGACATTTTCCTGACCAATTAATTTTGGTTTTTGATATATCACTGGCATTTCAGTTAAAAGATCTTGTATGAAGGTAAGTAGGGCGGAGTGGTGGCTCTGAGGCTAAGGTGGCTAAGAATCTGCGCTGGTATCCCGAAGGTTGCCACTTCAAATCCCCGTCACTGCCAAAAGAGATGCTGCTCTGCTGGGCCCTTGAGCAAGGCCCTTAACCTTCAATTGCTCCTGGGGTGCTGTACAATGGCTGACCCTGTGCTCTGACCCCAAGGGGTATGTGAAACACCAAGTAATTTCCTTCGGGATTAATAAAGTATAATAATAAAAAAAAAAAAGTAGTAACAAAACATGAGAATATAAAACAAACAAGAATTGCAGTTGCAGGCTTGAAATAGAATTCTGTTTTATTATTGCTAATCCTTTGTTTAATGAGGTGCTCCAGAACAGAAACTGAACATATCTTTAATACCAATTTGTTATAAAATATATATAATTCATTTACATCTAATCGGCAGTTTTATTTTTAAAGAATTAGTGATTAAACTTCTGAAATAACTGCAGGAAACTAAAAATATTTTCAGTGACCCTCTAAGACTTTCTGTTGTGAACCCTGAATACAATGAGGACTGATTGTGAGGTCATTTATGTTAGGTAGAATGCCTAGAGGGGGCTGGGTGGTCTCATGTCCTGGAACCCCCCTGCAGATTTTTTTTTTTTTTTCTCCAGCCATTTGGAGATTTTTTGTTTTTTTTCTGTTCTCCCTGGCCATCGGACCTTACTTTTATTCTATGTTAATTAGTGTTCCCTAATTCTATTTTCTTATTTATTTGTCTGTTTTCTCTCTCTTCATCATCTAAAGCATTATGAGCTACATCATTTGTATGAAAATGTGCTATATAAATGTTGTTGTTGTTGTTTTTGATAATATGTTTCATTAACACAGTGTGACTTTTACTAACTTATCAGAACTTTTCTTTCTTTAAGAACAAATATCACTCTCTCTCAGTCTCCTTCTGAGCCCAGAGGGGAGAGCTTTTCAAAATTAATTTTCTTTTAGTAAGTTCCACTATCTTGCTGGCATATTTCATTGCAAAGTGAAGCTAACTATGTTTCTAGTAAACTCTATTGCGTGTTTGAGATTAAATGCACCATTCTAATCCACATCAGCAGTGTCCATTACTCTGCCACAGTCCCCTGCTTACATGTGCAACTTCTAAAATGTTTGACATTAAACTTAATTATTATTAAATTACACTTCTGTTAATAAACTTGCATTAATTTACTATAATGGTTGTAAATGTTACATGATTCTTAGGCAATTTTAGTTAAACATTACTGTAATTTTGCAAGTAACAGATACAGAGATTAAGTTTGTAGTGTTGATATTTTTCCACTATATTTGGAGGCCTTCAAATTACATCCAAAGTTACTCCAAGTACAATGCTAAGTTGTTTAAACTATAGGCAGGTGAGGTTTAGGTAAGTGTGCTGCTCCGGGAACACTGTATATGACAAAGGTTTAGTATGGTTCTATGAACTAAACTGAGTAAAATATTCTGCTGCAATTGAGTTGAAGGGAGAGCTCAAGTTGACCCACACAGAACGTCTAAAAGAATTTTTATTTACTGTATGTTGAAGATTGTGCTGTGGAATAAAGTTTGGTTTCTCAGTCACATGGTAATGTTTAAGAATCCCAATCTTGTTATTTCCTTTAAATACCCTTTGACAACCGAGGAACACACAAGTCCAAAAAAGAAATGTTGCCCCTTTTAATATTACTGTCAGCAATTCAAATTAAGCAGGCACATGATGGTGAAAACAAGAACAAAAAGCTGAAGTGCCCTTGACACAAAACTAGAGCCACTCTGTACAGCGGCCAGGTTAGGTAGGAGTTTAGTCCGACGGGCTGATCTTTCCAAATTGCAAAGCCACTTTCTGGGAGCCTCTCAGTTTTATAATTGTTTGATTGGAAGGTCCAGAGTCAATTGGCCTTATTGAACGTCTTCTCAAAGCTTTGAGTGGGAAAAAAAGACAAAATCATCAGTGAACACTGCCTCCTGATGTCCTAGAGTGGTAATGCTTACCTCTGAAGAGCCCTGAAAAGGCGACCCTCCTACGCAGATGTGCGACTAATCGGCAGCAGACAACTGTATTTGAAAATTTGTCCAGTCACTTTTTGTGTAGAGTTCTCGTTCTTATGCCTCTGTGGATTTTTCTCTGGGTGTTCAGGCTTTCCTTGCACAGTTCAAAGATGTGTATATTAGGTTCATTGGACACTGAAATTTTGAGAATGGGTTTTTGCATGAATGCATGCTGTGACAGATTGGCTTCCCATCCAGGGTCCCCATCCATGGTTAGCTCCCACCAACAGTGCTGGATTAGCAGTTCTAATCAACACAAAACCATAACTGATGTGAAACAGAATTTCTGTGGATTTTACATAAGGTAATATTTAAACGAAAGGATAAATTTATATTTTGGAATTTGAATATGTTAGGGTAAAAAAGCAATAATCATAGTGAAAAAGAGGAATCTTATCTTACGCAAGACAACTGCACAGCCAACTAAGAGTAAACCTTTGTTTCAGCATCCCTAGCTTTAATACAGGTCAGATGCAATAAACAAAATCAGTTCAGTCTAGCACAGCTTTTCCCTTAATATTGAGTATTAAAAGAACAAGTAACAGATACAGTTGACAAAAGACTTCTACCTAGACAGCAAATACGGTTTGTTGAATTACAAACGAGTATGTCCCAGAATCTCAGCAATCTACCAGCTTCAATTATGCTCCTGTTTATATAGTAAGTTTAGAATATTTTTCAATGAAAACATTCTACTAGTGAGGGAAGTGGATGACCTTGGCAAAAGAAGGTTTTTGTGCTTTACATGTACTGTTTATGACTATGTACATCACACATTTTAGCAAGAAAGCAGACATCTCAGTTTAAAACAGTTGCAGCTTTTAACCTTGTTTGTATTGGACTGTGCTTTCAAGTCAATTCTGTTAAGAAAGTCAAATCAGTAAATGACTATGTTGGAAGGAATTGTGCTGATTTCATTTTATGTACATTTTTATGATTTATTATGTTTATTATGCCCCTTTGTTTTTTTCTGTTTTGTTCCAGATTGCCAAGTCAGTGTAACCAACTGTTTGCTGTCATGCATTATAATATAATATTGTTTGGTTCTACTGACTGCATTTCTTTCCCCGTTGGGTACCTTTTGAATATTTACTTTCTTTTTGTTTTGCTTACTAGCCTCATAACTTCAGTTGCAACCAAATAAATTCACATGGGTGGAACATGCCCAACATATAAGGCAAACCTTCCGCAAGTATTGCGCTCTTGTTTTTACTGCAATAACATAATTATTATCTTCCAGGCAAAGGTTGTTTTACTGAGAATTATGCTTCAGGCATCAGATGCTACAAGTTAGTGCTATGCTGTCTATGCCTGAAGCTATACAACTGGCCAAAAAAGAACTGAAAAAGACCAATAGACTCTTTGAATTCTTTTAGCTTGTGGAATTACAAGGCCATTAAGACACATATGAATAATCAAATCCCACCAGACTGCTCGGATTGTTAACTATAGAATTCTGTGAGTATTATAAGCAATTTGTGTCTGAATACTTAGGAATAAAATATTGGATGTGTTTAATGCAATCTTTTTTAATTGTTCCAACTTTGTAGGACATGCTAGGGCACTCTAAATTTACAAAAAAAAATCTTCAGTAACAAAAATTAATGATTACTATATGCAATATTCCACCATATATGCATCCATTTACTGTGTATTTGAACTTGCGTTCTTTCAAGTTCTTTAATGCTATGATATTTTATGAATGATTATATAAGAGCATTAAATAATTCAATGTTGTAAAATAAAACCCCCTTTGCATTGTACTGAGCCCATTAAATCACTGTGTAATTAAATCGACTTTTAGCATAATCTAGAAAGTCTGGAAAATTAGGTCAGGACATGTTGTATATGTATGGGCTAAAGCACAAATTCCTTTATATGGTATGCTTGTTTAGGTGAAGATTCAAATGTTTTTAGGTTCCAAGTTTGTGTCTCTACAATCTGTGATCAGAAAAGTACATTTTAATTTTATGCAGTCAGTCACAGTATTTTGAAAGTGTCTCATATGTATAAGAATTCAAAGTTCAACTTCTTTCTGCAATTTTTTAATTTAATTTGGAGTTGTACCAAGGTAACTAATAAAATATTTATCATTAATAAGTATACATTGTTATTGGCTAGCTTTAATCATACCACAGATGCTCAGTAACTATATTTCTTTCATTTGCAGTTATTTTAATATTTTAATCTAAAAAATATATATAATTTGCAGTCTATGCTCCTTTTCACTTCCACAAGCTTATTAAATATGTATGTTTCTGTTAAGGCTGGAAACAAAACACAAATAATAAAACACACTTCTGTTAAAGATACAGTCAATCTAGTAATAGAAACATCATAGTTAAAGAAAAAAAATCCATCAAGCTAAAAGCTCAATGCTGGTCCACACAACCCAGTCTTATACATATTGCTTAAACAAAAATTAAGGGAACATTTCATCTTGATACTGTGCATAATGGGTCTGCAGCTCAGAAAAACTGGCCATTTTAATAAATAAATAATGAATGCGCTGGGGAGTGGGAGCAGGTGTGAGCAGTCTGCCGTAAAGACGCCCTGTCTCCTGGTTGGTGCAAGGTGGTCAGCCATCCATGCGTTGCCTTGCCGGCACGTGCGGGCTGTTTGATAGTCCTATTATCAGCCTGGGGCAGCAATCAGGTAATAGCTCCTGCAACAGCTCCCCAGCATATAAAAGGGGAACGCACGTTAAAGGAGGTTATGAACAGAGCGGTTAAAAGATGGGAGGAGAAGAAGAAGAAGAGAGAGAGAGTGGAAGTAGGTGGATGGAAGTAGAGCCCCAAAGAGGAGTGAGTGACCATTGCTCAGGAGGGGGTCATGGTTCGCTCATGTTGAGTGTATTTGGGAGCAGGAGCGACAATTATGTTGTGGAGCTGCTCTCGCTGGTTAAGTAGCCTTTGAGATAGCAGCTGTGAGAGTACAGAGTGCCCGTGCTGGGTGGAGCACCCTCAGATGTTGTGGGATTGGTGGCAGGGAACACGGACCAGATGAGACGGGAGTCTGCACCTGCTGGTTGACATTTCTCCGGGCTGCAAGGTCCGAATAGGATAGGCAGGAGAGGTCTCAGCTTTAAAGGAAGACACCAGGGCTTGTGGGATTTTAAATGAGTTTCCTGCACTGTGGTGTTTTAACCTCGTTTTTAACTGCTTTTTCTATTTATTGTTTTTTAACCTCCACTTTCACTTAATTTTATAGATTTATTGACAATTTTGAACACTGCACTTTGGGACACTGGTTTTGTGGTTTTTATTTTATAATAAAAGCACTTGCACTTTTCACCATCCCCTTGCTTGGTGTGTTGACTTCATCTGCCACACTCTTCTCTTTTACAGTACTGACAGTGTCTGATTCAAGAGGCTCCCAAAAACAAAGAAGCAGCAAGAAGCTGACCTGCACCGTCTCATTTACTAGTGGAAGACTGTTGCCTAACACGTGGATGTCTGTACAACTCTCCAAGGATACACCTCCCCGGACCATCACTGAACCACTATCAAACCGGTCATACTCAATGATGTTGCAGACTGTATGATGTTTACCACAGCGTCTCCAGACTCTTTAACGTCTGCCACATGCTCTCAGTGTGAACTTGCTTTCATGTCTAAAGGGAATGGGACATTAATGGTGGTGCTGCTAATTGTGGTGTTCTCTGGCAAATTCCAAGTGAGCTGCACAGTGATGGGCTGTGTTCACAGGTCCTGCTTGAAGATGGGCTCTTATGCCATCCTCATGGAGTCTGCTTCTGACCATTTTTGGTCAATCATGCACACCAGCAGCCAGCTAGATGTCACTTTTGTAAGGCACTGGCAGTGCTCCTCCTGTTCTCCTCATACAAAGGAGCAGATACCGGTCCTGCTGCTGGGTTGATGCCCTCCTACGGCCCTCTCCATCTCTCGTTGTGTAATGGCCGGTCTACTTCTATCTCCTCTATTCTCTTGAGATTGCATTAGGAGATACAGCAAACATTTTTTCCAACGGCACATATCTACAGTATACAGTATGCCACCCTGAAGGAGCTGAACTACTTGTACAACCTGACTTGTACAGGTATACTAGTACCACCTCATGCCACCTGTAGTGGCAAGGACACCAACAAAATGCAAAACTAGAAAATATCAAACTCGAAACTTCAGCCTGTTATGAGACAATGGACTGATTAGTTTTTAAGGCAAATCGTGCAAGAAAAAAGAGGCACTTTAGAGGAGCCCTCAAATACTGTACTTCTGCAGTTATGAATTCTTCTCATTAATTGCTATCGTAGTGACCTTTTTTATGATGAGAAAGATCAGCATCAGAGCAGTAAATAATTGAAATATTATAGAATAGTTTGGGTAACTTGGTTCCTAGGTCTTAAAGCCTATTGACACCCATGTCCAAATGTGTGTTTTTTTCACCATTTGGTATTTTGTGATAGTTTCAAATGTGTTGCTGTGGTGGAGATCATTTTTATTATTGTGACAGTAATGTCATTGTGCTTTTTTTGTTTTTCCTCTGTTTAATGTTTCTGTAGCATCTCGTTAGTCTGATCCTGTAGTTGCTTATCATACTTTATTTGGTGCCTTTATTATTGCAGCAATGAGGGGCAATGCTTATTTTAAACATCCATTGGAACAAATTGAATATCATTGAGGTCACCAGCATACAGCTTTATGAACTGATATTACATTGTGCATATAGTTTATTTTGCCATTTAACAAAGATGTTAATGATTTTTGTGGTGTCTGCAGCAGTTGACCTCAAATGGTATATGCTGAATCTTTCTCCTCCCGCAAATGATATATTTTTTGGCACAGAATAAACTTTAACTCCAAATTTTAATTCTAGATGTGCTGAAAGTGCCCATAGTAGTCCAATTAGGTGACAAACACCTCCATGTGCAGCACAGAAGGTGATGGATCTAATAGCTTGTGGCTTTTAAAGGGTCAAATCATGTCAAGCCACTTCATGTGCTAGATTGCAGGAACTTAAGCAGATCTAATTGCTCAGATAAATTTAAATATACAGCATGTAAAAGTCTCTGCAATGGGCTGGCATCCCATTGGGAGTCCCTTATTCAGCATTAACATAATAGGATTCAGTTCCCTTCAACCTTGTACCACAATAAGCAGGGTAAGAAAATGGATGGACAAATCAGACAGATGAAACATTAGTGTTAATTTTTATATTTGATCTCTCATTGACAAAAAAAGACCTATGCATTTAAAAGGTTAAAAATGTATAAATTGTTGTTTAATGGAATTTTTATAAGCTAAAGGGATGGTGCAAGAATATCTAGCTAATATATGAAGTTGTAAAGTGTTTTTAAGTTTGTCCCAACTGTGTATAATTTTATAATAGAAAAGATCTCCGTTTAGTTGCACAATAGTATGAACACTAATATGAGGATAATACGGTCAATACATGGCTATTTGGACTGTGAAATAAATAAACCAGAGCTTGTGTCAATAACTTCACAGTTTAAGCCAAAGAGATTTGTTCTCACTCTGATATTCTATATAATCAGGTATTGCCTTATTTTGTCAAACGTAAGTGTAACAGACACTTTGTATGAGTATGTGTATGAGAACAATAAAGAAGAAAAAAAATTAACAAGATTTTGTTGTATATTACGAAACAGTCCAATTTTCATGTGCATCATTGAGTGTGACAGATGTCACTTTTTTCACAACAGGGTCACATGACTTTCTTCTATTGTGGCAGTTTGACACCATAGAAGGACAGAGTGTCAGTCATGTACACTTATTTTCCAAGATCTTCAATTATTTTGTACACTTATATGTACTGGTATTCTGTTTTTTAATAAATTAATTTACCCAATGTAAAGGTTGTGGCAGGCAGTGTGATGCAGTGGTTAAGGAGGTGGACTTCAAAACCTGAGGTTGTGAGTTCAAATCCTGCTACTGTGTGACCATAAGCATGCCGCTGTGAGCAATTCTCAGTCAAAATATAAGTATAGATTATGCTGATTACTAAATACATACAGTAACTAGTGCACATATAAATAAAGATTTGTTATAGCAAACTGAGGATAAGGTAGACTCTGTCCATTAACTAATTGGTGAACTATATTCAGTATGCTCATATGGTATACATTAGTTTCGCTCTATAATGCCATCAACAGAAACATATTTTACAATGAGTAATGGGGGCAATGATGCTGTGCTTGGCTGGGGTTATTGAGTCCAACTGTAGCATGAACGTTTTGCTGTCTTTATGAAATTTAGCACAAACAGAAGTTGATTATTAATTTGTATTTCACTATCAAACATTTGAAATTAAACTATTGTCATTATGTTTTATACTATCACTGCTAAATTTGTGCGTTTATTTGAAAATCTGCTGAATCACAATTATTTGCACAGTTCAAGGGTTGAACACATCCATGATCACACCAGGTGAGTTTACACACACACACACACACACACCAGCTAATCTAATCTGAACATCTTTTGAAATCTGAGAAGAAACATGAAAAAGAAATGGAAAAATTAAAACAGAGAGAATGCGCAGATTCCACATGAACAAGATGTGGACCTACTGTATCTCCTGTAGTTATGAGGCACTGTGCCATAGTGCTGATGAAGATCTGATAACTTTTAAAGAAAATGTAAGTTTTAATTAAATTCTCAGTATTAAACCTTTTAAAATTCATTCCTGTGCATTGAAAAATAACCTGTTAATTTGACAACTTTTTCACTTTAGCATATGCATGCCTAATACAACTGCTGTATTATTTTAAACCAGCATGGGTAGTGGGAGGGCAAAATAAGGTGCAGGTACAGCCACTAAACAAATTCCCCAAAGATAAATATTTAAGCCCCAAAACAAACCCATTGTTGGGAACAGCTTTGCTAACCTGTCCCAGGTCCCAGAAATGCCCCCTAGAGGCTTCTCCCTAATAACATACAGGAGAGGTAATAAAGTTTCCCAATGGAAAAAAAAAACATTGTAATGAAACCAAGCCTATGATCTTGGTAGAAAATGGTGGGTTGATCAGTGTGGATTGTGATACTGGGCAAACGCACAGACACCCATATTCAGCTTTACATAATAGATAAACAGTGATTAAGCTGTAATGGTTTTTAATGGAAAAATTAAATTTTGTAAATTAAAGAAAGAAAATGAAGTTGTAATACTGTATGTGAATCCATGTAACTGAAATGATCACTCTTTCAAATTCAAGTGAGCATAAACATAGCTTCCACAAAGGCTGAAATTCTCAAATTTGTAGCTGGCTGTGCCGGTTATGGACTGTAAACTCATAGAAAAATCAATGAACTTCACAGTTGCTGAAATGGATAAAAATATTCTATGGAAGAGGAAGTGTAGCTGATATAGTTCATTGCCTGCTACAGTAAATATTAATGGGTTACAGCTGATCTCTTATAGTACATGTAATTTACATAGTGTGCTGGTAAGTGGTTTGCTGTTGTGTTCCTCAGATGCGATTCATTTTTTTTTTGGTAGGAAGATTTGTGGTGAACATTCCTGTTTAATCTTTAAATTTGTAAATCAAAAGTTATCTGCCTTTTTATTTACTCTTTATTTGCTGGCGCAACGGTCAAAGAATAAAATTTGCTTTGGTTTGTTTTACATTAAAATTTGAGGAATAGGGATTGAGCATTAGTCAATTTATGTTATGAAAGAAACATTTTTTCTTACATTTTGTGGATAAAGTCTACAAAGCCTTGAGGACCTTAAGGGTGCTTCCATCATTACCTGGTGAGCTGAAGGAAGGGCTTCTGTTTAGACATCTTGGTTGCTTTAACTTTCTACTTTATACCAATTTCTTCTTTGATAGTGTTTCGATTTCATCCAAAGGCTGAATAACTTCTGTCACTCAATACTTACTGATTTAGAGGCTTTAAGCAAAAATATGTTTTTCTTTTTTAGTCAGCAGAGCTGTAATAAATGTAACCATGGCAGACAAGAAAGAGATAAAAAGGACTAGATTTCATTGAGCTGGGGAATGTTTTCTTGGTAAGCCAGAAAGACGACAACCCTAACAGTAAAACCCCATGTGCTGAAAGAAGGGCAAACAAGCCAAGAATTCTTTAAAGTACTAAGTATAAGACTTAAAATAAAGGTGAGCAAAAGATGTAAGCCATTTTTATGAAAGCATGGACTGAAGCAAAAGATTTAAATTGCCAGACTTAATTGTGAGATTTATTGATTGATTCTGGAGTGTCCTCCACATGAACCTTACTTAAAAAGTATAATTGAATGGGTGGTGTATTTATTAAAGCAAAGTGGATTTTGGGGTTTGAAATTTTAGGAATGGCCCAACTTTATGTCTAGAAGCTAGGGAAAAAATACTAAAATTCTTTAATTTTCACATTATAAAATGTACTCTCACAACTATGAGTTTCTGTTTAATTTCCTTACTGGTTTTGATTAATGGCAACTTCCTGATGAAAATGTTACACTCTTTCTTGGTATACTGCTATTTTTTTTAATTCTTGTATTACTCTCACTATGCTAAACTCACAAGGTCATCAAGTTGACAACATAATAATACATTTATAATGTATGCAAGGCTGTATGTGACCTGCAAATCCTGTTTAGTAAGATTTGGTGTGGATCTATAAAATTGTATCAGAAAGAAATTCCTCTTCCCTGTGCTATCAGGTGACTTAAATGTATGGATTTACTAGTATTAAACATTTCAAGAAAATTTTATATGAAGAAACTACTGCTATATGTATGTCATTCCAGGTATAACCTATTCTGATTCAATTCTTAAGACTAATAATAAACCATCGAATTCTAGTTCAGAGGGATGTTATTTAAAAGTTAAATAAAGCTTTCCTTAAATTTTACCATAAGATTTATTTCCAAAACATTTGTTTTCCATCTCTGTGGTGGGCTGGCACCCTGCCTGGGGTTTGTTTCCTGCCTTATGTCCTGTGTTAGCTGGGTTTGGCTCCATCAGACCTCCGTGACTCTGTAGTTAGGATATAGTGGGTTGGATGATGGATGGATGGATGTTTTCCATCTTAAAAATGTTGGATACTGAGAAATTTTATCAAGCATTTATTTTTAGTAGGATTGACTACTGCAATGCAGTATTCTTTGCCTTTTCAAATTGTTCTTTATGCAACTTTTAGTTAAAATAAAAATTCTGCTGCAAGAATTATTACACAAACCATAAAATATGACCATATAACTCCAGTTCTTATGTCCTTGCACTGGTGCCCAGTTAAGGTTAGGGCTGAATTTAAAATCCTCCTTTTAACTTATAAAGGCTTAAATGGCTAAAGCCCTGCTTACTTATCTGAATTTATCATTATCTACAAACAAGAGTGCACATTGACATTTCAAGGTGCTGGCTTACTTAAGATTCAAAGGATTAATATTGGGAGAACAAGCTTTTAGTTACAGGGCCCCAAACTTGTGGAATGATCTGCCTGCTAATATAACAGATGTCCCTTCAGACTTAGCTTTTAAATCCAGGATGAAAACTCACTAATTTAGTCTAGCATACCCTGACTAGAGCTGTTGATTAGCTGTGTAAATTGCATCTCTGTTTTTTAGTCATTTGTGCAAAAATATAAGTGTCACAATATTTTTAAACCATTACTAACCCTGCTCTATTCTGTTTTTTTTTTCTCAGTATCTGATTGAAGTGCCACAGATCTACTGCCCATGTGCTCTCCTTGATCACCTTAGTTAAAGGGGCATTGGAATCATTGGATGGAAAGATTCTAACATCATATTGGATGGCATGCATAGACTCCAATATAGAAAACTAAGGAGCGGGTAGGCTACCATTTGACTGAGGCCTATAGGACTGTGACTTTATTTTTGACTTTTTTTTTGATTTCCTCCATTGTGAAATAGCTATAGTTCATTAATGAACAGATATTGTTAGTTTCCATTTACATTTAATCAGTATCTACCTTGTTCTTTGTATGTTTTAACCAGTTCTGTATTTAGTAATTAGTATAATCTATACTTGTATCTTAACAGAGAATTGTTCACAGTGTTCTGTGCCTGCACTCATTGAAGAGTGCTATACAAAAAATAACTCGCATTTCACATTGAATGGGTGTAGTAAATATAAAATGTAACAGCATAAAGCAATAAAATGCACATGTGGGTTGTCAGGATTTGCAGTCACTTCAACTACCTCCTGTTTTGTTTCACTTTGAGGTACCTTTTACAGAGTTATTTTTGTCTTTGTACTAAACCCATTTTTACTTAATGCATGTGATATCATGAATGTCATTTTGTCTAAAACTAATATTCCTAGCAAAAACAACTATTGGTTAGAATTGCCATAATACTTTACAAACACAGCTGTTTTTTTATTTGGGAGACCACTATTTTTACCTGACATGTTTAGAATTTGTTTTTGTCAGTGTTTTGAACACATTTTTTAGCAGAGAAACTACATGAACTCTGTCATTTGGTAAGTAATTAGGGTTTATCATTATAAATGAAAGCTTTTTTGGTGTCAGGATTTTGGTTGTGCAAGTTGTATCGCACAATGTTAATTGTTTTTGTGCAATTTTTTATGTTTATGGCTTCTGCATACTTTTTTTAATCCTATTCCTGTTGTGTGTGTAGGTGTTCAAGGTTTCTTACTTTGCTTAAATCATCCGTATGTGCAGTGAATATGCAACAAGACCATGACATCATTGCCATTCGAGTGTTCAGACTTGCTTGTGAAAAGTGATGAACAAGCGATTTGAGTAAAATGTAATTCCTAGTGAAACGTTATAAAACCTATGACACAGGAATGAAAGCATTTTTTGTTTCTAACTGGAATAGCTTACATGTGTTCATTCTGCATGCCCTTTTACATGTCATCTACTTTTTAAATAAAGTTCTCTGGTGAAAATAAACAGTATTTCCTGTCTCATGTAAACATTTTGTTGAGCTGTGTGATGTGTGTCATGGTTGTTCTGGAAGTACTATGCCTGCTTTGCCAATTAGATGACAATTGCAATCCTAATAATGCAAGAGATAGAAATGGTACTTAATGCATTCCTCCATAATTCTTGTTGTGTGAATAACCTCAACCTTATCTGCCAGAATCAAATAACAGGAAAGGGTATTTGCCTCCTGGAAGCAAGGGGAGGACTTCCCATGTAGTGTGTTGTCCTATACAGAAAACTCAGTAATGAATGAACCATGATGAGTGAGTATGTATGTGGAAAATATGTAGCATATCAAATATCCAAAACAACATCCAAACTATCCAAATTATACTCCTTTGCAGTAATATGTATGACAGCCATAAAAGAAAAAAGTACTGGTGTGCTGCAGATTTACCTACAATGCATGGTCAACAAGGCTTTAGGAAGCAATATTCTGTCCTTTCTACCCTAAAAAATGTTAAACCTCCCTCCCACAAAACCTCATGATCGTGAAATCTCATGCTAACTGAATTTTATAGTTCATTTTTTTTAAGTCTATGCAAAACAAAATTCTATCTCGCTCATCACTGTTTATGAATGTCTTTTTTTGACTTTGCGGTGAAAGCAAATGCCAGCATTTTACTACAATTTACTTAAAAACAGTGAACTTTTTTGTGTTTTTGGAGGCATAGTCACACACAATCTGCCAACTGTTTTTTCTCATCCTTACCTTGCTCCTTGAAGCTGTTTCCTGAACTTGTGTGACAGGCAATCTTTTCCTGAGCAGAAGCTCTTTGGGTACTGGGCAGTTGAGTCAGCCATGCTGTTTTTTCGTGATGGCTGTGAGATTTTTTTGTTTTTGTTGTTCTCTTGGTTATGATCTACTTGTTGTGAAGTGGCACCAGTCCAGTTTTACTAGGGCACTCCTGATTAGCCTGCTTTACGTTTTATGCAGGCTTTCACCAGTGAGACATTTCCCTAAAAACAAGCCAATAGCTTTCTCACCTTGTCCATGCAGTCTTCTGACTCGGAGCCAATCAGCAGTTGAAATCTCATGTGTTTCTGTGCAGTTGACTGATCACCTTAGATAGTGTTGGTTTTGTTTTTTGTTTTGCATATGTTTTTGGTCATCTCCTAACATATTATTGATTGACCAGTTAATTAATTAAGTAATATGTGAAGCTGACAGCTGCATGCTGCTTATCCTTGTTTCAACTCTGGCACTGAAGTTCCAAATAATTATTTGGGTTCTTCCCTCCTTAATAAGATACACTGCAATCTTCTAAATTTCTGGTCATGGCCAAATGTGAATTCTGGTTCTTTTCTGCTAATTAATATTGGTGATGATACTCAAGAGAGAGTATCACAAGTTTAGGAAGAGAACAAAACTAGGTCATTAACTTGTTTGTGGATAAAGCTGAAAAAACATACACTCAACAGCAAGCTTATAATTAAATGAGATGATGTCTGACAAAAGTGACCATATTACTTTATTCCATTACTGGATACCTTCCAGATGTACATCATGATCTTAAGTGAAAGTGTTATGCCTATTGGTCTTTGTCTTGGCCTATGTTATCTAGTTGATTTATAAGAAGTAAATCACCACAGAATGTTTAAATGAACAGAAAGTGAAATTTCTATGTTAGGATTTAGATGAAGTTGACAGACCGCAACCTATAACCACAATAAATTTTGTCAAATGGAACATATTGGGGGAAATAGATACAAACATGCCAAATTACTCTATTATTTCCCTTGTTTAAGAGTCCCAGAGGTTGATGTTGCATAGGCAGCAAGAATACAGTTTTGCCTTTTTATATTAGTTTTTATTTCTATATTTTTTCTGACCTTACCTGAAAATTCAGTTTAGTTTTAGTTTTTCTTCATTGTGTATTTTTAGTTTTTATTAGGGTGAGTCAAAATTATGTTAACACTAATGGATTATTTTTATGTCGACCACACCTTTCCAGGTCAATGGTTAGGTTGTGGTAGACCATTGCCATGGCCTCCACACTCCCCTAATTTGACACCCTGTGATTTCTGGTTATGAGGTATGGTGAAGGAGCGCATATATAGCAGGAACGTTCGTGATGTCAATGACCTGAAGAACAGAATATGGATTGTGGTATCATCTGTTCCCCGCAAAATGTGTGTCCAGGCTTTAAATGGTACTGTTGCTTGTTGGTTTTTGTGTGTTGAGCGTGATGGCGAACTGGTTGAGATATTCCTGTAAATCATCTTGCACATATGAAGTATGTTTTGTCAATAAATTGTTTCCACCATTCAAATGTTAACATAATTTTGACTCACCCTGTATATATA
>JANRMT010062792.1:39201563-39258983 GCA_026402145.1 Polypterus bichir lapradei
AAAATCCGCGTTATATATTTAGTTATGCTTTCATATAAAATCCGCGAAAAGCCGCGAAAGTCAAAGCGCGATATAGCGAGGGATTACTGTATATTGGGTACAGCCTGTCTCA
Source organism: Polypterus bichir lapradei (assembly GCA_026402145.1). Lineage (NCBI taxonomy): Eukaryota > Metazoa > Chordata > Cladistia > Polypteriformes > Polypteridae > Polypterus > Polypterus bichir. The sequence continues at coordinate 39,201,676 of JANRMT010062792.1, forward strand.
ATTATTTAAAATTAAATAGCTGTATCTCTGCTTTTATTTTCAATTATGACAAAAAACATTTTGTTTCTTTGATATGAAGTTCTTGAACACACATCTACACAAACAGTATGAACAGATCATAATTTGTAAAATTCTGAAGACAATAACAAATAACTTACATATGTCCTAGGTATATGTGCATGGTTTTGCATTTTGTGTTTCATTATTTTTTTCCCATTTGAATAGCAACTATTGGGTTTTATCAGTTATAATACATTTTCTTTTCAATGATATATTTTGAATATGAATAAATCAATTGGAAAAAAAATTCATCTATACAGTAGTACTTGAATTTGATGTTATATACTAGGGCAGGAAGACATGTCATAATTCAGTATATCTCCCAGATTATGTTCTCTAAGTAGTAGTATACAGTAAATGAAAAATTGGGAATACCAGTATCAGGTACTCTTAAAGTAGCATGCATTTATTAAATAATTCCTGTTATTAATTTGGTTACATATAGTGCATGCATTCATTCACACCCCATTAATTTAACCTTGGAAATATCCATTAGTAATCCCACTCTTTCAGACAGAAGCAGAGGTGGCATATTATATTTCAAAAGTAGAAACCAAAAATACTTCGGGTTGGATAGACTTTGTCTATAGGAGGGAGAACGCAAAACATCACAGAATTGTTAAGAATTGAATTCTTGATTAAAATTAAATGGGAATTGCTGTAAGTTTTATAATAATCTTCAAAATACACTGCTTGAGATGCAATACATTTGTCCCAGGACTTCTGTGCTTCATGTTAATATTTCTTGTACTTATCTTTTGTTACTGCGTCTTGAGCCACCACCGTTTTTTTCCTGTTCCTTCCATGGTTGCAGATCTTCCTATCAGTCTCAATTTTAATTTTGGGAACAAAAAAAAAGTCACAGAGAGTAAGACCTGGTGGAGGGGGGTAAATTTATGATATGACACAAAAGCCACATTGTATTTCATCATTATAATGTGTTGTGTTAAAATGTGCACTTCTATTCCAAAATACCATTTAGTTTGCACCACTGCTCCAGATGTTTTTTTTCTCTGCTGTTTGTCATGAGGTGAGATCTGGTGGGGGAGGGTGAATAAACAGTGTAGTAAGCTCAGGAGAGAAGAGTTTGGATTATAAGCAGAGAGAGCTTCAAGGCAAGATCAGTGGTGCAAGCAAGTGAGGGTGAAGAGAGGAGGCAGGGTGGTTGGGCCCCCGCGAGGGAGCAAATACAGTGGGGCTCCAAGGGATATACCCACTGAGCTTTAGATTAAGACTGGGAACTTACCTGTAGATGAACCTTCCAAGATCCAGGTGATGCAGTACAATGTATGGGATGACAGAGGGATGGTTAGGTGTGTCTTGGCTGCAGCTATAGAGGGCAGCTGGGATGACAGTCAGTTTTGATGTCAACTGCAGCTGTTGGCATTGCATCCAGATGAGCTGACCCATCAGAATGAGCTGGAGAAACAGAGAAATAGAGAGAGATGTGCTTATCTAGCCAAGGAGACTAAGCTGATGCCTTGAAACATTCCAAAAGGGATTTACAAGTATCTATATACTGTTTTTAGCCTCCACAATTGCACTGCTTTTTTATGGATTATTTAATGGCTTATTTCCTGCACTATCATTTATTACTTTGATTTTAGTTTTAACAAACATGCATAAACATGTAATGTGAACCTGGTTGTTATCTCTCAGTCACTGCTATGTTCATCTTGGTTACAAAGTACTAGGAAGTCCTGTGGATGGTTTTATGACAGGTATGCTACCTGGACATTTAACCTTGACAATGTTTTACCACAGATGCCCCAGAGGTCCACTGTAATGTCTCTTCAGCCAGAGTTTTTGGGATTTGGTGCTTGTGGAGATGGATGAGAAACCTCTTCATCAATAAATCTGTCAGTGTTGAAAAAAGCCTGATCATCAATGTCTCTGCCTTGGTGGCTTAAAGAAATAAAAAACACCAAAGTCACCTGCAAAATGGCAAAAGAAAGTCACATTTTATAAACTCAGTGTGGTGTCACGCAGAAGACTTATCCAGACTTGTAGGCACACAATAGCTTGTGGTATATTCTATAAGCACAATCTACTCTTGTACTATTGGCAAGTTCCAGAAGCTTTTGTTCCTCCTTCCCCTGTACAAGCATGACACACATGTCTAGGTAAAACCATTGAATTGGTCTTTATAAATAATATTGAAAATTATTTCACAAATTTCATATTTATTGTGTAAATATGACTAAGTAATAACCTTTAATTTAAACCTTAAGTAAGTACTTTCTTTCGACATAATGGTCTAAAAGATGAATACCTTCAAGTGAACCTGTTCAACTGTCCTCATGGTGGTTTATGACGTGTTATGAAGTTCTCTGAATTGTTTCTTAAGTTTTGTTTACATTTAAGTTTCATTTACCTGCGCTCATTAGAATATGATGTTTAAAGCACCTTATCTGACTTATCAAAAATGTATTTGTATTGATTATTTCTGCAGAGGGAATGGTTCTTTTCCTGGTTTCTTTTCCATGATTTCAAGTTCGTTGTATTTGTGAATTTATTTTGCATTTCTGAAATAATCCTGTGGCTATGAAAATGGGGACCAAGATCACTGTAAAATAAATGAAGAGAAAACAATGGACGATTCTAAAATATAGACGTAGGGCATGGTAGAAGAATAAATATCCCCAAATAATAAAGCAATAACATTATGGGTTGGAGACGGTGTCACTGACCAGAAAGCAGGAGACAGACCTGTAGGTGGCAGAGTTAAAGATGGTAAGATTTGCACTGGGTGTGATGAGGATGGATAGGAATAGGAATGAGTACATTAGAGGGTCAGCTCAAGTTGGACATTTGGGAGGCAAAGTCAGAGAGGCGAGATTGCGTTGGTTTGGACATGTGCAGAGGAGAGATGCTGAGAATATTGGGAGAAGGATGTGAAGGATAGAGCTGCCAGGTAAGAAGAAAAGAGGAAAGCCTAAGAGGAGGTTTATGGATGTGGTGAGAGAGGACATGCAGGTGATGGGTGTAACAGAACAAGATGTAGAGAACAGGAAGATATGGAACAAGATGATCCACTGTGGCAACCCCTAACGGAAGCAGCCGAAAGAAGAAGAAATTACTGGTAGTCCCCGAGTTACGGACATCCGACATACGACTGTATGTCACAATGGCTCCTTCATCTGTCTGGAGGATGCGATGCAGGTTCCTCAGTAACTGCCGCTCCATCATCTTCGGCCTGGGGATGCTGCAAGCGGTGGCTGGACGGAGGTTGTAGGGGGGCAGTTTCGCTGCTCGCGTAGTGTAGTGTCCCTTGCCACAGCCCACTCATTCTCAGTTGGTGGCTGGGTGTGGCGGTGACCCGGGGTCCATAGTCACTGGGGCCTTGTGCAGGACGGAGGCTTGATGGGGCGGTTTGCTGCCCGCCCACCATGCCGCCGCAGCTAATGCTTCTTACTGGACAGAGGCTGGATGGGGCAGAGGGGGACATTTCACTGCCCATCCACCACACAGCCTTGCAGTGTCCCTCGAACAGCTGCCCCATTTGTCCTCGGTGGGCGGCTGGTGATGCTGCAAGCAGTGACCTGGTTGTGGCTGAACAGAGGCTATTGAGGGTGAATGGGGCGGTTGGGGTGCAGCATTGTAGTGTGCCTTGGGTGGCTGCCTGTTGAATAGTGGCAGTGATGGGTGATTCACTACCCGCCTTTGGCCGCACCCTGTTCATTTTCAGTAGAGAATGGCAGAGGATAGATGAAGCACTCCCTGAGTAAGTAATGTTAAACTCTGGCCATTTTGTCTGCTAGTCTGGCTTCAGTCTGTTTGGATGTTTCACTTGTTCTGAGCTTACAGGTGGCACTGGTGTACAAACGGTAGCAAACAGAAAAAAACACTGGGACCTCTATGGTTCAAATTTTAGAGTCTAAAGTAGCCCTAGAGACCAACTATGCAAACTCTGGTCCACATCGGTCACAGATGTAGGATTGTGTGGGGAACAGACAGACAGATATTTAATTTTATATATTATTAAGATATAATCTTTACTTGTTGCAGATAGTGTGGCAAGTGTGCCTTGTGAACCCTGCGTTTTCTTTCTGTGTGTTTTCCTTTATTGGATAGATTGTGTTCTCCCACCTACACTGCACGTTGTTTTTGTCTGACTGGTTTAGAATAGACCCACAGTCTGGTGCACAAGATGTAGAGAGATTTGGGTCTGTTTCCTCAGACTATACTTTGTTTGGTTCAAAATAAACAGCAGTTGTTTGTACTGTCCCAAGACTCCAGACTGTTCAATTGCAGTCTTTACTAGTGTTGGATGTCTCCCACTCATTCCACAATCTCTTTACTGTTTCTGTCTGGCAGAAGGTATCAAAGTGTGCGGACCAACCCTGTAATACTGAACAACAGCTTCTTCCCACAGGCAGTCAGACTCCTGAGCACAATGCTACACAATGTTTCCCCATGCCCCTGCATGTGCACCATTATCATTGACTCCTATCTTTGAATTCTTTGTCCATTGTACATCTGCAATCAGTAATTACAGTTTGTCTATATGGGTTTGATTTGTACCGATGTTGTTCCTTGTTTTGCATTCTCTTATATATTACCACCCACCATGTATTGTTATATTGTCATATTTATTCTTTAAATATATGTGACCCAGTGAAACATAATATCATAACACTGAATAATGTACCAAGGAATGTGTATATATGATATGGCAATAAAGCCCACTTGGCAAATATATCTAGTAATACTTTAAAGACCAGAATATTTTAGTGTTGTCATGAACAGGAATATTAGCATATCAGAGTTATGCTCAATATAGTGCATATGTTCTAATTTTGTTTAAACCTGGGAATAACATTTGCAAATCTAAGAAATATAGTTTTTTAAGTTTGTACTGTTTTCTTAATTGGGGAAACCACTTTACTGCTTTAAATGCTCTTTTTGTCCACAATGTACTATATTTATTTATAGAATATCTAAGGTAGTTGCAGACGATGTATTTACAGTAATGACAAAGTGAAATAATATCAAAATTTTTCATTGTGAAAACATAGCATTTAGAACATATTTAAAGATCAAGCTTAAGTCACAGAAAATTTTCCACATAGTTAGGATGCATGCCGTAATTGTTGATGGAGGCAACAATTATGCTTTTCTTCAGAAAAGTACTCTGAAGTATTGAAAAAGTCCTCCAATTCTCCATTCTTTCAAAATGAAACAGACTTAATTATAATATAATTTAGGTGACTTGCTTCATTTAGAAGAAGAGTTAAAACTTTGTAATAAGAGAAATAAACATAACACTTGTGATACAGATTATACTGTAACTGATACAGATGACTGATCACAACAAAGTAAGGACAACTAATACAATATTTTGATGAATGCAATTAATTGGTTCTTAAAATATTGGATTATTAATTAAATAACAATGTTAGCTTTGACCTATTGTTGTAACAATTACTTTAGAAACCAAGTAATTTTCAATTTAAAGGATTAGTATTGATTTAAGCCCCAAGGCAGCACCTTCTTGGTTGCTATGACTTCAGTTTGTGTAGTGATTTGCTTTACCTTTTTATAAGACAGAGGTACAGATTAGACAGGAAGACATTCTAACCTAGATATTTTATCTTGAAACTGGGGGTGGACTATTTACTGTCTGTAAAAGTTGTACTTTTAGGCACTTAGAGAATGTTAAGATATGCAACATGAATTGAGTTTTTCTTACCTCATTTTACTTTACTTTATCTTCCCTCTATGTAAATTAGTATTAGATTCCAAGACAATGTATACTCTGCATGCACAATAATTACACAATTTTATGACCTTATAATTATTTCTGTGTTAAATTTCAACTTTAAACCAAATAAACGTCAGTGCTGATTGGATATAATTATTGTTATTATTAAGTGCTATGTAATTGCTTAATGAGATAATGAGGGAGGGTGTGGCTTAAAGTGTATATTCTATTCTATGAGGAAGAGACAAAAGCACACAATAGGAGAGGTGCCATCCATCCATCCATCCATCCATCCTCTTCCGCTTATCCGAGGTCGGGTCGCGGGGGTAGCAGCTTAAGGAGAGAAGCCCAGACTTCCCTCTCCCCGGCCACTTCTTCCAGCTCTTCCGGGAGAATCCCAAGGCGTTCCCAGGCCAGCCGGGAGACATAGTCCCTCCAGCGTGTCCTGGGTCTTCCCCGGGGCCTCCTCCCGGTTGGACGTGCCCGGAACACCTCACCAGGGAGGCGTCCAGGAGGCATCCTGATCAGATGCCCGAGCCACCTCATCTGACTCCTTTCGATGCGGAGGAGCAGCGGCTCTACTCTGAGCCCCTCCCGGATGACTGAGCTTCTCACCCTATCTTTAAGGGAAAGCCCAGACACCCTGCGGAGGAAACTCATTTCAGCCGCTTGTATTCGCGATCTCGTTCTTTCGGTCACTACCCATAGCTCATGACCATAGGTGAGGGTAGGAACGTAGATCGACTGGTAAATTGAGAGCCTTGCCTTACGGCTCAGCTCTTTTTTCACCACGACAGACCGATGCAGAGCCCGCATCACTGCGGATGCCGCACCGATCCGCCTGTCGATCTCACGATCCATTCTTCCCTCACTCGTGAACAAGACCCCGAGATACTTAAACTCCTCCACTTGGGGCAGGATCTCGCCCCCAACCCTGAGAGGGCACTCCACCCTTTTCCGGCTGAGGACCATGGTCTCGGATTTGGAGGTGCTGATTCTCATCCCAGCCGCTTCACACTCAGCTGTGAACCGCTCCAGAGAGAGCTGAAGATCACGGCCTGATGAAGCAAACAGGACAACATCATCTGCAAAAAGCAGTGACCCAATCCTGAGTCCACCAAACCGGACCCCTTCAACACCCTGGCTGCGTCTAGAAATTCTGTCCATAAAAGTTATGAACAGAATCGGTGACAAAGGGCAGCCCTGGCGGAGTCCAACTCTCACTGGAAACGGGCTCGACTTACTGCCGGCAATGCGGACCAAGCTCTGACACCGGTTGTACAGGGACTGAACAGCTCTTATCAGGGGGTCCAGTACCCCATACTCCCGGAGCACCCCCCACAGGACTCCCCGAGGGACACGGTCGAACGCCTTTTCCAAGTCCACAAAGCACATGTAGACTGGTTGGGCAAACTCCCATGCACCCTCCAGGACCCTGCTAAGGCTGTAGAGCTGGTCCACTGTTCCGCGACCAGGACGAAAACCACACTGTTCCTCCTGAATCCGAGGTTCGACTATCCGACGGACCCTCCTCTCCAGAACCCCCGAATAGACTTTTCCAGGGAGGCTGAGGAGTGTGATCCCTCTATAGTTGGAACACACCCTCCGGTCCCCCTTTTTAAAGAGGGGGACCACCACCCCAGTCTGCCAATCCAGAGGCACTGTCCCCGATGTCCATGCGATGTTGCAGAGACGTGTCAACCAAGACAGTCCTACAACATCCAGAGCCTTAAGGAACTCCGGGCGTATCTCATCCACCCCCGGGGCCCTGCCACCAAGGAGTTTTTTGACCACCTCGGTGACTTCAGTCCCAGAGATGGGAGAGCCCACCTCAGAGTCCCCAGGCTCTGCTTCCTCATTGGAAGGCATGTTAGTGGGATTGAGGAGGTCTTCGAAGTACTCCCCCCACCGACCCACAACGTCCTGAGTCGAGGTCAGCAGCGCACCATCCCCACCATATACGGTGTTGACACTGTACTGCTTCCCCTTCCTGAGACGCCGGACGGTGGACCAGAATCTCCTCGAAGCCGTCCGAAAGTCGTTCTCCATGGCCTCTCCAAACTCCTCCCATGCTCGAGTTTTTGCCTCAGCAACAACCGAAGCCGCATTCCGCTTGGCCTGTCGGTACCTATCAGCTGCCTCCAGAGACCCACAGGACAAAAAGGTCCTATAGGACTCCTTCTTCAGCTTGACGGCATCCCTCACCGCCGGTGTCCACCAACGGGTTTGGGGATTGCCGCCGCGACAGGCACCGACCACCTTACGGCCACAGCTCCGGTCAGCCGCCTCAACAATAGAGGCACGGAACATGGCCCATTCGGACTCAATGTCCCCCACCTCCCTCGGGACGTGGTCGAAGTTCTGCCGAAGGTGGGAGTTGAAGCTACTTCTGACAGGGGACTCTGCCAGCCGTTCCCAGCAGACCCTCACAACACGTTTGGGCCTACCAGGTCTGACCGGCATCTTCCCCCACCATCGAAGCCAACTCACCACCAGGTGGTGATCAGTTGACAGCTCCGCCCCTCTCTTCACCCGAGTGTCCAAGACATATGGCCGCAAGTCCGACGACACAACCACAAAGTCGATCATCGAACTGAGGCCTAGGGTGTCCTGGTGCCAAGTGCACATATGAACACCCTTATGCTTGAACATGGTGTTCGTTATGGACAATCCGTGGCGAGCACAGAAGTCCAATAACAGAACACCGCTCGGGTTCAGATCGGGGGGGCCATTCCTCCCAATCACGCCCTTCCAGGTCTCACTGTCATTGCCCACGTGGGCATTGAAGTCTCCCAGCAAAACGAGGGAATCCCCAGAAGGTATGCCCTCTAGCACCACCTCTAGAGACTCCAAAAAGGGTGGATACTCCAAACTGCTGTTCGGCGCATACGCACAAACAACAGTCAGGACCCTTCCCCCCACCCGAAGGCGGAGGGAGGCCACCCTCTCGTCCACCGGGGTAAACCCCAACGCACAGGCTCCAAGTCGGGGGGCAGTAAGTATGCCCACACCTGCTCGGCGCCTCTCACCGGAGGCAACTCCAGAGTGGTAGAGAGTCCAGCCCCTCTCAAGGAGATTGGTTCCAGAGTCCAAGCTGTGCGTCGAGGTGAGTCCGACTATATCTAGCCGGAACCTCTCAACCTCGCGCACTAGCTCAGGCTCCTTCCCCTTCAGAGAGGTGACATTCCACGTCCCAAGAGCCAGTTTCTGTAGCCGAGGATCAGAACGCCAAGGTCCCCGCCGCCGGCCACTACCCAACTCACATTGCACCTGACCTCCTTGGCTCCTCCCATAGGTGGTGAGCCCATGGGAAGGAGGACCCACGTTACCTCTTCGGGCTGTGCCCGGCCGAGCCCCATGGGTGTAGGCCCGGCCACCAGGCGCTCGCCATCGAGCCCCACCCCCAGGATAGGAGAGGTGCATATGATATTATTTATCTTGATTTTCAGAAGGCTTTTCATAAAGTACCACATGAAAGTTTAGTGATCAAACTAAAAGAACTGGGAATTGTTGGTGGATAAAAAACTGGCTCCAACACAGTAAGGAACTGGTTATGGTGAGGGGAAATTTTTTTTCAGAATTAGGTGATGTTGAAAGTGCTGTTCTTCATGTAACAGTGCTGGGGTTGTTGCTATAGACAAGAATATAATCAGTAAACTGGTTAAATTTGCAGATGACATTAAACTAAGTGGAAGCGCAGATAATGTAAAATCAGCTAAATCATAGACTTCTATAGGATACAGGCTTGGGAAGATTAGTGGCTGATAAAATTTAAGGTAAGTAAATGTAAATTATTACACAAAGTAAGTAAAAATGTTAGATATGAATAAACAGTACAGTGGAATGTCTGAAACTTAAAAGTGCACCTTTTGAAAAGGACCTAAGAATCATAGTGGACTTACCACTATTTACATTCATGCAGTGTACGGAAACTATCAAAAAAACTAATATGATATTCGCTTATTAAATCAACATTATCATGATGTGTAGAGTACAAGTTAAGGGAGGTTATGCTTAAGTTATATAAAACACTAGTGAGGCCTCACCTGGAGTACTACTTACAGTTTTTTTTCTGTTTTATTACAAAAAAGACATAGCAGAGGAAGCCTGGAGAAGAGTGACTAGGCTGATTCTAAGAGCTATGAGGAAAGATTGGAGGAGTTGAATCTTTTCAGTTTACGCAAGTAGAGATTCTTCACGCAAAAAAACTTTGACATATGGAATACATTAACAAGTAGTGTGGTGGAGAATAGGAATTTAGATACCTTCAAATTTTGACTTGATGTTATCTTGAATATCCCATTTCTAATATTCTAAAGTGAATACAGAGCTGACAGCTGAGGAGTGAGCAAGTAAAGTGTGAAGATGCCCAGATGTTTTGTTACTTCTTAGGAATCCTTTGTTGCCTTACTAAAATAAATGAGAAAGGGCAACAGGGTAATGCTCAGAAAAAAATGAAAATACAACTTATTAGAAGGGTGGAAATGGTAACAATGGAAACAATGAATCTTGAATTCATCTTTCTACAAGTAGTGGCCATTCTGAGAAAATGTAGCAATAACCAACCATAATGACAGACTTATGCTGTGAGCTTCATGAAGTAAACAGTAACCATATAACAGAAGGATGGAGTGAAGTTGGACTCATGTATGAAGCTCAGCTAAAATCTGTGTAGTTTGACAGTATGGCTGTGCACTGAACAAACTGACCTTAGAATGGGAATTGAGCTAACAGGTGCTATAGCTGATGGATGTGCTTAAGAGAGACCTTAGTAATCCTGGAGGACAGTGATGATTTGCGTAGAAAAATCAGTCATTGGCCTGCAGCAAACATAATATAAGGTGTGGGTGAAGTGCAGTCCCTCAAAAGGCAACCTATCAGCATTTCTTTCAGTCTGTGAAGGAGGACCTGGATACTGGCCCAGCATCAACAGGTCTGATTTGTTAAGGTAGACCAAAGTGAAACAAGCTCAGGCATACTGTGCCAATTTTAGGATATCTCTTATTTTCCCAACATACTTCATTCTTCCACTGATAAAACTCTATCCTTCTACATAAGACAAAACTATATCCCCCATATAAATAGAAAAAGATCTAATATAATTTTCTCAATTAAACAACAAATCATATACATGCGAACACCAGTGGGAATAAAGGAATTAATTAAAATAGGAGTGTGGTAATCTGGATTAAACAACCATGGTGAGTTCAAGCTCAGTGTGAAAGTTATTTATGTCTACAGAATAAAGTGAAATTCCTGCTGGCATGTGCCATAATAAGTTGTGATTGATTTATCTGTTTTAAAACAGATACCTTTACAACTAGCCAAATTAACTGTTTGCTATCCTCACATATTTTATGGACTGAATAGTGTCTGATTATGCAAACAACATACTTTTAGATTTAGTCTTAGGCTGGGTTTATGCTTCATGTGATGTGACACGTGTACCTTTGGATGCTTCTGCTATGCAAGCCTTGGCCAAAAGTTTAGAGAATGACAGAAATATGAATTTTCACAAAGTGTGCTGCTTCAGTGTTTTTAGATCCTTTTGTCAGATGTCTCTATGGTATACTGAAGTGTAATTATAAGCATTTCATAAGTTTCAAAGGCTTTTATTTGCAATTAAGTTTATGCAAAGAGTCAATATTTGCTGTGTTGGCCCTTCTTGTTTAAGACCTCTGCAATTCGCCCTGGCTGAGCCACTTAGTTATCACTTTTACCTTCGTCATGCTGGAAAAGACATTGCTCCGTCGTGCTGGAAAAGGCATTGTTCATCACCAAACTGTTGAATAAAGAATGCCACCAAAACATCCTCCAAAAGCAACTTCTCCCAACCATCCAAGAACATTGTGGTGACTAAGTGGCTTGGGGAACAAAACATTGAAATGCTGGGTCCATGGCCAGGAAACTTCCTAAGCCTTAATCCCATTGTGGTCAATCCTCAAGAAGCATGTGGATAAACAAAAACCCACAAATTCTGACAAACTCCAAGCATTGATTATGCAAGAATGGGCTGCCATGAGTCAGAATTTGACCCAGAAGTTGATTGAATTGCAGAGGTCTTGAAAAAGAAGGGCCAACACTGCAAATATTGACTGTTTGCATAAACTTAATGTAATTGTCAATAGAATCCTCTGAAACATATGAAATGCTTGTAATTATACGTCTGACAAATAGATCTAAAAACACTGAAACAGCAAACTTTGTGAAAATGAATATTTGTGTCATTCTGAAAACCTTTGGCCACGGCTGTTCTGTTTATACTTGCGTGCATACTTTATGTAAATTTGGAAGATTCCAGCAGGTGGCATTGTGGCAATGTGAGATATCATCACAATGAGAAAATGTTTGGCTTCCCTGTGTTGTGAATCGCCTGAGACACGTTTAAATTCCGAGGACACCTAACCACAATATCTCTGAAAAGGATGGATGTTTAATGATTACATCCATTAATCCAGGGATGTGTCCATTCCAGCATGCATTGGGCACGAGGCAGAAACAATCCTTGGACGGGGCATCAGCTCATCGCAAGGGGAATACAAGCACACACATACACTGGCGTCATTTTAGCATCACCAAATCCCCAAACCTGCTTGTCTTTGGAAGGAAACTGGAGCAGAATGTGGAAACTCACCGGGCAAACATGCAAACTCCAGGCAGGGAACACCAGGGATGTGACTCCCTGTGAGACAGCAGCGCTACCTCTCCACCACCATGTCACCCCTACATGTGTAATTATTAACAGTTGTCACACACGTGCGACTAGGAAGATGTTGTATGGACCAAGCAAAGGTAATTCTACACCAGGCCAGGGGGTGGCGGGGTGCACTAAACCTTCTCTGGTTACCTGTACAGACCAGCTGCGGGAAAACCTGTGTGATTTAAAACAGATGACATCACTTCCGGTTCCGGCACCAAGAAGAATATCATTTCCGGTTCCGGCGCCTAGAAGAATATCACTTCCAGTAACAGCTGACTAATGAAGAAACATCACTTCCGGTCCCCTTACATCACTTCCTGTCCTATCCCTTTAAGCTGCCATCTTGTCAAACCTTCTTCAGTTCTGTTTTGGACTCGATATAGAGAACATCTCTGTATTTTCAAAGACTCTTTTGCAGCCAGGAATAATATACGGGTGGCTGCCCCAAACCTTTTTAAGTATGTCAAGTGAAATCCTTTTACACCATATTCATTATTTACATGAAGTTAACAACTTATCTGTAAAATGTAATATACATGCTTTAACACATTTCATTATTAAAGTGATATCAAGTATAAATCTAACAATTCTAAATGTGCAGAGAGCTGGAATATCATAAATTTAAAGTGTTCTGTGTGGCGATTGCTGTTTGCCGCTGCTGTCAGTTCAAGAGGAAGCCCTAGAAGCACATAGCAATTAACTACTGGGTCAATTTTAAGATGTCGTTTATGACGTCTACTTTAATAACAAAATAAACTATGAGATTAAAGCCGAAATTTTCACTTTAATCACAAAATAGACCTTTTCACAGTGCCCATAATTTTTTCTCTGTGTCTCAAATATACTGCCATACATTCTGATGCTGTTGTGAAGTTGCAAAAAAAAACAGAAGACGGTATGTGAAACCTTTAAAATGTATCACATCATTACGATGGAGAATATGCGACATTTGAATATAAAAGCACCACAAATACATTTGTATGTCAGCGTTTTGCTTCACCACATCGAACCGTTTATCAAACATTGATGCACCCATATTGATCCTGTAGGATCTCCAAAGTGGCTTGCTATCAAATGTTGATAGTAAAAAGAGACTTTGACGTCATGTTCCAACTTGAACACACTATGGTCCCCAATTTTTTGCTGGTACGGCAACTCACAGACACGTCGTGTTCATTTCTGAGGACATGCTCAGAGAACACGTCAAATGAACGCGTGGCAGCCATGATGCATGCACATATGCATTCTGAGAGTGAAGTATAAACCGGCTCTTAGACTCCATTGGGGGCTAATTGCTCCAATTACTAGGCTGGAACATGTGCTAGGACAAGTGCAGTGGCAAGAAAATAAATAGGTATGAGTTGTAAGCCACAAAGATGTTCATAAAGAAGAAGAAATGTTTTCCACAGAGAGAAAGTGTGTGGTAAGGAAGGAGAAATGTCTGGTGATTGAACAGTAATCCATCATAAAGAAAAAGGCTGAGAAAAAGAGATATCAAAATGTATTCAAAGGTGGGCCTCAGCTGATGATTGTGTATTGCAGAATAGATGGCAGAGGGGGCAAGAATGCATGTGTTCTCCTGTATGAGATGAGGAGATGTTCAAGAGACAGTGTAACACTCAGTCAAGCACAGAGGGACTGTGCCAGTATGTAGCCTTTCCCCAAGGCAGTGGCCTTCTCAGTCATTTGATGCTGATGCAGAGAAACTCAGTAAAATAGATTAACACTTTTGTGAGCAGTGTGACAGATCCATTGCAAAGTGAAAGTTAAAGAAGAATGATCAGTGATCGAGATATGGAGAAAGAGATAGAAGACTGTATGACTGACAAGTATGAACACCGCATATTAAAGACAAAATAAACCTACAGAGCTGATGTTTTCGAGATGTCTCTTATAGTCCTATCAAAATGAGAGGGAGAAAATGAAATAGGGAATACGTCAAAAGGAAAGAAAATGAGCAGCGGTGCCTTCATTTTAGTATTTTGTGCTGTTTCTTGTGTACAGTCTAATATGTACATTGCATACATTGTTATTGTATTAAATTGTAAATGTATAAGTTTATCCATCCATCATCAAACCCATTTAAAACAGATCAACATTTTAAGGATTATATATTAATTGAATTTAATGTACAAAAATGTGTAAAACTGTAAAAATGTGTAAAAAGTAATCCTTTTCTATTTTAAAGGTCTAGAGATATCAAAAATATTGTTGAAATTTTTAAAGTTAAAATCTGTTATTCTCTCACGGTGGCTGACAAAAAAAAACCCATTTAGTCCATTCAGTCCCCTGTCTAAACATACTAATTATAGAAAATGTTGAAAAGCAAATTCTAGTCACTAGACTAATTTATTTGTAAGATAACAGAATGTGCTTTTTGTTTAATCTGACAGGCATGTCCTTGAAGCTGATTAATGTTAATAATGAAAAAAGCTCACCACTAAACAGCATTAACAAAACAGTAGGTAAGCATCTTTAAAATTATATTTAAACATTCTGATAATCTAAACAGATAATAACATTGATAACATTAGTGTACCAGTTCTGGGAATAAGTATAATAAAGAAATAACTAAATGAATGAGAGTATAGATGTAGGCTTAGGAGGATTCAATAGGGGCATTGCAGAAAGTGTGTGTGAGTGTGTGTGTGTGTGTGTGTGTGTGCGAAGATGAGAGCCTGGTAAGAACAATTACTGAGAATTTTAAATTAAACAAAGTAATGAGAGATTAATATTTGACTAGGAGAGACAAGTCAAAAGGTCATGTAGGATTATCGCTGAGGACTATAAAGTAGCAAAAGCAAAAAATAGGATACTGATAACTAAGTTAAGTAAAAGCCCAACTGAAAAGAATCAGAAACTGTAATTAACTGAGAAACTTCTGACAGATTTATAACATAGAATGGATAATATTTAACATAAAGGAATTTCTTGAACATTTCTGCAATGATGTCATTATCAAATGTTATGAATAGTCACAGCATTTGAGACAGGAGTCCCCAGATTTTTGGTACAGCATCTTCCGTAAGCAAATAATAGTATACCATATTGCAAAATGACGCAAATAATATTGAAGTTGTCCTACTCAGACTAACCACAGAGCAAGGTTGAAACTTTGGGTGAACTTAGAACAGATAAAATAATCAGATATTAAACAGTGAACATAATGTAAATTGTTTGTTTAAGAGAACTATTTAAAAAGTAAAGTTCTAAAAATTCAAAAGTGAACATGGTTTGACTACCATTCTGTTTTTACAGAGAACATAAGAGGACATAAGAAAGGCAGAATCATTATTAAGATCACTGATTTTTCAGTTTTCCACTTAATAATAATAAAGAAACCTTCCTTGTTGATCACTAGTGTACTACAAAGCCCTGCACACTGGTCTGTGTATAAAAAGGCCACCAAAAGTTCCTTTCATTGACAGAAAAATAGTGAAGAGACATGGGGTTGTCTGCAGCGATGCATATAGTTCATTTATTAGCCCAGTTTACATGAGCTTTTAAAATGAAGACCCACCTCTTAACTGCCAATATAAAAATCTGGAAGTATACAGTTGTGGCTTAAAAACCAACAAAAGAGAGGAGAGATGAGAAGACCCAGGACACGCTGGAGGGACTATGTCTACTGGCTGGCCTGGGAACGCCTTGGGATTCTCCTGGAAGAGCTAGAAGAAGTGGCCAGGGAGAGGGAAGTCTGGACGTCTCTGCTCAAGCTGCTGCCCCCGCGACCCGACCTTGGATAAGTGGAAGAGGTTGGATGGATGGATAATTTTCTAAAAGTTTGTCATACCCACTGAAATGCCACAAATGTTTAAATCATGCCTATTGGGCATTTATGAAATTGTTTAACAGCCGAGCTCACAGTTTATTTACAGAGAAAACCCATAGTAAACCAAAGTGCTGAAAGAATGAGGAAAAAAAACAAACTTCTTTGTTTTAACTGAAAATGACGTACAACTGCTTTTAAAGACTAAAACTGAATTTAAGGTTGCCGAAGTGAAATATTCAAGTTATTCAACCTGCAGTACATGTAGGCTGATTAAAGAAGTAAGGAAAGAACTATCCCAACAGTAAACATGAAATTACAAAGGGATTACCAAAAAAAACAAAAGCCAGTGCCCGATTAAGTGACAATTATAAGTGAACATTTTTGAAAATTTCAATTTTCCACTTCAGCAGTGGTACTTAAGACCCAGCATTTTCAAATTACATAATATAAAGAGTTTTTTCAAAATGATTCATTTTTTAATGATTGAAAATGCTGTTTCACTATTAATGGAATGCCAAAATGAGTAAAAAAAAAGATGTATTTCAACTAGGCCTAATAAATTAATTCACATTGAATTGAAAAAGACTGCCACAGTCATTACCAGGCATGTTGAGAGTCTTAACTTTGACAAGAACATTCAAGCAACTATTGCCATATATTCCTTCTTATTAGTTGGAGCTCATGAGTGACCAGCATTTGGCAGGAGCCAAAAGCATTGATTTCTTAAAAAAAAAAATTCTTGCCCATCTGAAATAAAACTAAGAAACTGTTGTCAATTCCACACAAACATGACTAACAGCTACAAAGTTCAGCACTGAGCAAATCAGCCTTGTTACACATGTGAATGTGAAAAAATAAATGTATTCTTTGTTCTTTATATACATTTGATCGCTTATGTTAAGTAGGCTAAACCAATGGATTTCCCACTTGCAAAGGCCAAGATTCATTAAGGTAGCAGAGCACTTCATGAGATTGTAAAATGTAGTGCCAGTGACACCACATATGAATACTGTATAAGAAAAGTTTTGAACAGGAAATTTATTCCAACATTCCTAGTTAATTCCTTTTCAACTACCCTTTATAAAATATCATTGAGTCAAAGGTCTTCACAGGACTACCATCAGCTAAACTACTTGGCAACTTATGCCATATATTTCATGCCATAAGTTTGAAAAAAATGCTTCTTAACAAGATTTCATTATTGTTCTTGGAAAATAATTCATGCTCAAATAGCAAGTAGGATACAACTAACTGTAAAAATACAGTAGTCAGTAAAAGTTTTGGCTGTGACACAAATGTTGCGTTTTGCAAAATTTGCAGCTTCATTCTTTGTGGTAGCAATTTACATTGTTCTTATATTATTGCACAGAGGGATCAGATGCATATTAATACATTGCAAAGAGCTTTATTACGATAAAAAGTTAACTTTATCACAAAAAACATTTTGACTTATTTTGGCTCTGGCACAAAACAATCAAATAAAGGTGTCCAGCAAGTGCCAGGAACATCTTCTCCTCAGGAGTCAGCTACAGAATTGTGTTGTCACCAGTGCAGAGTTTGCTTAATACTGGCAGCAGGTTGGTTTGAGTGCATCTGCACGCACAGTGGCGAAAACTTTTGGACAATGGCCTTGTGTCATGAAGGGCAGTAATGAAGACACTTCTTTCCAAGAAAAACATCAAGGACAGATGCAGGGAGTCCAAGGATTTGACAACAGAAGACTGGTGCAAAGTTATTTTTCTGGAGAAGTCCTCCTTCTGACTGTTTGGGACATCTGGAATACAGTATCTATTGTCCAGAGAAAGAAAAGGTGAACGTAACCATGAGTCCTGTGTAGTGCCAACAGTGAAGCATCCTGAGACAATCCATGTGTAAGGTTACTTCTCATCCAAGGGAGTGGGCTCACTCAAAATTCTGCCCAAGAACACTGCCATAAATAAAGAATGATATCAAAATGCCACCCAAGAGAAATTTCTCCCAACAATCCAGGCAGAATTTGGTGATGATCTGTGTATTTTCCAGCATGTTGGGCCACCATGTCACAAGTGAAGACAAAGTAACTTGGTGATCATGACATTGAAAGTTTGGATCCGTGACCGGGAAACTCCCCAGGTCTTAATTCTATTGAGAACCTGTGATCAGTTCTCAAAAAGTGGATGGACAAGCAGAAGCCCATAAATTGTGATCAACTCCAAGCACTGAAAAAGCAAGAATGGATCACCATCAGTCAGGATTTGGCCCAGAAGCTGATATCCAGTATGCCGGACCAAATTGTAGAAGTTATGAAGAAGAGGGGGTCAACATTGTAAATATTGTCTCTTTACATAAATTTGATGTATTTGCCGAAAAAAGCCATTGAAAGTTATGATATGTTTAAAATTGTTCTTCAGTATACCATAGAAACATGATAAAAAAATAATCTGAAAGTGCTGAAGCAACAAAGTTTGCAAAACACATCTGTGTCACTGACAAAACCTTTGGCCACTACTATACATACTTCTGTCATATGACTTTTTAATCTTAGATTTAAGTCCTTCAGTGTTTCCTTATTGCTCAAACCCTGCAGTGCTGGAATAAGTTTAGTACTGTTTTGTCCTTTTTGGAATATGGGGTCCAAAACTCTCACAAGATTTGAGATGAGGCCTCCCTTGTGTCTTATATAGCTTATGAATAACCTCTTCAAAGAAACTGAACAGAGGACATTTGACCAATGAATGACGGGAAGAGATGGATCTTCAATTCAAAAACTCATTTCCACAAACTTCTGCTTCTTACTTTTATTTAACAATATTTTTGCAAAAACTGCATGTGTTATTTTATGCATGTTGGGTGAGCAATTGACTAGATATCTAACACGTGGATTATGCAATCCGAGTGACATGAGATTTTTTTTTCCATGGACATTTTTTATAATATTTGCCATTGTACAGCTTTGTCCACCATTGGCGTGTATTATATCATTATATAATTATCACAAGATATCATTTTTCAATATAATTTTTGGGTGGGGTATTCCTTTACAAAATTACGAAGGTTTCTACAGTTTCAGATTCTTACCAACCTTGCCTGTAAAGAACTATTTCCCGCCTTCTGTTTTGAATGTATTTCTTCTTAATGCTTATTAGTGTCCATGTACGTGATTTACTATTTTAAAGAAATAATTTCACTAGCTCAACTTTATCAGAACAGAATATGCTCTTTAGCAGAGAGATGCACTTAACTGCTTTTCTTTGTATGGTCTCTGGAGCTGCTATGCATTTTGTAGCATGTAGACCAGAATTACACACAATACCTCAGATAAGGATTTACTAATGCATCATTTTGGTCTTTTGATGTTTGTCAACAGTTTTAACAGTATAGAGAACTTTCTAATTACATCTATGCACTAAAAAGCACAAGAAAAGAACCAAAAAAAGCATAACAGCATGCAAAACAATTAGGGTCCTTGTGTCCAGACAACCTACGGTAGTAATGTTTTGCATTTGTAGGTGAGATTTAAGTTTCTGAAAATATTTGGCTGAAGTTTCCACCACAGTAGCAGTGTAAGATTAACATGGAATGATACATTATACAGAGTAATTCAATTCCTTCCAACATAGGATGTGTAGATAAGTGGCTAAAATTCTTAAAGAAATTATTCAACCTTCCTTAACTGACCTGAGGTTTATACAACACGTTACATATTCCTTTTCTCTTGACACAATAAAAAATGTGAAAGCATGCCAACAGCTTCACTACAATGTGATTCAGAAATACAGTACACTATCAGGAGTTTAACTAATGATATTGTATCATTTTAACTGTTAAAGTAAATTAATCCTAACAATAAAAATAATTTTTATTTAAAAAGTCTTTTTATCCAGAATAGCAACTCAATAAAAATGGCATGTTCAGTAGTAATAAATAGAAATTATTGGGAATGATACAATGGAGAACCAGAAATCAGAGAAATTAAATTTAATTCAGTGGTAAGTCGTAAAATATTTTATTGTAAGAGTTTTATACTCTGACCCTTCTCCAAATTTGAGTCCAATGGGTGCGTGTGACAACCCGTGTAGTGGGAATGTGGACACCAAACCACACACTGCGTATCATTGTCTAGGAGGAGAGACTTAAAACACAGAGTCAGAGACAGAAATATTGGGTTTCAAGACAAAGGTGCAGTTTATTTACAAGTGTAGCGACAAAACAGCGTCATGCGAGCTTTGTAACACAGTCCAAAGCAATGAGATACCACAATCAATGAAGACAAAAATGGTGATTATTTACATTAATTACAGTAAAGTCCATTGTCTCTAAATCAAAAGAAAAAGACGTACATTAGGAAAGGCAGTCTACCTCAATTAATATACTGTTCAGGAAGCTGTTGCTTAAAGCTCAAAACAATTCACAGCCCCAAAAATAACCCACAAAAATACACACAAGAAGAAGAATCACATTCATATATGAAAAAGGACAAAAACTGCACCAAAACACAATCAATATAAATACCTCCACTAAACATTCACTATAACTTGGAGATATCCATAATAAAGCAAAAAGAAAAATATATAAAAAATAAGCACACTCCATTAGCAACTATTGCACTCCAAAATGCTCTGCAATGTTACTATTCTCTCTCTACTCAGTGAAAAGGCAGAAAGATGACCCCTGCATTTAGGAAGGGCCTTCTATACTGGGTAGCATTACTGTCATCTAATCTGCTTCATGCCACTCCTTTCAATGAGGACATTGAATTGACAACCTCTATTAAATTATACGGCGGCCTCGCAAACATACTGTTGTGGCGTGAAATTTTGCATACAAGTTTATAAATATTTTGTATGTCTTTATTTGTATCCCTTTATTTGTTAAGTACCCCTACCCCTTTTAGGACTAAGTCTCTTTGTAATTTTACGACAGGGTTGGGGGAAGGGCCTCAAACAAGTTTGGCAAGTGATTCTCTGCAGAATTCTCTCAGTCAACCCCTGCATGAAGGCCAACTATCTAGCTGGCCAGCTTCAGCTCAACACATGGTTTTGGGGACATTGGTCTGAAGTATGGCTATTTGGAATTGGCTTGTATCAGAAGCCTTTAAGTACCATGACGCCCTATTGGCTGTAGGGTTTGGACAGAGAATCTATAAATTTGTTTGCTTTAGCCCTCCCTCTCTCTTTTACCAAGTGATGAAGGAAGCATCTCACACACCATGAACTGAAAAGGATAACACAATGAAAAGGACAGCTTGGCTGCCATATTGAGACAGGCATGCGGCCTGTTCTGAAGAAAGCTGACCACAAGTGATACCTTAACTAGAGACATTTTAAGTAACTAACAAGTCACTGTGCAGCCTGAAACTAAACAACAGCACTTATCAGGTACATTATTTAAATTGTAACTTAACTTCTGCTCAACCTTTACTACGCCTAATTGCCTGAGGTTATAAATGTAGAAGGGAAGGTGGGGAAAGTGATATGGTACAATACCTTATAAACAGTGGTAAGTCTGAGAGATTTAAGTCATTCTAACAAAGGTTACATATTAATAATACAAAAGGGGAAAGTAGAGTAATATAAAACACACACCCATGAAGTGCTCCACACAGACATGTTGACGCTTCCTCCAAACACTATAGTAAGTTACACTTACATTTAGTCTTAACTCTGGATTCCCTTCATGCATCCTAAATTATTGCTAAATTAATGTTTGCATTTTGACTGGGCACACATGAAGTCCAATAAGCATTTCCTGAACCCATGCATGCCTAGCTACCAGTGTCACACAATGCGGTCCTGCCAGAGCAAAATTAAAATGTTTGTGGAAGCGCACACTCACACTTCAAACATCTAAAAAAGTAAGAGCCTTTACTTTACTAAGAGTAAGTTGTTTTACACTGGTCTTAACAAACTTGTTTTTCTTTGAACTGGTAATGCCTGGCAGGCACATTACCACAGTGCCTGTCTGTCTTAATTTGGAAAAATGTATTGCTTGCAAGAAGGCTTTGTAGAAACCCTATTTTTCCACACAGTTCAAAGAAGTAAAATTGAATTGCTTCAGATGGATTGATTAAAAAAAACTTGCTACAGAAGTTGTTAGCAGTGCGTGCAACTTTGAGGCTTCAACCAATTTATCCCAGGTTTCCTCATTCCTGTGTTGTGTATTCAATAAAATGTACCAGATGAATTCTGGAATAAAAGTCAAATAAGACCATTTTTTGACATGCTTCACCCAAGTTAGTGTGTGTGTTGTGTCTATCATCTAGTATATTAAGCCCTTTTCTTAATGCAGATGTTACAGGCACTTTTACTAAAACAGATCAGTTAATTTACAAATGATGCAAAAGATATACAGACTACAGGGCCAAGTTGAGAAACTGACAGCTCTAATACAAAAAACAACAAATAGCACCAGCACACTTCGTTTACATCAATCCAGCCACCCCTGTAACTAGTAATTGGCTAAATAGTAGTAGTGCCAGTTTGACCAGTGAATGACTTACAGTCAGATAGGGTCCTTAGTCCTCAATAATGAAACCAATTTGATCACAAAATTGGCATTCAGCACCTAGCAGCTCATCTGTTGTTGCTGAAAATAAAGTGCTCATAATTGGTAATTCCAAAGTTCAGAATTCTAAAATTGGTAACTTTGAAAATCCAGCAGGTCAAATATAATGTTTCCCAGATATTCAAAATAGACTGAGTGAAGTTTCCAAAGATTAAGTTTTTCTACTTTGGAACTATATGTCAGTACTAATGACATTTGTTTTCAGAAATCAGAGGTCTTAGAGTGGTACTTTATATCACTGTGCATATAAACTAAAAGAAAATATCAGAATGTATTTGCATTTGTCTCCTTACCAACCTTACTGTATATAATCTATGAACCAGCTCTGTGACTTTATATTGCAGGTTGTTTCTTATCTCATATTGAGTTTTGTTCTATCTTCACCTGTAATCACAACATAGAGGCATTTTAGAAATTAGTTTCTTCTATACAGTAGTTTCAAATTAAGTTGCAATAAAATCTAAAATCACAATAATTCAAACTCAGATTAATATTCTAGTAGAGATGTAATACATTGTTCTTTTACATTAAAACTTAAAAAAATCACTCACTAAATATTTATTGATTAAAAAATAGAGCAGCTCTTGTTAGTGATATTATCCTGAACACAAAGTCGGACACATTTCCTTACTAGAACTTGGCTTATACTTAGTTGAAGCTATTCCTGATTGTTTTACTGTACATATCACCATAATCATATATTAATGGGTGAATAGGAAAACTTGGAGTGACCTTTAATGGTGTGTTTCTAAAATCGCCACAGTGTTCTCATAATATTAAATCCTTTGATTAAATTAAACATAGTGTGGAGATCTTTATTCTCATTTCTTAAGTGACTTCAACAAACATTTATCTGAATTAGCTAACACCAAGGTAATAAAAGCTCATCAAGTTACTTTAATCTTTTTGTGAAAACTGGCACGTCCCAGAAATGTTAACTTTCCCCGTCTGATTTTACAAGATTTCTTCAAATTATGAAGGGTTCTACAACTCTTGCAATCACACTTTTGATTTAATTATCACTCATGGCATTAACATTCAGAATTTAATTATCTCTTCTGGCAATGTAATCATTTCACATCACTTTTTCAATACCTTTGATTTACTTCTTCACTTGCCAAGAAATGCTCAATTTAGAACCAAAATTGTGAACCATTTAAATATTAAAGGTATTTTAACATTTCTGACATTATAAAAATGTCAGACCTAAGCTTGGAAACTAATAGATTGCATTAATAACAATTACTACTCCTATATGTTTTTAAGCATTAGATAAAGCTGTTCCTTTTAAAACAGGTAAATATGTTCACCTTGGTTTACTGAGAACACAAGCTGTCTTAAAAAAGCTGTAAATAAAGATCAACAGAGTTACAAATACAGTATATCAGTCTGTGTGGGCTGAGATTATTATAGGTTACAAACAAGAACTCTACAAGGTATGCTCAGAATACTTTCTAGGTTAAAAGATGAAAATATTATTATCCTTCAAGTTTTATTTAAACCTATAGCTAATAACATCTGATATTGCTAATATAACTCCCCTTAATTGTAGTGATTTCTTGAATAATAAAACAAGACTAAAGATTATGCAGTCATCTGTTATCTCATCATGTGTCCCCTTGCATCAACCACCTTAGTAAATTTAAATCTATGACAGAACGAGTCTAGTGTCTGATGTCCAAAATTAAGCTTACTACATATTCTTGAGGTCCATTTGCAGCTAATTTATTAATTTCAATTCTGTTTAGTGCTTTTCATTGAGGCCAGGCTCATAAACATTTAGCTTCACAGGCAAAATACAACTACATTGTTATTTACATAAAGAGTTTAGGTCAGGTTAGGGAGCATGCACTGGTACAGCGTGTTGCTGCACCCATAACCTCAGGATCCTGGTTGGCAATCTACCAGGGAGACACATGGTCCAGTTGCCCCAAAAAAGACCATCTATCTGCCACAGCCAGGTGTTCTGGTGCCCTCGTCACGCCACTAGTGTCCACAACAATGAGGATCTTATGAGCTGATCACCCTTGGGAAATTGTGCCAAATGGCCATAGTGCAGTAACTGACTCTTCCACACAATGCAGGTAATCTGTGACTCCTCTTGATGATATTCATGGTGTCCTGTGAGATGAAACACCACTAACTGGGCACACTGGTAACACCAACACAACCCTCATAAACCTTCATAGTCTTGTCATGGAAGGTCTCCCACATCACATTAGGATCAGCAGTCACACTCAAGTCTGTAAGTTCCTCCCACAAACTACATGCAAACTCCTTAGAACCAGATCCAGCCTCATTCTCCTAGTAAGTGGTAAGCAACAGGACCCAAAGTAGATCTTCAGAGTAGCAATAAAAAGTCTCAGTATGACGTTAAACTGCATCCACCCTACAAATGGTCCTTCAACTTGCAGGGAAAACTTAGGAGCTGGTGGCAGGATTAGCACTTCAGCCACCGTAAAAAAACTTTACACAGCTCCAAAATGGCAGACAGGACTCCTTTCTGCTCTCAACAGGAGTAGCTCTGCTGCATCCGCTCCTAGGAAGGCTGCTCACATTATAAAGGGGATGGGGGAAAGCCCTTGGGACCCTCATCTCCGGAAGACTCAAAACTGCTGGAGAGCCAATGGGGTTAGGTCTGTTGGGCATCAGAACTGGTGTGGTGCTGAGGTGTTACCCACTGCATGGCAGCACTTGGGCCTCAATTTGAGGTGGCCCATCTGGGTAGGTGCGTGGAATGTCTTGTCTCACTGACATGATAATCTTCTTCCTCTGCTCTGTATTTCAGTGGTGGCACTCTCTGAGGTGCGTAGACCTGGGACTGGCCAGACCTCTGTAACTGAGTACACCTTTTATTGGTCAGGCTGCTCTGATGGCTGTCATACTCAGGGAGTTCCTGTTGCTGTGGCAGATTGGCTCCTATCAAAGGTGTCCAATGTCACTGCTTTCAATGAGCATATTATGAGATTCAGATTAAGGCACTCTCTGGGTGCCTTGGCTGTTGTGTCAGTGTATGCTCCATCCGCAGTGAGTGATGTCTCGTTGAGGGGGACATTTTATTCACAGCTTCGCTCGGTGTTTGACTGGTGACAATCCTCTGGTCATGGGTGAT
Source organism: Polypterus bichir lapradei (assembly GCA_026402145.1). NCBI lineage: Eukaryota > Metazoa > Chordata > Cladistia > Polypteriformes > Polypteridae > Polypterus > Polypterus bichir. The sequence goes on from JANRMT010062792.1 coordinate 39,227,567, forward strand.
TTCAATGAGAAGACTTCTGCTGACAGGGCTGGTTGTGAGGATTGTGTCAGCCCCCATGGTTCTAGCGACAGTGTTGAAAGTGGCTCCATGCTCCTTGACTTTGCAAAAGGTCAGGGGCAGCGGATCGCTGGCTCCTGATTCCAGCACCCTGAGCCGTATCGTTGGACTTGGTACTCCAATACTGGTGGTACACTGAAGGAGATCAATCACATTCTCGTGTGCAGATGCTGTGGGCTCTTACAAAACAGCAGGATATACAGAAGTGCCCATATTGTGAATTTACATAATGAAAACAAAAATATACAGATTAGTTTAAACACAGAGTTTTTTACACAGAACAATGTGGATCCTAACAATCTGTGTTCCTTTAGTTTTATCATTGAGGTATGGCCTGTTGACGATGGAGGAGAGTAAAACAAAATCTCCAGTCAGCAGCATCACTGGTAAAAGTAAACATCCATAGGAGCCATGGTCAGTTATAACGTAAAGTTAAAATGCATTCACAATCTAGGAGACTAGGTCAAATGGTTGCCCACTCCCTCCTGGGTATTCAAAAGTATTACAGACGTTTGAGCCAGCTAAGATCATGGAATCTATTCATCTGTGGATTCCAATGCTCTCAGTATCTCTCCCATGGTCAAGAAAACAGCCTGGAAGTAGTGCAGGTGCCAAGTATCACAGGATGACACCAAGAAGAGAAAAATAACATCTTAAGGGCATTAACAGTTCATATTTATTGTAATTTTTTAACAACTGACTAGTAAACAGAGATGCAATACGTGCAGTTAATCAGCAGCTCAAATAAGGGGATCGAGGGTGTTTTTCATAACGGCCTCCAATTTTCCCATCATCCTCTTTTATACTACACCTTCCAGTGTGTCCAGGGTTTTCCCTGTGATGGACCAGGCTTTCTTAATAAGTTTGTTCAGGCATTGTACTTTTTTGCTCAGGTTGCTTCTCCAGGAGACTGCAGTGTAGAACACTATACTGGCTACTATATACTGGTAGAATATTTTCAGCAGCTTGCTGCACTCATCAAAAGATCTGAATCTCCTCAGCAAGTACAGTCTGCTCTGGCCATTCTTGTCCAGTGGAACTGTGTTGTCAAACCAGTTCAGTTTGTTGCTTATGTGAACCCCCAGGTACTTGTAGTTCTGCACCACTTCCAAGTTCTTCCCCTGATTAGTGACTGCTCTCAGAGGTTTCTTGTCTTGTTGGGAGTACACCACCAGTTCTTTTGTCATGCTGATGGTGAGTTACAGGTTGTCTCTACATCACAAGACAAAGTCCTCCATGACGTTCCTGCACTCTGACTCATCTCCATTATTAATGCAAACCTATGCTAGATGAGTCATCTGAAAATATCTGTAGATGGCAAGTGCTGGTACTGTATTGTTCTGGAAATCTGAACAGAAAGGGAGACAGGAGAGTTCCCTGATCTGCTCCAGTATTACACACCAACATTTGTGACCACAGTCCCTCAGCCTCACAAACTACTGTCTGTTGGTCAGGTACTCCATGATCTGGGAGATTTGGGGAATTAAGTGAAAGCTGCACAAAAAAATGGTCTGACAGCATGTCAATAAAACATTGCTGTAGTCAATCCTATTTGCTGGAAACTCTTTTCCTGTAGTAGCACAACCAATGGTGGATCTAAGTTTTAAATCATCATTAATTATTGTTGCCCTAGATTCCCTTCAAACTAACCTTTGTTAGACATCTATTAAAGGAATTATATTCAGATGCAAATGATTTTAAGGATTATAGACAAAATTCCAGTTTACCTTTTCTTTTTAAACGTTAAAGAAAAATGAAATAATACACCTTAAAAATACAGTCTTTAAGATAGTTTCCAGTCTGGCTTTCATTATGTTCACAGCAAGTAAACTTCTTTCTCTTGTGTTGTAAATAATGATCTAATCTCTTGAAAACACTCTACATTGTCAACAAATGCTTGTAACGTTTAAAATGAGTTATCGAGAGAACTAAAGGCTCAGTTCAAATAAGTATCAGAGTCTGTCAAATGCTGGAAAAAGTGTCAGCCTCAATGGACAAAAGAGAATGGACCAAGAAGTGAATGTTAGTCAAGGAAACAAAACCAGGAGGTCAGAATAAGGATTGTCATATTAAAACATGAGGCAAAATTCATAATCAAAAGGAACGAGCAAAAAAAAAAAAATCAAAAACAGAGATTTATAGAGAAGTTTAATGATAGTGATATCATGAGACACAACTTCTGTAGATCTAGCAATATGTGGTCATGTCAGGGCAGTAAAGGCAACCTATTTGGTTACATAAATAAACAACAGAAAGGCAACATAACGATAATAATAATAATAAAAAGTCTGAACTAACATAAGCTGCCCTAATTCGAGGTGTTCATTAGAAGTGTAATGACTTATTTCATGAGGTAGAAGTACATAATAAACAAGAATCCATCCATTATCCAACCTGGATAAAGAAGAATAGTTGCTTCAAATATTTGAAATATTAAAATGTATTCTTCAATTTACAGTAAAAGTTTAGTTTAGATATTCTCGATTGTAGTGAAAATTCACCCATTTTTCACCCTCTGATAGAGGTCCATAGTGAGCTAGGTCCCAAGTAAACAATCAGAAATCAAAAATAACATATCCATTATCACTAAACGTGAAATAGTCTAAAACAATATCCCACATGCTTATATTTGAAATTAGTAATGCGTAACCTTCTGGCAGTGGCGCTTAAATGTCTAGAACCACCAGTACAGAATCATATATCAAAAATATTCTATTCATGTTCATCCAGCTGGAAATAACATAAAATGACAATACACATGCCTATTATTAATCCCCATTTTTCTGAAGATTTGTAAAAGAAGTAGCTTTGACCATTCATATCCCATTAGGAGGTGAATCCCTAGGGCTGCTTGATGTGGCATGCGCAATTTCAAGTCTATCTGATCAGTTTTGTGGAAGACACCTATTGGTTACTATTTACCTATTTAAGGATGTAATTTGCTACACAAAATATGGTCCAAAATAGTTTAAAAAAGAGAGTTTTTTATGGTTATAGAGTCAAAACAGAGGGAAGCCCCAAAAAGCATGATCTCTTGCATCTACTAGACATCAGGATGAGTAAAATGGTACATTATATGTGGGGGTTACTCCATACTGGTGAGTCAGGAGGCACCAGACAAAAAAAAAAAAAAAACTATACTTATGTTAAGGTAAGATATGCCAAGAAATTAATGATAAATTTGATTTCTCTGATAAATTATTAGAAAAATGTTTTAAGGCACAAAAGATGTTTGCTTTGTCATAACATTAATGACAGCTGTGTAACAGCTTCTACTATGATATGAACATCAGTAGATAAATAAATCTATAATAATAAAAGGCAAAGCCCTCACTGACTGACTGACTGACTGACTGACTGACTCATCACTAATTCTCCAACTTCCCATGTAGGTAGAAAGCTGAAATTTGGCAGGCTCATTCCTTACAGCTTACTTACAAAAGTTAAGCAGGTTTCATTTAGAAATTCTACACGTAACGGTCATAACGGTCGACAACGTCCGCCATGTTGAACTTTCTTATTTATGGCCCCATCTTCACGAAATTTGGTAGGCGGCTTCCCTGCGCTAACCGAAACCGATGTATGTACTTATTTCGATGGTATGACGCCACTGTCGGCCGCCATATTGAACTTTCCAACGTCACCAATTTTCCAACTTCCCGTGTAGGTAGAAGGCTGACCCCATCTTCACGAAATTTGGTAGGTGACTTCCCTGCGCTAACCGAAACCGATGTACGTACTTATTTCGGTGGTATGATGCCACTGTCAACCGCCATATTGAATTTTCCAACATCACTAATTCTCCAACTTCCCGTATAGGTAGAAGGCTGAAATTTGGCAGGCTCATTCCTTACAGCTTACTTACAAAAGTTAAGCAGGTTTCATTTAGAAATTCTACGCGTAATGGTCATAATGGTCAACAACGTCCGCCATGTTGAACTTTCTTATTTATGGCCCCATCTTCTCGAAATTTGGTAGGCGGCTTCCCTGCACTAACCGAAACCAATGTACGTACTTATTTCGGTGGTATGATGCCACTGTCGGCCGCCATATTGAACTTTTCAACAGTCTTTGTTACTTATGGGCCCATCTTCAAGAAATTTGGTACACGGGTTCCCAACGCTAACTGAATCCTACTTATGTACATATATACGTCCATAGCCTGCAGCTTGGTCACCATGTGAGGTGGCGTTGGGTCCCCCATCCCAACGCCTCCCACGTTGTTGGCTGCCTGCCTATATAAGGCCGTCCGTCGCTCCAGTCTCTACATTCCCTTCCTTGCTTCGCCACGGGATTCTCGTCTCCCTGCTGATAACTACAGCCTTTTTGTTTAATCCACGGCTTCTCCGCTGTTTTATTGTTTGTTTATTACAATTATAGTTATTGTATAGGTATTTTACACTTACTTTACGTTACTCAGGTACCCATTTCCTTCATCATTCCAACCCCCATTACCATGTCTATCGAGGTAATCACCATCGATCAAAGAACTGTCACTTACCGAGTGGTTTCCTTGCCCGGAGATGGCACCTACCTTTTCCATTCTCTGTGTTACATATTGCACGGCCATATCAGGCTCACTCTTGATATCCGGAAGAACATTGTGTCTTATGTATTGAATGACTGGGACAGGTTCAAGGTGTGGACTGATGACGGTACAGGAGATAATTATACTACACAGGAGCACTAGAAGAGTGAAATGCTTAAGCCCTTCACCTATGGTTCTGCATGTGAGTTGATGGCTGGCGCTGAATTGTTCGGTTGGTGCTTTCAAGTGTACCGAAATGGTCAAATATTTTACACCTTTCGACAACCGCCAATGCCTCTTAAACAACTTACATTCACAGGTGACGATTTCAGTAGTGGACAGTTTGATGTTTATGAATGTTTAAACTCTCAAAAGCTGGATGTGAAGTTATCGATGAAACCGGTTGTAAGCTTACAACGCTTGACAGATGCCGAATGTCACTTCAACACAAGTCCTGCAAATACTGTCGTAATTGAAACAAACTATGAACCTCAAACTGATTATGACAGCAGCAATCCAAGCTGTGAGATTTGAGACAAGATTACTGTTCACATGGCCAACTGTAAGTTGCATGCTCAAGAGTAAGCTCAGCGCACAGCTTGGTCATGTTACAACCGGAGGGCCGAACTGACAACATGGTATACAAAGAGATCCTTAACAAATAATTATTGGCATATTTTCCCTCAGTTTAAAAAGGTTACATTTTCTTCTTAATAAAAATTTTAATGCAGTACTTTGCCGCTGCGAAGCGCGGGTATTTTGCTAGTAAATAAATAAAAGAGAGCCTACAATAAAAGAGCCTACAATTCCATACTAGAAATTAATTTGCTGATCAGTTAGACATGCTTTCCTAGACAACGTAATTCAATTTTGAACTTCTTCAGGAAAAATCTAAAATAACTCCTTGTTGGAAATCCTTTGTACTGGATGACAAATATCAATGATAGCAATCGTTCTTACAGTAATTTAGAGTTTCTTAGATGCCCTTCATTCAGTCTTTTAAACATTCACAAAATATTTGCTAAAAGAAGATCGCTAAATTCGAAACATGATACAAAGCATAGATGAATAAATTACAAATTTAAAAACACTTCCAGCAAACCCAGAATAGAAATACCTCTGCCAATATTACTGATTCTGAGGCAATGGTTGGAGACTACCAAGCTTCCATTCTCAAGCTTTACTGATCATAAAAACAAATTTAAATGAAGGCAAATGTGTAAGTATACCATGCCTTCTTATAGGGACCGTTTTCATGAGAAAATGAGGAAGGAACTGTGGTTTGAGATAACTTCTTAAAAAGTAGAACCCTAACAATACTGCTGATTTTTATCTAGCCTTCTTTTTATGATCAAAAATATTTAAAATCCCACTACAACTGAACATATCCATATTTCAAGACAATTGACAGAGTAAGGCACACCGGTGTGGTTAGAGTCAACATTTACTTAACCATCTTTTTTTCCTATTCTAAATCTGATGATATGGATGTAAATATAATGCAATTAGTTCAAGACTTTGATTGTACCAACTGGGCTGGGAATATGATCTTATAATTAAGATGTCTTTTTGACAATGGTGCTACTGAGTATGGTTGTCATTCTGCCAGCAATGATCAGACTGTGTGTTTACTTTGTGTTAAGTATTATTTTATTTATGTTTTTTTACACCTGCTACTTTGGGTTTTCATGAGCTATGAGAGTCAAACAATTATAAACAGAGGTTCACTCATCAGCTTTCTGAATCCACATTCACTGACTCAGCTTGTCTGAATGAGCTCCTGAGAAAAATAGCAACATCCACAACAAACACACCTGAAAGAAACTGAGGAAAACGTGCTGGAATGTGCAACAGGCTGAGGGCCTGAATACACTGACCAGCACTACTCAGTGTGCTACTAGCCAATGCCCAGTCACTAGAGAACAAGCTGGATGACATCAGACCAAGGATGGCAATTTCATGAAGGTTTAGTCTCAAAAAGGTTATGCCAGTATTTTATCAGCACATTAAATGTTCTATTAGAAGAAACAGGACACTGGATCATTTGTATACTCTGTTTAAAGACGGCTATATAGCACAGACATTGCCTCCTTTGGGCAGATCTGCCACCATCTTTCTTGTGCACAAATATAAACAAAAGTTAAAACAAGGAACTCCAGTGACATGTGAAGTCACATGTTGGACAGACTTAACAGTGACCATTCTCCAGGACGCGCTGAGTGTTGCTGACTGGGAAATGTTCAGGCATAGCTCTGATGACAATATTAATGTTTTTATGGAAGCTGATGAATTTCTATATTGGAGTTCTCACAAGTGAAATTACACCAAAAGTCATCACCAGGACTTACCCAAACCGGAGCCTTTTTTGATGCATTAAATGCACAAGCCGCTGTGAATAACTGAGGGCTTGTGTCTTGGAATAAGGATGATGGATACAAAGCCGCCATGTACAATCTGAAGACAGCTGTAAAAATGCTAAACAACAATATGAGAGGGCAAGGTCTGCAGACAGTAATGGACTATAAAGCAACTACTCCCACTACAGTGAGTGGCGATGCCTCTCTGGTAGATGAGCGTAATAACTTCTACGCACACATTGATGTGAATGCCACCAACATTAGCACACAGTCCAACACATCTGTTGTAGGAAAACCACTCTGTGAAGAAAGAGCATTTACTATGTCAGAACATGATATGCAGAGTTTTTAGGAAAGTGAACACTAGGAAGGCAACACTTCCGGATGGCATTGCAGGAAGTGTTTTTAAGATCAGTGCTAATCAGGTTGCACCAGTGTTGAAAGTAATATTTAATTTCTCTTTAACCCAGTCTGTTTATGCTTTGATAGATGCACCATTGTAAATTAACCTAAAAAATCACATCCAACCTGCCTGGATGACTATTGTTCCATTGCACTGGGATGCAACTGGATGTTAAAGATGCTTAAATGTTAAAACGCAAATAAAGATTGAAATGTTAATGGACTTTGTAGGTATTTAGTTCCTTTATTGTTAGACATTTACAGATGAACTTTATTATGATAATAATATCCATGTCCTCTCAAGTTGCAAACAGATTTATAGGAAGCTAACTATTTGCTGGTCAGCACACAATTCACCTTGATTCTATTGCAAAATCTAAGGCCTATCTGTGTACCCCTTACACTTTACAGTCACCATACAGTAGAAGGGATAAACATGAAACACTATGGTATCATTAGCAGAGTCAAGTACAAATTATGCAAGAACTACCTATGGGCAGACCTACATTCTGTCTCAGCTTATAAACATTAAAAAAGTCCATGAAATGCCAACATTTGTCAGTACCAATCCTGAAATACAACACACCCAAACTGTTTCATTCTATCATGGGCGACAAAAATGTTTGCATGTTTCTTTCCTTACATAGTGTAAACCAAAGGCATAGACCAGCAAAAAATCATTAATGTTGTTTTGGAATATTTTTATTAAAGGACCACTGGTGGTTGTTATCAAAATACTCTACTTGACCTACGCCATGAGAGAGATACTCTCATGCAAACCCCTAGATGAACACACTCAATGGCACTAAAGTCAGTGACTTTGAACATCATCTCACTGGTAACAGAACAAAAAAGAATAAGAACCTGTGCCAGGCTTGATAAACTATTTTTTAAAATTGTACACTGCCTCTTTAAGGCTGATGCTCTCCTGCAGCAGCTACTACAAGGTTCATGTAAGTTAATCTGGGTTGTATAGTGCAGTGTAGCATTTCAAAAGGGGAAAGACCTCATTATAAGAGAGCCAGGTAAGGAGCTAGTCTACTTTAACCTCATTAAGTGCTCTGGATAGCCATCCCAATTTGATTCTAAGCTGTTCTTCTTGAGAAGGGAAAGTCTGTTAAATCAGTATACAAATCCCCCAAGCAGAGGTGGGTAGAGTAGCCAAAAATTGTACTCAAGTAAGAGTAGTGTTACTTCAAAATAATATTACTCAAGTAGAAGTAAAAAGTATTCATCCAAAAAATTACTCAAGTAGTCTGTTTGATCATAATAAATGATTTATTTTTTAGAAATGTTGTAATAAGACAGACAAAAATATAAAATAAAGTGCAAATTCTGCTACTTCCAAATAATAAAATAAAAAATGAGTAAAAATAAATAACATCTTTACAAAATAAAGATGCACAAATAACACAAGTTCCAAATCTCAGTTTCTCACAACAAAGCTTTTGAAGCCAATACCTACAGTAGGTAACATGTATGTTTGAACAGTGCAAACTACTTACAGTGACAAGATATACTGTACACTGACAATATAATACTGCATATTCACTTGCCCTCCAAATAGCACAGCTGATAGAAAATAACATTAGAACAAGGCAGCTTGAGCAAATATAAGAAGTCTCACTTTACATTGACTGTCTGTGCATGCTTGGTTAAAACGTGCTTGTTCTTCACTCAGTGAAGTGATGGTTAAGCTTCAGCAGGAGTTGGCTCTCATTTTTCATGTATTCTTTCTTTCCCTGTCCGCTGTCTGTGAGGAGTTTGTGCCCATAGACAAAGAATTGCTAGATGATCAGCAGCATCGCACGTCAACGTTGCCTCCATATTGCGAGTGGCACTGCTGTGGAGTGGTGAAGTAATGAATAATGTGCTGCTTGGGATTGTACAAACCGCTGTACGCTCCAAACCAGATACCAGGGAATTACATTTCATAGGTAAGGCTGAACAATTGTTTTGGTTATAGTTGGTCATTAGAAAATACCGTTTTATAATCTTAGCACCCAAGGTAACTGGCAGTAACAGTTCAAAATTCACAATTGGTATGCCAGTTTGAAAAGATAACTTTTGAGGGCAGTTTTAAAACGTGTTACTGAATTGAGCTGACATATATGAGAGGGAAGAGAATTCCCGAGTCGTTCACACTCCCAGTGCACTGAGTTTGATGTGTGGTACAGAAAGAGCTTCAGATGAGGATATGAGTGAGCGAGAGGAGTGCAAGTCTGTAGGAGATCAGTGAGGTTGTGGAGAGCTTTAAATGTTCAGAGCGGTATTTAGTATTGTATTCTGTAATTAACACAAAACCAGTGAAGTTGAAAGAGAATAAGTGTAATATGTTCAGTAGATTTAGAACAGGTTATTATCCTGGCAGTAGAATTTTGAAGAAGTTGTAAGCGATGGATAAGTTTTTGTGGGATGCCAGATAGCGTTACAGTAATCTATACGTGAGGTGACTCGGGCATTAATCAATACTTCAGTACTGTGTTGCGTAAGAACAGGACGTCTAGAAATGTTTCAGAGATGGAAGAAGGCAGTCTGAGAAATGTTACTTATATGCGAGGAATTATTTAATAATAATAATTATTATTATTTAATAATTGCCATTATTAGTGTATAAATGGATATAAATAATTGCATGTAAACGATACTCCAAAATCTGTTGTATGTAAACGATACTGTTTTAAACATTATTGTTTTTTTCATCAGAAAACCCTGGTTCCACGTCTACCTGTATTAGTTTAAATGTCACTTTTGCCACTCGCAATAGGGCGGACACGCTGACGTATCGTGTCGACTGGGGAACACAGTGAATGTGGCATCTATCTATATATGTCTATGTTTGTGCTGCTATGCCACCACAGTTTGTGTGTGGTCATGTGACTGCATGGCTACTTCTGATTTGTGAAACAGAGCCATGTGATTATTGTTGCTACGTCTGATTGGTGAAACGGAGTCTTGTGATTATTGTTGCTACGTCTGATTAGTGAAACGGAGTCTTGTGATTATTGTTGCTATGTCTGATTGGTGAAATCGAGTCTTGTGATTATTGTTGCTACGTCTGATTAGTGAAATGGAGTCTTGTGATTATTGTTGCTACGTGTGATTGCTGAAACCATAGACATATATAGATAGACAACGCATTCACTGTGTTGCCCAGTCGACACGATACGTCAGAGCATCCACCCTATTATGAGTGGCAAAAGTGCCATTTTAACATAATATAGGTTGACGTGGAAACAGGGTTTTCTGATGATAAAAAATCATGTTTAAAATAGTATTGTTTACATACAACAGATTTTGGCAAATCATTTAAATGTCCATCCATCCATCAATTTTCCAACCCGTTGAATCCGAACACAGGCTCACGGGGGTCTGCTGGAGCCAATCCCAGCCAACACAGGGCGCAAGGCAGGAACCAATCCCGGGCAGGGCGCCAACCCACCACAGATCATTTAAATGTAATTATTCATATCCATTTATACACTAATAATGGCAATTATTAAATAATAATAATTATTATAATTATTAAGTAATTCCTCCCATATAAGTAACATTTCTCGGACTGCCTTCTTCCATCTCCGAAACATTTCTAGACTTCGTCCTGTTCTTACGCAACACATTACTGAAGTATTGGTCAATGCCCGAGTCACCTCATGTATAGATTACTGTAATGCTATTCTATCTGGCACCACACAAAAACGTATCCATTGCTTACAACTTCTTCAAAATTCTGCTGCCAGGATAATAACCTGCTGTTCTAAATCCACTGAACATATTGCACCGATTCTCTCCCAAGTTCACTGGCTCCCTCTTAACACTAGAATTACCAGAGCCTACGAAAAAACTCGTAGATCCGTCCCACCTTAAATCGCTTCTTAAAACCGCTCTCACCTCTCCGCCAGCCTCCTTTGTCCTGTAAATGTGCCGATAAAAACAAACTGCAAGCAGCCGGCTATTCCATCCCCCCACCGACTCAGAACGTGCACGAACTTCTCCGAGCTCATGCCTCGATTATCTGGGAGTGAAGTGGAGTTTTAGAGTGGAAATAATAGATTGTTATTTGGAACACACGCATTTCATGTGTGTTCCGTTTCTACAGTAATCTGTGTAAACACAATGTTAAAACAGAAACTTTTTCATAATTCAGTAATAAATGTCACAAAAAGTAGACATAAACTATAAAATGTGTGAAGCGTAACAGCCAAAGAGCAAATACACTTTCATAAAAGGTTCAGGACTTTTACAACGGCTTCCGTAGCGTACTAGTAAGATTTTGTCAATTAGAGCACAATACCTTAAGAGATCCGAGTTCGAATCTCCGGTAGGGAGAAAATGTATTTATTTTTAACCTTCGCTGTTCTGCCTGCCTGAACTCCCTGTCTATCTATATAGTAATAACAGTAATTTTATTATTATTATACGAGCTTCCCTGTCTGCCTGTCATATAGTGCCTTTCCTTTCTATATATCTATCCCCTTAGCTGTTTTTTATATATCTATTATACAATGCCTTCCCTGTTTATTTATATATCTAGTGCCTTCTCTGCCTGTCTGTCTTTCTGTCTGATTGCATATAGCGCTGAACTTACTGCTCTGCACTATTCTGTCTTCTGCATGTCCTGGAGTACAAAAGAAACACCACCATACAGCAACATGTGCGAACTGGCAAGATCGGGGAAAAAACACGCGGTCACTGATTACAAACCGCAAGATGAATGAAAGAGACAATATATGTAAAAACATCATCGCACTAATGCAATATTATTTGAAAACAAACAGCTTCAGATCGGGTTTGAATATGCGCCCGATCTGACGCTGTTCGTTTTCAAATAATATTGCATGTACTGTGCGTTGAAACTGCTGCACTGAATAAGCAGACTCCTTCTGTAACAGCGTCAGCGTGTATTCAAACCCGATCTGATGCTCTTCTTTTTCAAATAATATTGCATGTATTGAACTATTTTAGAATAAAAACATACATTTGATTTCAGTCAGTCTGTAAGAGCCAGTGTGAATGCATGATAATTATAAAGGTTAGCTTTTTTTTAAATTCAGTTCCATTCTCTCAGTCGCGTCCACGATCCCCCCCCCCCCCATCTGACACTGCTTTTTTTCACATAAAGACGTGCTATAGCTCAAATGTGATTTATTTGGAGATGCGATATAGCTCGAATGTGATTTATTTGGAGACGCGATATAGCTCGAATGTGATTTATTTGGAGACGCGCTATACTCAAATGTTATTTATATAGGGAAGAAAGTACAATGTCAGATGCTCATTCAGTGTAATAGGAACCATAGCACAGAGAGATGTGTACACTGCAACAAGTACACATGTCGTGAATGTAGGAAGGGTGTGTGGGAATTGTTAATATATGAATGTGATGATTTTATATAGCACGGATCGGAAATCAGCAGTTCTTAGCATTGCACCACGCAAGCTGTCGTATCAACCGCCTACTGTAACTTGCTTTATTTTTTCTTCACGTATAGTCTAGAATAAAAGTGCACTTGTTTTGTTATTCTTGTACACCAACATATGTTCCTGTGTTTGAGCGACACGGGCATGCTCAAAAAAATAGACCTGTAATGCCACGAAAAGTGCACACAGGCTCTTCAGTTCGCAAGCATTGGTACGAGAATGCAGTCACAAATACGCTGCAGAGCTATAGCGCATCTTTATGTGAAAACAGCATTCTCAATTTGGGTTTGTGGGGGGGTGGTGTAGGGAAGGATCCTGAACACGACTGAGAGAATGAAAAGTGAATAAAAAAAAACTAACCTTTACAAGTATCATAAACTACACCGGCTGTTACACACTGAAATCAAATTTATGTTTTTATTATAAAATAGTAAGAATAACAGCAGTTTACGTCTCAAAACTGAATCGCGCGGGATCGAACTCATGACCTTCTGAATGCTACCGTGGCAATTGTAGTAAGTATGTGTCAATGTGGCATACTAAGGTGGCTTTTTTCTGCAGTTATATTTTTGAATAAAAGCATACTTGTTCTGTTATATTTCTACCTTTTGTAAATGTGTTTGATATTTGGACTTCAGGCTTCATACATTATATAGTTTATGCTTACATTTTCTCATTTACTACTACAATATGAAAAACGTTTCTGTTTTAAAAATGTGTTTACACGGATTACTGTAGAAACAGAACACACGTGAAATGCGTGTATTCCAAATAATGATCTATTATTTCCACTCTAAAACTCCACTTCACTCCCAGATAATCAAGGCATGAGCTGGGAGAAGTTTGTGCACGTTCTAAGTCGTTGGGGGGATGGAATAGCCGGCTACTTGCAGCTTTTCTTTTATCAGCACATTTAGATTAACAAAAGACGCTGGCGGAGAGGTGAGAATGGTTTTAAGAAGCGATTTAAGGTGGGACGGACCTACGAGTTATTTCGTAGGCTCTGGTAATTCTAGTGTTAATGGCATATAAGTTGTGAAAGCCCACAGCCACAGCCGCCTTAACCCCAACACAGACAGGCAGGTTTTGCACACAGCACATGGTTTATTTACAATTGGGGAGCGTTTCACCCTGCTCCCCACATCACAGTACCTAAAGCACACAGCCCAACACAGTCCCTTTTGCCACCAGTCCTTTTACCTCCACTCCTCCTCAGGCTTTGTCCTCTTCCTCCCGACTCTGGCCATTGAGTGATGGTAACTGGCTCCTTTTATAGGGCACCTGGATGAACTCCAGATGCCCAACGAGCTTCTTCCAGCAGCACTTCCGGGTGTGGAAGAAGTGCTGCCAAATAGGGCCTTGTAGAAGTCCAGGCGTCCCCTGGCGGTGGCCACGGGCCCCAGCAGGGTTGAGCTTCCATGTTCACAACCCATGGCCCGCTGCAAGCCAAGGAGGCTGCCCTCTGTTGGTCCAGGGGAGAAATGGTCTTAAAAATACACTCTCCCCTGGTCCTTCCATACTCCAGGCATCCAGTCTGGGTAAGGGCTCTGGCCGTCTGGTACAAAGTGCATTTTCATGTCCAGAACAGTCTGTCTGATGCATGTGGAATTCACTTTGTCACGTTACCCACTATACTCACGTGTAGGTCTAAGTTTAGTATGCAACTTTGTTCACTTTATCCGACTCAAAAAAGCAGACAGCACTTGCACCTGCACTTAGACATGGTCTTGATCCACGTCAGTGAAGGCCACAGCTGTGGGACACACTACAACAACACTAACCCAAACATAAATATGTACTAAAACCAGATCACCATGAGATCATCCCCAGCACATTGCCTTGTTTTCTCTCATTTTTCATATTAAGTAAAGGAAAGTTCATAGAAATCAGAAAAGTTAATAAACACTGTAATGCTACCGACTCAATTTGTAAATGATGCTTACTAGAAAACTTCGGAGCTAACATGGAAGTTGCAAAGATACTTCTGATAAAAATGAAACTGTCGCTTGACTTGAGTAACTACATATATACAAGTATACCCCGATCTACATACTGTCAAATAAACGAACCACACGCCATGGTGCAAAGCAAGAGGCTTCGCCTCTAGTGCTGACGTCCGAGGTTCAATTTCCGAGAGGGGGGTGCAGTGAGTGTGTATGCCTGATGAGCCCAGAATTAGGGCGAAACACGTGTCGCGGACTCTTTGCATTATTTGTCAGCAAAACTATTTCAATATATATCTATATATATACACACGCACACATAAACATATATATATATATATATATACACACTCATACATATATATAATATATATACACACACACATATGTGTGTATATATGTACAGTATATATATATATATATATATATGTGGATGTATGTGTATATATATATATATGTTGTGAGACTTGCACGGACACCACCAGTCGGAGACCACATCTTTATAAAGTTCACACGTTTATTTAACATAAATAAATACAGTCCCGAAACACCACACAATGCATAAAGCAACAGTCACCCAACAATCCTTCTTTCTCTCTCTCTCTCTCTCTCAGTCCTTGGCCGCCTGTCTCCTCCAGGGGAGCTTCGTCCAGCTCCCACTCCCGACTCTAGATCCTAGATTGCTGGGAGGCGGCACCTTTTATTCCCACCCGGATATGCTCCAGGTGGCTGATGACGATCTTCCGGCAGCACTTCCTGGTGTGGCGGAAGTGCTGCCCTTTGCCCCGGAAGCACTCCGGGCATCCCTGGCAGGTTCCTCCGCCATCTTGCCAAGTGTGGCAGAAGTAAAGTTCTCCCGGGTTCTAGTAGGCTTGAGGTGCCCCCTGGCGGTGGCCACGGGTCCCAACGAGTTGGAATGTCTCTCTCCAGTCCCTTCAAGCATCCCGGCCAGGTAAGAACCCTAGACATCTGTGACAATGTATATATGTATGTGTATATATATGTGTGTATATGTATATATGTATATGTGTATATGTATATATATGTTTATATATGTGTGTGTGTATGTATATATATATGTATGTGTGTGTATATATATATATATATGTATGTGTGTGTATGTATGTGTGTATATATATGTATGTGTATGTATATGTATGTGTGTGTATATGTATGTGTGTATATATGTATATATATGTTTATGTGTGTGTGTGTGTGTGTGTGTGTATATATATATGACAGCAACACTCGTAACAGTGACAAAACAATTACATTGACAATCATGTTACGTTATTTTTAAAATGTTTCATTTTCTTTTTTATTACTTCTTTAACACACTACTTCTCCGCTGCGAACCGCGGGTATTTTGCTAGTCCTACATAAATATGAAAACTTGATTAGTCAAATTAGGCGTGGGCGATCTTTCCAAAAAATCATATCACGATCCACAATTTGAATTGCAATCTATTTTTTCAATGTGGCATACACTTAAGAGAATATCTGGACTCAAACTCATCAAGACCTAAGCAACAATTTATTTTAAATATCATATAAAGCTGAATTCAACTGTTCTCTCGTTCGCTAGCTAAGCGGAGTTAAGGAACACGCCCCGAAGCTGACAAGTGAGTGAGTGAGGAGGTCCTACTAAGCTCCAGAAATGCTGAGAATGCTGTTGAGACTTTAACTGCACATTATTTTGAAGGTTTACGAATTGTGAGAGATGGCCGGCAGCTTATCCCGGGCAACACATCCAGGCCACTAGATGGAGTCCTCCCTGCAGCATGGAGGTGCCCCGGATTCCCGCAGGACATCATGGGAGATGGAGTTCTACTTCACAGCCCTGCTGGGTGCCGTGGGTGCCATCGGGTGATGCTGCAGGGAGACACAGGAATTTCTATTTTCCCTATAGCCCAGAAGTACTCCCAAGTCACGGGGACGGAAGAACTAAAGAAAAAAATGGGGCTGAAGAAAAATATAAGTCTTCATCTGACCCGGAAGTGCTATTGGATCACGTGGACTGAAGGACAGGAGCACTTCCAGGTCACAGACTATATAAAGGACTATGGGAAACCCAGCAAGCTCAGCCGGAGTTGGGTGGTAGAGTGACGGAGCTGCTGGGAGGAGAGGAGGATCATTATTGTTATTATTAATTTATTGTTTATGATGGTGATCGTGGTGTCTACTGTCGCACAATATCAGAAAGAAGAAATTAAAATTATTTCTGATACTTTTACCTGGTGTCTGGACATTTGTCTGTGGGGTTTTAGAGGAGCGACAACGATCCCTAGTGTCACATAATATATAATATATAAAATTCAAGGTCTGTCTGTCCGCTTTAACCGAGAGAACTATTTAACGGATTTAGATGGTTTTTTTTTCTATAATTTGCTTGAACATTCCGGTTGATTTTGCAACCTCTCATTTCGCTATGTATCATAGTTCACTTGCGGTACCAATTTATTTGCGTGGATCCGAGAAACACACTATGGGCCGATAACATGTTAAAATAATTTGCAACCATCTAATTTCTAATGCTGGCAATAAGTCTCCTTGTGCTCTTCATACCAGTTCAAGTTGCTATATGCCTGCTAAGGTTGCACTCTTTCCTTTGTTTTATATGCTGCCTGCTTGTAAACCAACCCACTGTATTACATTCCTAGATCAAAGTCAAGGTCTTTTTATTGTCACAATGAAATTCTTTCTTGCGTAACAGTAAATTAAGGATAAAATATTAACTACTATATGTGGAAGTCGTGATCAAAGTGGTGGGAAAATATAACACGAACATACTACTTTTGATTTGCTGAAATATTTTTTCTGTTGCTTTTGCAACACCTATGTAATATGCTTTACTGTTTTGGTGGTTGTTTTTATTGTCTTTTTTGATTCTCTTATTTTGTCTTCTTTTTTTAAACATCTCTGCCTGTGTTTTTGAACTTTACCTCATTCTGAGCCAATTATTTGGGTCTTAAAGAAAATAAAGTATTATCATTAGTATCAGTATTATTATATAAGTTTATTACCATTTGCTGTTTGTCTTTTGATCGTTTTTGCTCTTCTAATACCTCTCCTGTCAATGCTAGCACTTTTGAGTATTATGTCACATTCATGCACTATGGAGTCAGAGCTCATTTAATGGTAATTCCACCCTGAGGCCTGACTCCAGGCTCTCAGGTTTGAAGATGCTGGCCCATTACTACTTCTGGGTAGGACTGGCTGATATGGCAATACATAAATGAATAAATAAGACCTTGATTGTTGGATAATTCACAACTAATTTAAATGTTTAGGCACAGAAATCACATTTTGCAAACTTAAAATAAAACTGTATCCTTCCTAGAAATACAAACACATTCATTATATTTTTATCGTCTCTGAGGAAAGGTGCAAAATAAGAAACCTTCTTTGTTTGCAAACTTTTCATACTTTTTTAGTAACTTGTTTTTACATTTACAGCCTTTGTTCTTCTTCCCTGTGGCTTACAGTCCTTCAACATTACTCAAAGAGACCTTTCCGTAACCTCAGCAGTTTGCTTTACAACTTTTTCTCATTTTGCAACCCTCCATGCTCTACCCTAAACCTTATACATGCCTTCTGCTACTACCACAGGTGATTTTTCTCCTTTCTTTCTTAAAACACTTTAGCTTGCAGTGAACACCAGCCAGCGTCTTCCCTCTAACTATAGGTTTCCAGAGAGCTGCCTGTAGAGGAGTCCATTCCTCCAAGTGTGTTCTGATGGCCCTCTAAATGTCCATTACAGACAGCCTGCTCGTTTTTTCTCCCCATCATAGTCTAGCCACCTTTACAGGGTAAGAAGACATAATGGACAACACCGGCCTATATTTGTCCTGACCCCAAGCAAGGCATGTCCTGCACCTAACGTGATATATAATAGAAAGTGGACCTTGTGCAGTCCATGATGAAGAAAGGCAAACAATACTCTGAAGCTGTCAGCTGGGGACAGGCTTTGTTTGTGTGGACGAAGACTTCAGACAAGACAGCAGGTGTGGTTATAAAGCAGCTTTATTTTGCAGAGTCACAGTGAGAAGAGTTTCAGAAAAGCAGACAATCAATATACATGACAGCGTCAGGGCTCTTCTGAACCCCGTCTGTTGGGTGGGGCAAGTTTTTATACCCCTAGAATGCGTGATTTAATATCATTATGAAATGTTACAGTCAACAGGTTTATTATACACAATCCTTGAGCCCCTTCAATGCCCCTTATGCAACTTGATTTCTTGGCCCCTTTTGTTATGGCGTTCAGATGTAAACTAAGGGAAAACGTGATAAGGCAGACTCATGTGTGGAATGCTTAGACCTTGAGTCCTTTGGACAAATATTTTTCTGTTTTGCTCAGCAAAGCATGCTTTTACATAAAGCTAAATGAGCCACCAGAAACCTGCAAACAGGAAAAAAACACAAGAAGTCCCCGGCAACTTGAAAATAAATCACCCTAAAATGTCCAAATATTGCTGTTCTTATAGCTGAAAGTGCATACAATTTTTACTATTATGTTCTAGAAAATAATCTGTAGGAAGAACAAAAATCCAGCTTTCTTTCAAACCGTGCTTTATATAGCATCTTTCATAAATTTATCAGTCCATCCATTTTCTAACCCGCTTCAGTTCAGGGTCATGGTCATCTGGCAACTATCAAAGTTGTGGGCACTGGAACCCTTGAACTGGATGCCATCCTATCACAGGGCACACTCATTCACATGTCCATAAAGAAATACCAGGCAAAAGTAAAGTCTTCAGTTAACCCAGTTTGTACATCTTCAGGGTATGGCAGCAAACAAGGATACCACAATCAAGGGTGCCATCTTTTGCAATGTGAGACGTGAATCCAAGCAGGCAGTCCCTCAACTTTAACAGCGTGTGGTGTCGACAGCAGAACTTGGAACGATCCTCTCCACCGAGGGTGATGCCAATATTTCCTTCAAGTATCTCTAACCAGAATCCAGGTTCCTAATGGAATCGGGGAGTCTTTTGATGGAGGACTAGTTCTCCAGGCCTGATTCACCTGCTCGTGGACTTCCTTCAGAAAAGCTCGGAGACCTGTAAGACTGGAAAGAAGATCATTGTCCACAGTATGCAGTGTAACATTACCTATGACCATGCCAACTGGCATGGGCCGTCTGGTCAGAATTTCGAATGGCGACAGCCCTAACTGCCGATGTGTTCTTCCCATTAATCCCATCAAGGCCAGGGGTAGAACATCAGGCCAAGTTAAATTTGTTTGCTCACAGTTTTTAGCTAATTTAGATTTCAAGGTACCATTGCATCTCTGTACTATACCCCCACTTTGAGGATGGTATTTGCAATAATGATGTACATTTATCTAGAGCCAAGTAGTCAATTCATTAATTACAGAATTCACAAAATGACTACCATTATCAGTCTGCAATTTCTGTGGTATTCCCCATCTTGGAATGATTTCCTTTATCAAAGCTTTTGCCACAGTTTTGGCGTCTGCATGTTTGGAAGGGAAAGCTTCCACCCATCGGGAGAACACATCAACAATTACTAAACAGTATCGGTACCCCTTTCATGGTGTTAATTCAATGAAGTCCATTTGAAGATGTTCGAATGGACCCATTGGGTTAGGTGTAACGGTGGGACTTACCTGAATACCCTTTCCTACATTAAATTTCTGACATACTGCACAGCGTTTACAGAATTGCTCTGCGTATCTAGAGAAGCCTACTGTTTCCCAATGTCTCTCAACCTCTTGAACCATTGCATCCTTTCCAGCATGATCCAGGCCATGTGCAATTTTTGCCATACCTGGAAAAGAAGCTTTAGGAAGGAAAGGTTTATTATTTTGCTTATGGGTCCAGATCTCGTCGACCAATGATCCTTCCTTAGACCAGTTTCTTTTTTTATTTTTCTGAAGCTGAACTCTGTAAAGAAATGACTAAATTACCGGAATCTCTGTCATCTGTCTGTTGGAATAAAGAAATTGGGGTATTATTATAAGCAGCTTGTTTCGCGAAGTGATCGGCCAGTTTGTTTCCTTTACTAATGGGATCTTGTTTTTCAGTATGGGCTTGGCACTTAACTATAGCCAATTTTGATGGCTTGGTTATAGCTTCTAAGAGGGATTCTATTAGTTTTTGATGCTGATTGGGCTTGCCAGTACTGGTCTTGAATCCCCTGAGTTTCCATAATGCCCCATGATCATTGCAGACTCCAAAAGCATATCTAGAATCAGTATAGATAATTACAATTTTTTCCTCTGACAACTGACAAGCTCGGGTGAGAGCTATCAACTCAGCTGCCTGCGCGCTCAAACTTGAAGAAATTCGGTTTGCTTCCAGCAGGTGGTCACCTTTGACCACTGCATAGCTGGTTGAAGGTGTTCCATTTTCCAATCGTAAAGAACATCCATCCACAAAAATTATCTCCCCTGTTCCTAAGGGTGTTTCCTGTAGGTCTGGTCTAGGTTTCATAACCTTAGTTATTTCATCATGACAGTTGTAGGGCTCCCCTTCCTGTTCAGTTGGAAGAAGTGTAGCTGGATTTAAGGTGGAGCACCTTTCTATGGTAACGTTTGACAACGTACAGAGTACATTTTGATAGTGTATTGCCCTAGCAGTAGTGAGATGTGAGGTTTTAGCCTGTACTAAAATGGAGTGTACGGCGTGAGGCACTTTTACCACTAGGGGGCTCATGAGCACTGTATCTGTACTGGCTAGCACGGTCTCTGTTGTGGCTGCTACAGCTCTGAGACAGGTTGGAAGTCCCGCAGCCACTGGATCCAATTTGTTCGAAAAATAGGCAATTGGCCTTTGTTTTTCTCCATGGAATTGTGTAAGAACTGCATTCATATATCCCCCCTTTTCGTCCACGAACAGAGTGAATGGACGAGCATAGTCAGGAAGTCCCAACGCAGGCTCAGAGAGGAGTGCACTTTTTAAGTCACACAGAGCCTTCTCAGCTTGTTCATTCCATTTTACCTGACCAGAAAGGGGGAGATCAGGGGTGTTCGCTAAAGTTTGCAAAGGCTGTGCTCTTTCAGTGAAGTTTAAAATCCATTGCCGGCAGTAGCCTAGAATGCCTAATACAGACATAACCTGTTGCTTTGCAACAGGTCTAGGAAGATTTTGAATGGTGTTTATGCGGTTGCTAGAGAAAGCTCTTGTTCCGCAAGAAATGTCTTGACTTAAATATTTCACAGTTGTTTGAACTAACTGCAGTTTTGTTTTAGAAACTTTATGGCCATTTTCCGCTAAAAACAATAACAATTTCTGAGTATCATGTGCACAAGCTTCTTCAGTAGTACTACACACCATTATATCATCTACATACTGTATCAATACACTGTCTTTATCTGGCCAAAAGCCTTCTAAATTTTGAACAAGAGCTTGTCCATATACACAAGGGGCTTCAGTATATCCCTGAGGCATAACGGTCCATGTCCAACGGCGGTTTTGGAAAGTAAAGGCAAACCAGAATTGAGAGTCGGGGTGCACAGGAATAGAAAAGTAAGCGTTAGCAAGGTCAATAACAGAGAAATAACGGGTGGACGGGGGTATCGTAGAAAGAAAAGTGGAAGGATTAGGAAGAATAGGTGCCCTAGGAAAAACTGCAGAATTAACTTGTCGAAGATCTTGGACAAAATGCCATGAACCGTCAGCCTTTCTCACAGGTAAAATGGGGGAGGTGACTGGAGAGTATTTAATTGGAATGATTGCTCCACGTTTCACAAGATCGGAATGTACGGCCGAGATGCCAGCCTCTTTTTCTGGAGACAAAGGATACTGGGTGCGATGCGGGCGGAAGGACGATTTTGGGTAAATCACCAGTGGTTCACAGTGTGCTATCCTTCCATAATTATTTTTCCCCTGGGACCACAGTGCATCGGGAAGTGAGGAAAGCCAAGAGGGATATGAAGTCTGTAATGAAAATGTGGAAAGGGTGGGATGGCATAATGAATGGATAACTGGAAGGTCATCTCAAAGTAAAACCTTAGTTATCAAATGATCTGAACTATCAAAAATACCCAGAGCAACGTGCAGCTAGTCCGTCCTATTGAGACATTGTTCCACTCATTCCCCAATTTCGACCCAGCGAACGGTGCTAGATTTGGCTAAGGAAACATGGGGAACCGAACCTCCTAAATAGAAAACGCTTTGTGAATATGTGAGGTGAACTGAAGCAGCGGCTTTGGTGGATGAGAAAAAATTGCAAGGGATATGGAGGGTCTCTGGGCTAGTACCTGAAGAGAGAAAAGATTCTAACCAAGGTGTGTCCACTTCAGCAGGGAAATACTGGGCAGTACAGTGGAGGGTGTTGGGGACTTGCAAGTGGGGAAAAAGACATGAAGGAAAAGAGTGTAGGGCTTTAAGGAGAATGGTGTGTGAGGAGATGTTCAGTGCCCAGGCTGCAAAAGAGGGCTTAGTGTGGGGGTAGGTTTGGCACAGGAGTTTAGGAATAGAACAGTAAAACCCTTGTTCAGTTAGAGAAATAGAGAGGGAGAGCTTAGTCATCAGATCCCTTCCTAACAGATTAACAGGGCAGAGCTGATTTAACAAAAACCGGTGCATCAAAGTGGAACCACTGGGATGAAGCTGAACCCGAAGAGGTTTAGACACCAGCAAAACATGTGGTTGTCCAGAAGCAGTAAGCACAGCCACTGTATCTTTCGAGGCAGGGACCTCCTTCAGTGAAAGGGTGGAACGAGTAGCTCCAGTGTCAACAAGAAAAGCAGTTTCAGTGCCATTCACCAGCAAAGTCAATAAAGGATCTGTGTCCGCATGGCGAGTGAGCAAAGGCAACTGAAGAAAGTGGCTGGAGGTCCCTGTGAATTCCTAGGACCAAGAAATATCCTCAGGTTCAGGTAAGGGAGGCGGGGGAGGAAACTTATGTGGGCAATTGCGGCGGAAGTGTCCCGTGTCACTGCACCCGTAACAGGCATAAGATGTAGGTGCTTGATCTGAGGGGAGAGGCAGCTGAGCAAACGAAGAATTCGGATTAGGAAGCAAAAATCCACGCCCTCTCCCCCGGCCTCGCCCGTCCTCGGAAAAATCTACGTCCTCAACCCCTGCCTGAGGTGGCTCCACCTGCATAATAATTCATTTGTGCCGCGATTAACTTGGTCTGAGTATCTGACTCTTTTTGCTTAGTCTGTCGTTCAGCATGTTCCGCATGTCGTTTAACTTCATCAAAAGTGGCACTTTCCCATCCAATACAGGACGTGCGTACCTTATTTTGGATGTCACTTCTGAGTCCTGACACAAAAGGAGGAACTGCTGCCTTGGCACGGTCGTCTGGGCTGTCTAAACCAGAATGGTTTGTCATCAAGTCCCGAATGCGATGTGCCCATTCATCTACCGTCTCATCTTTCTTTTGTTTGGCAGCTGAAATAAGAGACCAGTCGGTGCCCTTTTTATATTTTGCGGCTATTGCAGTTTTCACAGGTTCCCATTGGGCAAGGAAAGGGCCCTCATTATTTTGTCCACGAGTCAATGCCTCATTCCACTGCCACTGTACTCCATTATACTGCCCATGGTTGACAGTAGCCCAAGTGGTGCCCAACTTTCTGCGTAGCACCTGGGTCCACTCGGCCGCACTGGGTTTGTACATGTTGTCAAGTTGCTGCAATTGTTCCACAAACTTCAACCCACCGATTACCTTAGGATCAGGCAATTCGGACACTACGTCTTTCAGCTCTTGAATATCCCAGTTACGATGTATCATTACAGTAGTGGGGTTATCATTTCCTGGGGGTAGTGTGGGATCATGTCGGGGGTTAGGGACCTCAATTAAAGGGCATGAAAATGTGGGTGCTAAAGGTTTTGGGGACTTAAACGGGGTAAAGTTTTCAGGGGACTTATCTCGGAGGGTCTTGCTTCTAGTACGTTGTGAAATGGAGGGCTTTTTGTGTGAGTTAGAAGAGCCTCCCATAGCCCCTAACAAGTGGCCGTCAGTCTCATCATCCGGATCTGTATGTGAGGAGGGGTCGTAATGATATTGTTCATCAAAGAAATCATCAGTAGCTGGGGCATCGGTTACCACAGGAGCCGTTGGGGCAAGGAGTGAATGTGGCGGTGGAAGGGGTTGTGGATAAAGTGTTGGGGAAGACAGCACGGGATATAAAGGGTCTTTTTTATCACTCCTCTTCCTCCTTCCTTCAGACTGGGGTCCCGAATCAGCCTGCACTTTCTGTAAAGCTATAAGCAGCTCTTCCTTTTCCTTTCTAGTCTTAACTTCGGCAGCTAAAAGCTCATTCCATTTCTGTGCTGCTTCCAACGTACGGTCTTTAATAACCAATTCCCATCTGTCATACATATCCATCTGATATGGACCTCCATTACAACAACCCTGTGTATTTCTGCACAGTATTTTTCTAATTTCCTGTATCTCACTCATATCTCCGGTTCCTTCCACTGGCCATCTACCCCCACTGTGCTTATTCCACTTCCTACATGCCTTTTTAAAATCTATTCCTGTCTTCTTTTCAATGAGCTTTCTAGGGGACCCATTCTTTGGTCTACCAGTATGTGGAGCCTGGCGATCCCCCGAAAATAATCCTTCCAACATTAGGTTTTTAGGACCCTTGGGGGACTGTTTGACTGGCTTGCTGTTTGTTTATCCCATAGTGAGCGGCAGGATCTCAGCAGAAAGTGAATCAGCCCTCGTTTAACCCCGTTCCACCCGCCGTCCGCTCCTATCCCTGGATTACAGCTTCAGGTGACTTTGTGTCCGTTTATTTGCATCAGCCGAATCCTACATCAATACTCAGCGTGGAGTCCGGGATATGGAGGTTTTTACCCCAATACCTTCATCAAACGCCTTGTATGCGTCAATCTGCCAGGGTATAGTCTCCATCACCTGAGCAACCCATTGAGACAAGAGTATAACTAGACAGCGGATGAAAAACTCGACCTCCCATTTATTTAGACACACACTTTTAACTATGCCCTTTCACCCCCATTCCTCTTTATTATTTTAGGAGCGTGCCACTCGCCCCTTTCTATTCCACTTCACAAGGGGTGACTTGCTAACATTCATACTGTGCCGTTTTCCGTAGGGTCCCAAAAGCCACTTTCTGTGAGTCCCCAGAACCCTCCTATGGTTCTGATACAGTATGCTCAACTATTCGTTATTTTGCATATGCTTTCTATTCTTTTTCTTTCTATATTCGTATTACTTCCGGCACACCAGTCAAACTAACGGGAATCCCCCGATCTACTCACCGTGACTCCGTCCACCTGCATTGGAAATGCCCGTCAAGTCGTGCCTCGTATCAGCTAGGAGGAGGTCAGGGAATCCCCACGCAGGAAACGCCCAAGGCAGGCCAGTCCTAACTTTTTCTGGAGCTGGACCCGATCTGGCCGGAATCGGCTCCACTACGGTCCTCTGGATGATCCTGCTCGAGGAGTCGTCTGCCCGTCTCCTGCCCCACGTTTGGGCGTCAAAAAACTGTGGACGAAGACTTCAGACAAGACAGCAGATGTGGTTATAAAGCAGCTTTATTTTGCAGAGTCACAGTTAGAAGAGTTTCAGAAAAGCAGACAATCAACAACAACAACAACAACAACATTTATTTATATAGCACGTTTTCATACAAAAAAATGTAGCTCAAAGTGCTTTACAAAATGAAGAATAGAAAAATAGAAGACACAATAAAAAATAAACATAAGTCAACATTAATTAACATAGAATAAGTAAGGTCCGATGGCCAGGGTGGACAGAAAAAAACAATAAAAAAACTCCAGAGGCTGGAGAAAAAAAATAAAATCCGTAGGGATTCCAGACCAAGAGACCGCCCAGTCCCCTCTGTCATGTATCAATATACATGACAGCGTCAGGGCTCTTCTGAACCCCGTCTGTTGGGTGGGGCAAGTTTTTATACTCCAGAATGCGTGATTTAATATCATTATGCAATGTAACAGTCACACGTTTATTATACACAATCCTTGAGCCCCTTCAACGCCCCTTGTGCAACTTGATTTCTTGGCCCCTTTTGTTATGCCATTCAGATGTAAACTAAGGGAAAACGTGATAAGGCAGACTCATGTGTGGAATGCTCAGACCTTGAGTCCTTTGGACTAATATTTTTCTGTTTTGCTCAGCAAAGCATGCTTTTACATAATGTATGGTTTTGTAAAGCTTACTTCTCAGACATGAATTAGTACAAGGGAACGAAGAGAACATTCATCTTCCACATTTGTCCCATGCATTTTGATACTGCTTCCATTCTGCCGTTTCGTTTTAACTGCTGTTCTAAATTAGATGTGCAGACACTTTTAAATGTTATCCTCTTTTTGTAAGGTTTGCATTTTACACAGTTTACTATTCTACAATAATAGATAAAAATAATAATAATCCTTGTGTACTGTTTAAAACTGTGGCTAAATTAACAAGTGGGAATTCAGATCTACAGTGCAAAATACCAACATATATTAGCAGTACATACTTTATGAACTTCTTTAATGAGATAATAAAAAATATAAGATCCCAGATCTCAGCATCACAGTGCAAACCGCACATTAGCTTGCCAGACCCTGTCTTGTCTTGAATTCAACACTTTAGAAATTTTAATTCTGTAACAGAACAGGAAGTCTTACCTTTAACTTCTAAAATGAAACCTACTACTTGTTCCCTAGATCCAGTGCCAATAAAACCAGTAAAAAGTGCAATGGATGTTCTTGCAGCACCTATTCTTAGTATTATCAATAGTTTGTTATTGAAAAGTACAGTACCTGATGTGCTAAACGTATCAGTCATCAAATCATTACTTAAAAAGTCAGACCAAGACCCACACATTCTTAATAATTAAGACCCATATCAAATTTACCCTTTCTGTCTAAAATACTTGAAAAAAGTAGTCGCCAGTCAGCTTCAGTTACCCCTTATGCATCACAAATTATTTGACAAATTCCAGTCTGGCTTCCGCACTGGTCATAGTACAGAATGGCACTAAAACGTAATGTAAACAACATTCTGATATCCTCTAATAAAGGAAACTCCACTGTAATTATACTGTTAGACTTAAGTGCAGCATTTGACACCATTGAACATTCTATTTTACTGCACCGGCTTGAAAATGACATTGGGCTTACAGGCAATATCTTTGCCTGGTTTAGTTCTTATTTATCAAATCAATTCCAATATGTATGGAATGTTCTGACAGTACTCCATCACTATACACAAAAGTGAGATATGTCCTGCAAGGCTCAGTACTCAGACCTTTACTGTTTTCACTTTACATGCTTCCACTGTGATCATTAGAAAACATAATGTTAATTTTCACTTGTACGCAGATGACACCCACTTATACATTTCTTTTAGACCAAATGAAGTTTCTCCAATGCTGTCTTTAATTATTTGTGTAGTGAATTAAAGGAGTGGGTGGATGAGAACTACTTGTCTTTAACACTAGAATTACCAGAGCCTACGAAAAAACTCATAGATCCGTCCCACCTTAAAATGCTTCGCACCTCTCCGTCAGCGTCTTTTGTCCAGTAAATGTGTGGATAAGCAGCAAGCAACCCGCTATCACATCTCCCCACCCCGCACAGTTTTCTCAGCTCAAGTCTGTTTACCTGCGTGTAAGTAGCTTCAAGTTGTATAGAGTGAGAAGTAAAGCAAAATGACACCTTTTATAAATACTATATCGTTATTTGGAACACTTGCATTTCATGTGTGTTCCGTGTCTACAACGATCTATGTAAACACATCGTTAAAATAGAAACTTTTTTCATGTTTTAGTAATAATTGACAAAATGTAGACATGAAGTGTATAATGTGTGAAGCCTGAATTCCAAATATCAAAGAAACATTTTCACAAAAGGTACAAATATAACAGAACAAATGCGTTTCTATTCAAAAATATAACTGCAGAAAAAGAACCCGCGTTAGGGTGCGACATTGACACACATTTGCTACAACAGCTTCGGTGGCGCAACGGTATCAACTGTTGACTGGTAATCAAAGCTTCACGGGTTCGAGAAGTGAGCTGCTCGTATTCTTACTATTTTAGAAAATAAAAAATACATTTGATTCCAGTCTGTAACAGCTGGTGTAATTTATGATTTATGATTGGTAAAGGTTAGCTTTTTTTTTTTTTATTCAGTTTTATTCTCTCAGCTGTGTTCACGATCCCAACTCCCCCCCCGCCCCGCATTTTACACTGCGGTTTTCACATAGACGCGCTATAACAGAGGTAAACTCAAATCATGACCATGTTTTCTACATCGGATCAAAAATGCACTTTTGCCATCGCTGTACTTTGTATATGTACATGGGAAGCTCTGCACTCTACTTGTGACTTTACGCTGTAGGAAGTAAGTAAATAAATAAAGGTAAATAGGACAACGCACACATCAGTCAATGCCACAAGGTCCTCACTTTGTAATAGAGAATGCTTTATTATATCGGGTCACCGAGCATGAGGGGGAGGTCCAGAAATTGTTGTTAATCCCACAAACCTACCGGCAGCAGGTTTGTGAATTGGCACATTCTCACCTCCTTGGAGGTCATTTAGGCACCAAAAAAACCTTAGAGCGGATCAAGCTCAGATTTCCTTGGCCGGGAATTAACAAGGAGGTTCGCCGTTTTTGTACTTTTCATCCGAAGTGTCAATTACAGCAAATTCCAAGGAGGTACTGTGCTCCTCTTGTTCCCCTTCCCCTAATTGAAGTTCCCTTTGAAAGAATAGGGGTCGATATAGTGGGACCCTTAGAGCCCTCAGCCTGAGGACACAAATATATATGAGTCCTTGTGGATTTTGTGACCCAATACCCGAAAGCTGTTCCTTTGCTCTCAGCTACATCTAGAGCAATCGCACGGGAACTAGTAGGGGTCTTTGCGCGAGGTGGCATCCCTAAAGAAGTCCTAACAGACCAAGGGACGCCTTTTACCTCGAAAACGTTCCGAGAAATGGCCAAATTACTGAAAATAAAGCACTTAAAGACCATGGTGTATCATCCTCAAACCGACGGTCTAGTAGAGAGGTTTAACCAGACTCTCAAGCGGATGCTTCGCAAGGTGGTCAGCGGGGATGGAAGGCATTGGGATCAACTCCTCCCGTTCATTCTATTTGCATACCGGGAAGCCTCTACGGGGTTCTCACCTTTTGGAATTATTATACGGTCGACAACCCCAGGGTATATTAGGTATTTTGAAAGAAGGTTGGGAAGGTGAGGCTCTTCCTTCTACAAATATATTGGAATATATCATGCATATTACACGACAGATTTAGAAAAATCTGCCTATTCTAAAATGTCATATGGAAGAGGCGCAAGCAGCACAGGCCCATTATTATGACCATGGCACAACGCTCCATGAATTCCATCTGGGGGATTGTGTCATGGTGTTAATTCCCATCTCCCATTCCAAATTACTCGCCCATTGGCAAGGCCCTTATAAAATTAAGGAGAGGAAAGGGCTTGTCGACTATTTGGTGAAACAACCCAATCGTCAACCAAGCAAGCGGATTTATCATGTGAACTTGCTGAAGCTGTGGAAGGAAAGGGATCCCGATCCCTCCTTCGCTCAGCCACGCTCATTCTTTGCTCTAATAGACACCCTTAATTTCGGCGAGGAATTAACTTTCAGACAGAGACAGGAGCTGGAATCAGCTATCCTGTCTGTTCCAGAGGTGGTGAGTGAGAAGCCCGGAAGAACCTCTCTGATTGCACATGATATAGTGACTGAGCCTGGAGTTATTGTCCAAGAGCACCCCTATAGATGCCCGGAGGCAAAGAAAGTAGAAGTACAGTTGGAAATCAAGCGAATGCTGGAACTAGGAGTGATAGAGGAAAGTTTTAGTGCCAGGTCCAGTCCAATTGTCTTGGTTAGGAAGCCTGATGGCAGTTGGAGGTTTTGCAATGACGTTCTGTGACTTAAAACAAGCTCTTACTTCAGCCCCAGTATTAATAGCTCCTACTTTTTCTCTCCCTCTGTCATTGTCATTATGGGGTGTTGTGTGTAGAATTCTGAGGAAAAAAATGAATTTAATCCATTTTGGAATAAGGCTGTAACATAACAAAATGTGGAAAAAATGATGCTCTTTGAATACTTTCCGGATGCACTGTATATTTATTTATATATATATATATATATATATATCTATACTAATAAACGGCAAAGCCCTCACTCACTCACTCACTGACTGACTCATCACTAATTCTCCAACTTCCCGTGTAGGTAGAAGGCTGAAATTTGGCAGGCTTATTCCTTACAGCTTCCTTACAAAAGTTGGGCAGGTTTCATTTCGAAATTCTACGCGTAATGGTCATAACTGGAAGCTGTTTTTCTCCATTTACTGTAATGGAGTTCAGCTGGAGGGGCGGAGTTCGTATGACATCATCACGCCTCTCACGTAATCACGCATTACGTAGAAAGCCAGGAAGAGCTACAAAACGCGCTTTAGAAAACATGCATTATATAATTAAGAAGGCAGCGAAACAATTAGAAGCGAGCGAGTGACATATAAAACCATATTCAGCAGCTCACGTGAACTGACGCAGTGCGCAGACAAAAAGTAACAGTTCCAAAGAGTGCTGAACAAAAACTGAATTACACTGCTACGCTCAAATAGATAAACCACACGCCGTGGCGCGATACTAAAGCATTCGACTGTAGCGCCCACGTCCGAGGTTCGATTCCCGAGAGGGGATGCACTAAGTATGTACGCGCGCTTCTCGATTTATTTTAACCTCGCATCCCCTTAGTTTGAGACGTATGAAAACGCATGCG
>JANRMT010062792.1:39271842-39337722 GCA_026402145.1 Polypterus bichir lapradei
TATCTATCTATCTATCTATCTATCTATCTATCTATCTATCTATCTATCTATCTATCTATCTAAGGAAGTTATTTGTAGAGACCAGCCACATAATGAAAATCTTTTAAATCTTTCACTCAATTCAATTTTCTTCATTTTTGAGTAATACAAAACAACACTTTCCCATTGTAGCATACAAGCATGATTATGATTCCTCCAATTGACCAGAATGTGTTGGCAAGCTGGTAGTATTGTCAAGGGAATTGCAATACAGTGTGCATTAAGCAACAAAGCTGCATCAAGTATTAGGTCAGTTAGGATGAGGATTAATGATCGACCAAACTCTTGATGATTAAGTAAAGAACATTTATAAGGACATAACCAGAACTTGCAGCTAAAGGTAGCAGATGCCTGTTGAGTCTCTCCCAGAAAGGGTCAAAGAACTTATTCCCACTGCATTCTCAGATTATTGAAAGATGTAATGTTATAAATGCATTGGTATCATTTTAGATACTTTCCTTATCCATTATTCCTTAATTCTACAGTAGATTTAAGTTAGGCAAAGCTGATAATTTGATACATTTTGAACAGATGTTTAAGCTGTGGTATAAACTTGTGAGAAACTATTAGGAGGAAATTTTCAAAATTAAACATGCAAGGAAGTAATGCGTTTAGGAGGTCTGACTCTATGTAATCAAAAAGTATAATCCTTTCCAACTTTTTAGAAAGAAGGACCACAAGTCCAACAAGTCCAGAGGCACTGCCTCAGCCTTCCTCAAAACATTAAAAAGAAGTTACCGTCAAAATATCCTCACCATGTACAGCGCTTTCAGAATTTCAGGTTGGACCTGATCCACCTCTTTGTTCTTTTAATTACTGAAGAGACCTAAACAGCAGAAACTGACCTAACCTCAACCCACCTCAAATGCTTCTGGCACTTTTGCAAAATATATATTTTGTATATACTGTATATGAACACATATATGGGCAAATACACATACACTATACACACACAAATAATGAAATACTGTTAGCAAATAGCTAGCTTCACATTCTTTAACCTGCTTAATTCAGTTCAGGGTTGAGGTCCGAAAGCTTATTCTCACAGCATTGGTTGCAGGGCAGGAAACAGGCACAGGCTGCTGGTTCCTCACAGTGGCTACGCATGCCCACCTAAACTCACAACTAGCATTGGCCACACTAACTTGTGCATCTTTGATCATGTGGGAGTGAAATCCCTGTCCACCTGAAGAAAACATGCATCCGCCACGCAGAAAACAACTAAGGGCAGGATTTAAATCAAGGACACTAGATATGTGTGACAGCAGTGCTAACCACTCCACCTACATAACAATAAAGTGAAATAAAATACATAGAAAAAATCCCAAAAATACTAATATATACACTATCACTTAATTTACTCCACACTACAGGTGTGTCTTTTCTTTACATATCTTTTCTTTTCTTAATATATGTAAAGAATTCAATGCTCACCTACAGTATTTGCTGAATATTATACTTTAAGGTGGGCTTTCATAAAACACTCAGCTTTTTTATGTGCGTGCGTTAATATTTTTGTCCATTGAAAATTTTACGTGGGATGGATTCAGAAGCGTATATTTGATTTGTGCATTTCTTAATTGTGTTAAATTCAATCAAACAATAGCCTTTTCATAGCAACTTCTGCACTATAATCAGGGAAGATGAAAACTTCATATCTTTAATGCATTAAGATTTATTTCACCCTCAAATAGCAAAGTATATTTGCCAAGTCTAGATATAGGTGCAGCCTTACAGTAAATGGCCACGATTTGCCACCAGTTTGTAATGCTAAATGATGGACTCACTCATTGAATCTCAGGATTTTCAATCTTTCGACTTCTCAGTACTTTAAGTAAAAAATTAACTCATAAAGATTGTAGAGTAATTTCCTTTCATGCCCTTGGTATTCCACATTTCAAAGTCTGTAAATTTATCTTACCTTGGTCAGCCATGGCTGAAATAAAAGACTTCAGCTGAGTGGTTTT
This sequence comes from Polypterus bichir lapradei, assembly GCA_026402145.1. Taxonomy (NCBI): domain Eukaryota; kingdom Metazoa; phylum Chordata; class Cladistia; order Polypteriformes; family Polypteridae; genus Polypterus; species Polypterus bichir. The sequence goes on from JANRMT010062792.1 coordinate 39,273,849, forward strand.
ACTTTTGACTCCCATAACTGTTTGGTATGTCTTTCTTTGTTGTTTCCCCAACTGGTTATTTTGTTTTCTAGTGTATCCTCTGCCTGTTTCTTGGCAAGTACTCTTATCTGACAATTTAGCATCTCTTTCATGTATTTTTTCATGTGTTTAGTAAGTACCGATATTTAAGCGGAAAGCATGCACCTTTCAGGAAGCAATTTAATTAGTAATGGTAAGGTAATGTTGTCTGATACTGTGGCTGGATTTGTATGTAGTGTCCTGCTCTCCTTCTCATCAAAGTCTGCGCTGAATGTCTTAATCTACTTACCTATGTCAGTTGGCCCAAAGTGCAGCTGTTTCATTAAGTCTAAATGCCACACTTCTTTATGCTTTCACATGAAGATTTCTTCATTATGTTTAAGTGTGGTATGCAGAATTACGAGTAATTATTTGTAGTGCTCACTCTTAAAGAAAGCGTAAATTAAAATGATCAAAGAATTCAAACTGAATGTTGCCAGAAAGAGTGACTGTAGTATTAAAATGAAAAAAATATCCCAGTATTTTAAGATTCTTGATTTTTTTTTTTTTTTTGCTATAGGGGTGTTTAATTGTTTATGATTTGATATATTAATTCTAAATGAGATCTCTAGACTACATAGTATAACCACTTTTCTTACGTGTTGTGTAATTAAGTATATAATAAAGCTGTGTGGTGTTGCAAAGTGCGTCTCTAGTAAGCCATTGCTGAAAAGAAAATCTCTTAATCTGCTATTGCATTTGGAAAAATTCACAAGGGATACTGCAGCTATGTGGTAGTAAGAGTAAAGTGGAACTTTCTGAATTAAAAAAAAAAGTTGTCACAACATCCATGAGCAGCTAGCCTGTGTCCATCATACTTCTTTCTAGCTATTTTCCCGCTTTTGTGCAGGGTCAGCTGTTTTCATCAAATGATAACTGAAAATAAAGAAACATGAAGGTTGCAGTAACATGGATATGCTCAGGTTCACAAAACATTTTAACGGCTGTCTTAGAAAAAAGAAAATCATTAGTTTTGGAAATGTCTCCTGTGACAGAATCAAAGCACCAACAAGCAATGGAATTAAGTAACCAGTTTAATTAACAACAATAATCTGTTTATAATTAATAAACTGGTTGAAATGTAATTGGTTGGAGTTTGAGGCCCGAATTTAGCTGGTCATCTGTTGGCTCACTTCACATCTCATTTTATTTTGGCTGCCATTTAAGGAAACAAGAAGCAAAACAGAGGAACATCTTAAAAAGCACAGCAATTAAAATGAAGGTAAAAGAAGGCAAATAACAGCAGAAATTGGTCACTGATGAAAACAACAGCAGGAAGGAACACCTGCAGCCACAGTAGCCCTCCAGGATCTGAGATGGGCATGCTTGAAATGGTTTACTGTCATTTTTAATTGTGTACATTTTTTTCCACCCTCCAGGATAAGAAATGCCCTAAAAATGGATTGGCACCACATCCAAGGCTTGTTTCTGTGTTCTTCCCAAAGCAGATGAAATAATGTATACATAACCAGTCATAATTAACAAATTCCAAGGTATTTTCAAATACATGATAACCATAAGTACTTAAAGAGGAAAAAAATATTACTAGTATCTGATCTAGAGTGAGTAGCCGTACCTACAGTGTAAGCACATCAATGAAGGTTAGCAAGTTCTATATAAACAGAACAGTAAATGCTGCTTACTTTTAGAAACTTTTCGGTAGCTTCATTATTCTTACCTCACTATAATATAATGCCAAAGCAGATGCAATCAATGACAGCAGAGCAGATTCTAGATTTTATATCATATCCACTGACACAACAGAAATGCAATTTCAGAATTTTACAATTATCCTTAAATATAAATGATGATGCAGACTGTGGCAAATGACTCATAGAGAAAATCAATACAGTGCAAAGTTTCAGGACACATGCAGCAAGTAAAACCACTATTGGCATTTTTGTTCTTGCTGGCATTTAATGTCATCTTTAGTCAATCTCTTAATTTAGTAATAAAGGTTTTAAAAGTGGATGGCACTTGGAGGGTTGAATGCCATCATTTCAAGTGTCAATCAAAAGCTATAGCTGATCCAACACAAATACTGTAGATACAGTTTATAAAAATGTTTTATAAAGAAGGCTTGAAAATATATTCTGACAGTTGTTACTGTTGTCAGTATAAACCCAAAAACCTAGATTTGCACCTTGATGGGATCTTATTGTGTAAAGGCCCAAAAAGGGAGTCGTGCTGTAGGTGTTTGCTTTATTCTTCTGTCCATACAAGTCAGTCTAAACCACCATATTTCTGGAAAATCAAACAGTCTTGTCTTGTCTGCTAAAAATCAACACACATCTTTGAACATTATGGAATCTGAGTCAGAATAGTGATGTAAATATCCTATTCAACTTCTGCTGTAAAAAAATGTTCCTGTTTGTTATTTCTCCTATTTCAGTGGAATAGATGACTTGACTGTGCTCACAGTTTCAACACTTTAAAATAACTGAAAACTAACAAACACACTGACTTGATAATTAGAGCCACCACTCTGCAACTGAATTTTTAATTTTCTTAATGGCAGATCCCAGCATGTGTAGAATAGCTGCATCATTTCCTCCACACTGGTCATCAAAATAAATCTCCCCACCCAAAAATGTTGTTGTTCAAAAGTTCATTTTCATTGTCTCATCACTGTCAGTGAAGAAAAGTATCATGCATGCATGCGCCTTACTCATTCACTATCACAATGCTTAATCCAATACAGGTTTAAAAGGAGAACTGAGAAGCACTGAGCCCTATTCACGAAGGTGTCATGCACAAGAATATAAATGTGTGCCACTCATTCATGTAGTCTTAATTACCTTATGGGGAGAATCTAATAGAGCAATACTGTAAGTGTTAGCCCATATGAAGTAATCATGGGAGAACAGATAGCTGCTGCTATCACCCCAAACATCAGAGAAAGCCATCATTTATTTTTGTTAGTTTCACTGTTACAAGATGGATTGACAGAAGCTGTGAGATCTGATCAGAGGGGACTGGGCGGTCTCATGGTCTGGAATCCCTACAGATTTTATTTTTTTTTTTCCAGCCGTCTGGAGTTTTTTTTGTTTTTTCTGTCCCCCCTGGCCATTGGACCTTACTCTTATTCGATGTTAATTAATGCTGATTTATTTTGTTTTCTTATTGTGTCTTTTATTTTTCTATTCTTTATTATGTAAAGCACTTTGAGCTACTGTTTGTATGAAAATGTGCTATATAAATAAATGTTGTTGTTGTTGTTGTTGTTGATTCTTTACATATGAACAAACCCTGGATACTCACGGACAAATGTACCATCATATTTAAAATATACTGACTTATTTCTAAAGTAAAATGGACAATTCCAAACTTTCCTCATCACTGATTTAGTTATCTTTACATATAATACGCTACCGTGGCTGTTTGTTTGTTTGTCTGTTCAGGATTTTAAATCACCTGTACCTCGCAAACCGTTTGAACTATTGACCAGAAATTTGGTACACATATACTATGTGACGTCTACTGTCCGCTTTCGTGGTGAGGATTGACTTTCAAGGGTATTCCTCTTTTTATTTTATTTTATTGTGGAATCAACTCTTGGCAGGATGCAGAAGGGCAGCCGTGCGGCACATGCATACAGGTACCGTTCTCATTCCCCTCCCTCTTCATATATTAAATCATTCTTGAGGCAGATTGAAGACTTAAGTGCCAGCTTAAGTGAAAAATTAAGGAAAACGTACTAAGTAATTGCAACACAAACACTGAGTTAATCAGTTTTAACACGAAAAGATTCCGACGAATGAAGAGAAGAAGCGGGCAACTAGAGTGGAGAAAAGAAGAGCTGCTCAGGAAGCAGCAAGCCTCTCAACCTCTGAGCAAATGAATGCTAAACATACAGAGAAACAGTATGAAAACTATGAATGTTCAAGTCAAGTGTATTCACTGGATGTTACTGGTAAAAGTATAAAAGGATACAGTGCCATCCAGCACATGTTAAACGAGCTCCAGAATGAACAGCAGATAGCCTCATTTGCTATACGGAGCAACATAGATCCAGAGTAGTGATCCGTGTTTTCACAATATAATAAAATGATTACAAAGCAAAAAGATCACATTGTTATAAACTTTGAGAGCAATTTTGTATTAGTCAGGTAAGGTATATTGATGGTCATTTACATAATATATACTTTATTTTTAACAAAATCATCTTAAATTAAGCAAAACATATACAGTAAAACCTCAGTTCACGAACGTCTCAGAACACGTACAAATTGGTTTATGATCAAGTTCGCCAAACTTTTGCATCTGTTCACGACCACAGACTCGGTATACGAACAAGCCATTTTCCCTTTCGGTTTGTGTGCCCCGATGATTTCTGCATGTGTTCAGTCTCTCCCTGTGCATTCCCTGTGCACCTAGAGAGAGAGAGACACACACGCGCGCACGCGTGAGAGAGAGACACATGCGAGAGAGAGAGACGGCTGGATGCATAAGGCTTGTTTTTAAAGAGACAGATCCAAGCATTGTTTTAACCTCGTTGTATTTAATGAAGACTTTTTTCTATTGGATTTTAACCACCACTTCTTTACAGCGATCAGTTCGTAGTGTACATTGTTGCAATGTTACTTTTCTTGGTGGTTTATTAAATTAAGGATTTTTCAAATGTTCATTTTTTTTCCCTGTGCTTAAAACTCATTAAAAAATGTTTTTAGCAAGCGGTTCATAGCGCTACAGCGTGAACTCTTGCAGTGTTAGTTTTCTCTGTTGTTCAAGGTTTTCTCAGTGTTATTCAATGTTTTTACATTTAGTTTACTATAACGCTGTGCATTCTATGGTGTAATTAACTATATTTCTGCATAAAAATCTTTAAAAAAATATATTTACATAGAGTTCGTATGGTCTGGAATGGATTAATTGTATTTACATACAATCCTATGAGGGAAATTACTTCGGTTCACGACCAAATCGGTTTACGACCACAGTTTAGGAACAAATTATGGTCATGAACCGAGGTTCAATTGTACTGTATAACTGATCCTAATGCCATTTGAAATCACATTTTAAATTTGTTGAAATCAGAAAAATAGTCTATTCAAATAAATGATACATTTTAGTGGCTTATAAATAGGTAAATGGAGAGGGAAAGGTACTATAGACAGTAAATTTTACGACAATTCAAAGAACTTTATTAAAAACTTTTATCAATGTCTACTTTCTAGTGGTCTTCTTGATGAATACATAATTGGAACAATGTTTGGATCATTCACTTAAATACACCTTAGCAAATAAAATAAATTTAAATAAATAAAATAAATTGCATAAAAGTTTACTTGTTACCCGTTAACAATCCTTTGCCTCAATAAGCAATATATTTTCTTCTTCTTCTTCTTTTGGCTGCTCCCATTAGGGGATGCAACAGCAGATCATCTTCTTCCATATCTTTCTGTCCTCTGTATCTTGTTCTGCTACATCCATCACCTGCATGTCCTCTCTCACCACATCCATAAACCTTCGCTTAGGCCTTCCTTTTTTCCTCTTCCCTGGCAGCTCTATCCTAAAGCAAGTGTTTTTATTTTCAGTTTTTGCATTAACATTAAAGTTAAATAAATCCCCTAAAAGTTAAACGTAGTTCTAACCATAGTAAAAGGTAAATATTGTATATTAAGAGGAAATCGAGTGTTTGGTTCTTTTATTATATTTGATATCTGAATACATTTTATTAGCCAAATGTTGTAGTAATGTTTGAAAATTGTCTCTAAAGTATAAAATACCAAAAGTAAATAAAGTAGTCATAATAAAATGTTTAAGTGTTATAATTGGTGTTTTTATATAGATATTTAAAAAATAAACAGCTTGACTTGTCAATTAAAAAGCTTTAACAAAAAGTAAACGACAATAAGACATTATTTTTGTTGAAATAACTGAAATGTTAAATCTTATAAACCACACAAACTAAATATTTCCAGGAAATTTAAAAAATGTCTGAGAGCTGAATGAAATTAAAATTCAATGGGAGGGAAACTGTCAGAAAATCCTTGTCCCTAAATGAAACTTTTGTTGTTTATTATTATTTAAATAATTTAAATATAACATATTATTTGTTTATTATTTATTAAAAGGAAGAAAGCAAATCACAAAAAAGTTAAATAAAATCAAAATACAAAATTTAAAAGAAGTTTAAAAATACATAAACCAAACATTTAAACAAAATAGTCACTTAACCAAAAATAAAGCAAAAAATTGAAATAACTAAGAAATAAAGGCAGATATGTAAAACCAAAAATCATAAATCCTGAAAAGAGCCAACACATTTCAAAAGCCATAAAATCCAAAAACAAAAAGTCAAATTCGTATTGCACATAGCAAAAGCAAAACACAAAACAAGGTTACTATAGAAAAGAACAGCTGAAAATCTTCAGGACGCTTTTCATGCTGTGGCATCACTCAACTACCACATGCAGAAGCATGCTCGAAAGCCGAAATTTGCAAGAAAACTGCATTCTCTGTGGTGTGCTCCAGACAGCACTGTCATTGTGATCGTCCAGAAAACAATATTAAATGTTCAGCATCAAAACAAGTTAAAACGAAAGAAATTGTAGAAACTCCAAAAACACTGTGGTAATGTTCTTACTGTAAGTGGCGGTAAGAATTGACAGCTAGTAGTACAAGTCTACTTGTTTGAATCTGCCTGTGTGAAAGTGACTCAAGAGATAGCACACTTTTCATGGTCAAATAATGACAATAGTCTAACTATATTCCACAAAATGAAAGTCCTATAATTACTGTGACTTTGTAAAAACACTCAGATTATCTATTGACTATTGTGATATAGTTTGCCACCATGCAACACATGGCCTAGCCCAGTACATACAATTTCCAGATTCAAAGTTAAAATTGCAACATTGCCTGTCAAATAAATGAAAACAAGTCAACAACATGGTCAGCATTTCAACTACAATCACAGACAGACATGAAAGTATCCAGTATTGCTTTTTTTAAGGCGTGTTCTCATGTATTGGAAAATTCCCTACTGTCAGTCCTCCTCAAACGACTTGGGTCCCAGTAAACTGAATTTGTTAAATTTGGGTACACTTACACTTCAGAAGAATTAATTAAGAAACTTCAACATTTGTTGAGCTATCTCAAATGGAGCATGTTTTAAAAATGTTTGAAAATTCAAAAAGTTCCATTTCATTGCATTGGTGAATTTTTCCTAATTCTCCACCATAACACAAAAACATTGTATGTAACCTCTCTAAAGGTGTACTTTACAAATACCTTAAGAACCACAAATGCACTTTTGAGGGTACAATCATGTTATGTGTAATTTCCACCCATTCACCTTTCTTACCTACTTATCCAGGATGGGGTCATGGGGGATATCTGTAACTTAAAGAAGAAAAAGTAAAGCATCTACATACATACTGCCAAAGTAATCAATTGCTTTAGCTACAGATAATGAATTTGTTATTATAATATTACATTTTGTTGCAGTATAGTATATTGCCTGCTGCATTTGTGGTACAAGCTTTTCTTAGAGAAGTCCAGACCAAATATGATAACAAAGAAGGCTGTCACCAAATAGCAAAACACAGAGTAGGTTCAGGTTCTAAATGTAATGGTTACTATTCTAACATTATTTCTGCTTGAGAGTAAGCATGATTTTCCATAGATATATCGACAATACAGAATATGTTCAAATTGATAACGCGTTGATTATTAAATATACTTTATTGAAAAAAATGAAAAGGAATATGTGTGCACTTATTACTGCAAATAGTATAGTCTTTTGATTGCTATGCACAATCTTTTTTTTTCTAACTCTCAGGCAATTAAGAGATAGTTAACTCTGCATAATTTTTCAGGTGCAGTATTTTCAAATCAACGTACTAGAATTATTTTTGTAACTTTATGTCTCTTTGCTTCAATCAGCATACTTGGCACATGTCCCTAAAATGCAAATATCACACATAAATAGGAAGTTGAATGAGTAAAAGAAAAGTTTGGTCATAGATAAAAATCCAGGCAGCCTGAGAAATCTGCAAAATTGTGTCCAAGAGTTACACCATAATCACTAAGTTTGTTTAATCACTGCACTGCATTTTTGCTTATTTAATCTGTAATCACTCATATGCCTTCTTCTTTGCTTGTCATTAGATTTCATAACAGTATTTTTCCTAATAGGAAACTAATGTTCTTGGAAATGATCCATCCTCTGGTGATATACATCTGAAATGTCTGCAACCATGCTATTAGAACATGCAACAAGACACATGCTAAAGGACGGCCATTTCTTAACAACACATATCGAGTGGGTTTCAAGTGCCACTTCAAGCACATTACAAACAAGATATTTTAAAATAATTCACCTTTTCATTATATTCTACTGAATTCAGGTGGAATTTCTGATTGGATATGTGATTTTTTTGATGCTTTGTTTTTCTTTTTTTGATTTGTGCATTTATGAGAAGTTTGATCACATCCACCCCAAAATGTACCACATACAACATTGCCTTGTTGAAACCTTAAATGTGGTAGTGTGTAACCAATGGTTTTATATGTGCAACTGGGATTTGTGAGGGTTATTCTACAGTATACACATTATTTTATTAAAAACAGGTATTTGCTGAAGCAACACAAACCAGCTGATTAGGTGAAGCTGACAGGGAAAGGAGATGATACAAGTGGCAGATGACAAAGGCAGATTATTTAAAAAGTGCTGGTGTGCCCCATTTGGTGATCAATATATGGTAAGGGCCATCATAATCATAAATGATTAAAGCAGGTGCAAAATGTGCTGTGGCAGTTCCAATGGCTTCTCTTCAGCTGGAATATATATGTATAAATAATTATACTACTAGGAGTGAAAGCTGTATTTTAAAGAAAATTACATTAAAAAATATTATATAAATAAAAAATATTATTTTACCATATTTCTCTTGTCTGATTGTTTCCACCATGGTTATTGAAGGGATATGTACAAGGTTCAAGTCTGTTCTGCATTCAATAAAGAACACAATCCTTGGGAGCAAGTACTCCCTGCTGGAAACATAATGTCAAAGCTGTAAAGTCAATTCTGCTTCAGCAATCCTTTCAGCTCATATGACTGATAGGTTTAATCTCTCTAGTAGAATCTGAAAATATAAAGACACAAAGCAACTATTTTGCAGCAAATTGCTAATTTGTTGATTTCATAACTTGCATTTTTCTTGTTTGCATATTTTTGGTTCTTGCATTGACTTTTATTAATTTATCAGTCTTTTTTGTTCTTTTATTTTTTTCAGTGTCGTAGTTTGAGCTGACATTAAAGAATATATTCTGTTTTTCTTTACCTGGCTTTAGATAATATAGGTGAGCCCTAAATTTTGTAAAAGAATTTCACTGCTCTTTTCCTCTTTAGCTTTATATCCCTTTCCAATTATAGGTCAATCCCAGTGAGAATCCTGTTTTGTGAGCTTGAACTTTCACACAATGGTTTCATTACTTCTCACTTTCATCTTTGGTTTTTCTCTGTATCATACACTCTCTTAATCTTTTAAATTTTGTTAGAGATTTGTTTATATGGACCTTAAGAAGGAAGTGATATGCCCTTGAAACGTGTTGGCCACCTGAATACACTGAAGGCAAAATATTTTTCCATTATTCATACACACAGGCATTCAAAGCCATGGGACATTCTCATTAACCTTTGTGAAACTTGGGAATGATTTTGTTGTTATCCAACCTTTATGTACAATATATACTGTATATGGTTCTTGTTTGCCTTTTTATAATATAATTTCATTTTTTTACTTTGCATTTATTCTCTTTATATGTTTGAACTATTTTCCCTCCTTGGATTATTATTACTGTCTTTACACTTACTTGAATATAGCAGTCGTCCTATGTTTCCTACTTTCCTGTCACTTACTTTAAATACATTTTTGTTTAATATCTTAATTTGATTTATTCACTACATTGAATCCTGCATATACATGTCATTACCAGGAAGTTCCCATATAAGCAGACCTTTGACTATGTGACACTTTGTTTTGGTTTACAATAAAGTTTACCACCATGGGCACAGCCCCAGGGAACAAGCATTTGTTTACTTTAAAGTACATTCCTGTTGCTTTTTTACTGAAAGTGTTTCTTGAACAGGTGCTTAACCTTCTATGAGATGGCAAAGGGGCTTGCAGAGATAGGCAGCCCTCAACTAAGTATGTCAGCCTGGGTGAAAGTGTACAGCTAAAAGGACATAAGTGGAGAGGAAAAATATGAAAGAGAGCACATGTGGGTCAAGGGATCAACATTTTGTTTGGAGATAAATTACTTTCCAAAGCAGTCACAATACTTGTTCATTTTGTTTGGGAAGATGGAAAAATCTACACAGTTGGATATTTTCTTTTTGTAGCTTGTGAAGGACTCTACTTATAGAAGAGCATAAATAGAATTGTGCTTATCGAGCTGTCTTTTAGTGATTCTGACTCCTTCCTCCTGTGCATCTAAGTTTAGCAGTGACAAGGCACATATCACTGTAAAAATTCTAGCTTTAAGTACCTGGCATTTCTCAGCCTTATACTAATTTATAGAAACCTAAAGCGTGTCAATTTCTTTAAATACAAAAACACCACTATACTATGATTAATTAATATTGTTTATTCATTTAATTCGTATAACTTAAAATTTGTAAAAGGATCGTATATTTTCATATTTACTTTTTGTTGCTACATTTAATGATACAACTAGTAATACTATACCAAGTCTTTCTTTCTGAAGAACAGCATTGTTGTTTTGTGGTCCTATGCAAAAAATACATTTCTTGGTATCTTATCCCTTGAGATACAGCTAGTTGTCTATGTGAAAATCATTAATTTTCTAAAATAATGTTGCTGCTTCAGATGACCTACCTTGAGTCTCAAGTAGTGTCATAAAACGGCAATTCTCACAGGAGTCTGTTGAAATCGAAAGACATCTTGTTAGATATAAGAGAAATGCATAGAATGACCACATGTTATCCTTTGGGAGAGCCTGCTAATATTATCAGTTCTATACTGCTTTGGCATAAGAAACTACTGGTTCCATTACATTATATTTAGGTCAAGATTATACAATAACATTATCAGGACAGTTTTTAAAATGAAGTTTGATGGTGGCACCCCAGTTGGTTCCAAATACTTGAGGATATTTGTCTGATAAAATGGAGTCTGGTGGCTATTGATGAAATTGTTGACGGACTTGCATGCTGCGGCATTTCCAGGTAGCTAATTCTTTATATGAAGATTCATTTTAGTAACATTATCACTTTTTCATACCATAGTTGCTCTTGTGGAGAACCATTCATGGTGTAAAAATATGATTGAAATTAAATGAGATTGGCCACAGGACCCAAACAAAGTTTGGCTTCTGAGATTGCAGCATATTTCATCTGTACAGTTTAACATAAATACAATGCAACCATAAAGAAAATTATTAATATGCATGGTCTGTCCATCTTTTCCTTAATAATTTCTTCTAATTTCATCAAATGCTAGACAGATTGGTATGTATTGCATGTGTACTGTTTACAAACTAAGGACATCAGTCACTTTATGGTGAAATGTAGGACTCACTATGTATCCATTGTCACGCACGTGCACACATGCATAGAGGACAGCTTAAGAGCTCTGGCACTCCACAATAAAGCTTTTTCTTTTTCTCCCCCTGCAGACCAGAAAATTGATGGCTTTCCACCGTTGATGTCACTTTCGTTTTCCATCCTCCTGGAGCCGACTCTTCCTGCCAGAAACAGTCTTAACTTAAAAGACTGCTATCTTTGGTAGTCATATCCAGACTCCTGTATGAAAAGACTCAACATGATGCTTTACCTGCATTTTACTTCTCCTTTTTTGAAATCAATTATACAGCATTTGCTTATGGGTGCCTCAAAACTTCTTACTGTCTTTGCTTTGTTATTACACCATCTGTCTGTCTATGTTAGGTAGTTACCAAGATATACTGTTATTAGTCTTAGGATCTTACTGTTGCAGCTACCAGGCCACTGCTTACATCAATATACTGTAACTACAGACATAAAGGGACAACAGGGCCCATGGAAGAATACTTACGTTACGTAGCAGGTGTTTAAAAGTACACATTCTTGGGTAACTCAACAGTATAAATTCACTGACAGTAAAAAGTGTAGTCAGTCCAATAGGTTAAAGAGCAGAGTCAAAGGGAAATTTAAGGATCATAACCAAAAGTAAAAAATTAAGAAATGCCAGAGCCAAATCGTAAACCAAACATCAGATTCAAGACGTTAATTACTAGGTCTGGTCCAATCTTTGATATTAGTGATTATTGTGATCTTTAAGCAGGTTCAACAATAATCACAAGCAGCAAAAGCCACAAAATAATGAGGCAGATTACCAAAGCAAAATGGCATCAGAAAAGACAGTAAAAATTACTCCAATTCTAAACACACACTTTAAACAAAACCCCCAAAACAACACCAAGATGATTTTCTGGCTTCATGGAAGCCCAAGAAAACTTAAATAGAAACCAAAATCGTAACAGAAGGAAGAGACACATCCAATCACTGCCAACTCTGGATGGAGATGATACAAGTTTCTGGCAGGATTGTAGTTTGGATAGTTTTTTTTGTTCACAAAATGATACTTCAGTGACAAAAACAGATTAATTTCTATCAGTGCTATTTAATGTGCATACTGTAGAGTACCTATAAAAGTACTGGTGGAGAGTTTAAATTTTCATTTCGTAAACTGATGATTGAGACCCAGAAGTTATGATGGATAGAACTTAGCATGGAAAATCTACAATGTCTAGAACAAATACAGTAGTTTAATCAAACCAAATGCATGCTGTGCTCAGTTTGCATATTCTCTAACAAGTTGCCTGTATCTGTATCCTTTCCACTGATGATGTATTAGCAAATGGAGCTCTCTGTAATACAGACTGCAAATGAAATAAAAATGTAATATAATTGTAGTCTTTTAAAAATGTAACAATGTATTACTATATGTAGTCCATATAGTAGTGAATACAATTAAATGTACACCAGTCAGCCACAACATTAAAACCACATGCCTAATAGTGTGTAGGTTCTCTTGTGCCACCATAACAGCTCTGACCCGTTGAGGCATGAACTCCACAAGACCTCCGAAGGTATCTGGCACCAAAATGTAACAGTAGATCCTTTAAATCCTATAAGCTGTGAGGTGGGGCCTCCATGCATCAGACTTGCATTTCCAGCACATCACACAGCTGCTCGATTGGATTGAGATTGAGAGAATTTGTTGGGCAAGTCAACACCTTGAGCTCTTTGTCCTAAACAATGCTTGCAGTGCGGCAGTGTGTATTATCTTGATGAAAGAAGCCACTGCCATCAGGGAATATAATTACCATGAAGGGGTGTATATGGTCTGCAACAATCTTTAGGTAGATGGTACATGTGAAAGTAATATCCACATGAATGCCAGAACCCAAGGTTTCCCAGCAGAACATTTCCCAGAGCATCACACTGCCTCCACTGGCTTGCCTTCTTCCCATGCTGCATTCTACTGCCATCTCTTCTGCACATAAATGATGCATATACATTTAGCTGTACACATGATGTAAAAGAAAACGTGATTCATCAGACCATCTCATCTTCCTCCATTGCCCCATGTTCTGATGTTCAAGTGTCCACTGTAGCCGCTTTTGGAGGTGGACAGGTGTTAACATAGGCACTCAGAATGGACTGTGGCTATGCAGCTTTGTACTCAAGCAAGCTGCGATATACTATATGTTCTGACACCTTTCTCTCATTACCAGCATTAAGTTTTTCAGCAATTACTGTAGTCTTACAATATCGCTTCTGTGGGACTGGATCAGAGGGACTATCCTTTGCTCCCCACACACATCTATGAGCTTTAAACACCCATGAACTAATTGCTGATTCACCAGAACCGTAAGAACAGTTGTGTGGAGCTTCCACCTGCAGATAAAGTCACTTCAGTATCAATTCATATCCACAATCATTCTCAGCCACGCACACCACTCAAACCCACGTCCACAGTTTTCCTAGTCCCAGTCTCATTCATGCACAAGATGTGACGCTATTTTCAAATAAAAAGGATGATATAACAAAAAAAGCAGATGCTTTTATCCGAAGCCACTTACAAAAGAGGTCAGCATAACTGAGTAAACATCAGTGAGGCCTCATCTGTGTGCAGTTTTGGTCTCCAGACTACAAAAAGGACATAGCAGCACGAGAAATGGTCCAGAGAAGAGCGACTAGGCTGATTCCAAGGCTAAAGGAGATGAATTATGAAGAAACGAGCTGAACCTTTTCAGTTTAAGCAAAAGAAGATTAAGCGGTGACATGACTGAAGTGTTTAAAATTATGAAGGTATTGGAGATTGTTATTTTAAAATGAGTTCATCAAGAACACGTCAACACAGTAGGAAACTTGTTGAGGGTAAATTCTGCACAAACATTAGGATGTTTTTTTTTTACAGAGTGAAGCATAGAATAACTGCCAAGTAGTGTGTTAGACAGGAGGGACTTTCAAAACTCAACTTGATGTTTTTTTAGAAGAATTAAGTGGATAGGACTGGCGAGTTTGTTGGGATGAATGGGCTGTTCTCATCTAGATTTTTCTATTGTTCTAATGTTTCAGTAGAGACCAAAGAAAGCAAACATAGAAAGGGTGGATTTATTAGTAAAACAAAGTACAAAGCGGATCATAAACATAACAGGGAAATATAACATGAAAACAACAAAGAAAAAAATAACCTTCTGCTCTTAAACCTCTTTAGAGAGTATTCCTCCCTCACTAATTCTCCCATGGAGTGCCTGGTTCAGTTATCTATAATGTATCACACAGAAACCCTCCTCTAAATATGTCCTTTTCTTTCATCACAACCTCTAGCCTCCTTTCCTCCTGTCAGTTGAGCTCTTGCCATCATCTGTCTTCTTAACTCTAAGGTTAATAGAACTAACACCAAAAGGGACACTTGAATTGCTGAGTTCAGGAATATTATGAAACATTTCTCACTAAAACTCTTCCTAGCAGCCCCAAGTGTCCCTGCTGTCCTGAAGCTCAATGTAAATTTAAAGTACCAGCCAACCGTATGTAGCCAGGGGCCATTTACAGCATAATCTCATTCCCCACTGCCAACTATTGGACTGAACTTTACATGTGAAATAATGCATTTGAAGTGGGAAAAAATAAACTATAGTTATGTGATTGCACAAAAGTAAAATAAAGATCTTTGTGGAATTCTGATTCAAATATACATTAGATTATTATTTTAAAGTATATACAGTACAGTGATGTTACTATACCTCTAAACATACATATTCCTCCTGACTATGTGGTTTAAAATAAATGAATACAGAGCAATAAAGAAGTCAGATATCAGTGGCATTTCAAGATAGAACAATAAGCATTTCAATGTTGTTAATATTCATTCCCAAATAATTTAATGATATCTAGACAAGCAAGTCTAATAAGGAAGTCTGCATGCGGAATACAATTGAATCAGTGCAAGTAAAATAAATTTTGTGTGTCATCTGCATACAAATTGATCTTAACTGTTGGCAATTTAAATACCATCCTGTCTAAATCACTGAAACTCATTGCTTTATTGGAAAGATTATAATAGAAAGATCATTTTTAACTTGTTTTTGGTTGTAAATTCTTAAAATATCAGGAGAAATGTTATGCTAATGATTTCAAGGTTTGTATTTTTGAGATCTATTACTTTCTCTGGGATATATTTTTATAATTGAACCACAACTGTGACAAAATTCAGGTCATTATTAAATGAATATCTCATGGAAGAATTACTGGAAGGTAAAAATTAAAGTAAACAAAAGCCTAGATGCAGTGTTAGAAGGGAAATATTTAATTCAGCTTCATATTTATTGCTGCAAGGAAATTGTACTCATTTTGTACATTATATGGGTGTGCCATTTGCTCTTAGTTTGCAGGTATTTTAATGTATTTTTACAGCATTTTGGTACTAATTTAATCTAATAGTTAGCAATCAACTATACAGATGATAACTGTTCAGCAAATTTTAATGATTATTAAAAATTCATGTTCAGTGGTGTAAGTTATTGGTATGATGTTTTTCATTTTTTAATTCTTTAGAAGATATTTTGTTAACAGAATGCAGGAAATGTGCTATATATTAAAAATGTATTATTATTATTATTAAATATGTTGCCATGAATAAATTAAATGTATAAATAATATTCTTTATCCTAAACTATCGTAACTTACACATTCATCTATTTTTTTATTGTTAACAGTGAAATCTGCATTTTATATAATCAAGAATACACAGCAAGTCTTTATATGTAAGTAATAAAAAGCAACTGGCACCCAACATCCATCCATCCCACTTCTTTCTCTAGTTGTGCTGTACACCACCTTGATGAGTGGCAATACCATGTCACTCCACCATCACATCAGGAAACAGGGAGAAAGTAGATGAACTGTTGGTCAACTGAGAGAGCAAAGCCTATGAGGTCTCAGATAATACAATTTATGTTAGCATTAGAAGGGTGCTAATAAAGTATAGATTAAAAAGCTAGAAGAGGAGAACAAAGCCAGCATAAGTGCATCAACATTCTGGGAAAACCAACAAGGATAAGATAACACAGATGGCAAGAATCTATGCAAAGGCCCATTAAATGTAGTTTATAAAGGATAAGATAAAGCCTAAGAATATAAGTAAACTGATGCCTAGAATTCCTTGATTAGCTTAACCTTAGATATACTTTCTTTGTCCCCAAGATAAAATGAAGGTATATTAAAGTATATTTAATAATTTTAAAGATGGTATACCAGCACAGAGGTGAGGATAAAGTGATGCCACTATGAGGAAAACTGTTTATTACAGGACTTACATACTGTATCTGACAGTAGAAAAATGAAATTGTCTTTTTCAGATAGAAAAAGGAACGTGCAAGGGGATAAAAGAAGGTAACTTAAGTAGAGGAGATTTGGATGTGACCCCAGTACTTAAGGAGTTAAAATACAGACTGCAAATGAAATAAAAATGTAATATAATTGTAGTTAAAAATAGGAGGAGGAAAAGGAAGGAAGAAATGCTAAAGTTTGAATGTAGATTTTGAATGATTCCTGAAGAAAAATGCCAAACAGAAAACCTATTTAGTCAAACTGATTACTGGGGTTAACACCTATTAGTAAAGCTGTATTATTAAATATGAGTGAGTGCATTTGACATTTGGTTAGAGAAACCCAACTGCCACTCTTGTTTGCATCCAATATTAATAGCATGTGGTAAAATGGACTGCAGATGATTGATTGATTCCAGCTGTCTTCTGTGATGGTGTGGGTCAGCCCCATGGTACCAGGTCCTTCTGGGGAGC
This sequence comes from Polypterus bichir lapradei, assembly GCA_026402145.1. Classification (NCBI taxonomy): domain Eukaryota; kingdom Metazoa; phylum Chordata; class Cladistia; order Polypteriformes; family Polypteridae; genus Polypterus; species Polypterus bichir. Next base: position 39,291,228 of record JANRMT010062792.1, read on the forward strand.
CTATTGAATCCGCTACTGCCAATAATATACCCGAGGGATGAACCAGAGGATGAGGATACAACATAGAAACATAGCAAGGGGTAGGTGCATAATGGTGCCAACGTGCTTTTATTAAAATCCAACAAAACAAGTGTCCTAAAACAGTGCAGTGCTCCAACAGTCAATAAATAAATGATCCATAAAAACAGTGTGAAGGTGAAGGTTAAAATCTGATAAATATCCATTAAAATGGGATGTTAAAATCAGAGGCAGTTCATTAAAAAAATAAGCCCCAATGCTTCCTTCCCAAATCCTGTGTCTACTGACAGGTCCAGTAAACCTTTAAATACCTTCAGGACCCCTTTGCAGGCCTGTGAGCCTCATATGTCTCCCGCCACCAGTCCCACATATCGCTCCTACTCCCAGGCAAACACTCAGTAGAAATGCCACTTCCACAGCCTCTGGCACCTACGGCCCAGAGACTCAGACCAAACCACCTGCCTCACTCAGTTCACCATGAGTGCTCTCTCTATCTCTGTCTTTGCCTTTTTTTCCTCCTCTTCTTACTTTAACTTCCTTTGTGTCTCTCCTCCTTTCACTCTCAATTGCCAGTCTATTTTCTCCTTTCATCCATATTTTTTCTCCTGCTGGCTCTCCCTTATATGACTCCAAGTGCTCAACAGCTCAGACGTGCTCCATAGAAAGTCAATGAAGCAACTGGGACAGACCGCACCGTCATGTGTAGGTGCTTTCCACCCCAATTACCTTGTCAACCTCCAGCAGCTGTGTGAGCATGCAAACCCAAAGAGATCATTCTGGACGATCAATTATACATTTATTTAAAAATGGCCACTAACTTCCCCAGCTGTGGACCTGCTATTCCACATCTTCAGATTAAAATTGATATAAATAAATGTGTTTAATTTACAGAATATGAAAGGTCAACTGCCAGGTTGGAGGGACAGAACAGCTTACCCAGTTCCAGACTGAACCCAGCACATTAGCCCAATAATACAGTTCCAAATGCACAACACCTGTTGCAGATTAGTATAAAGTGTTTCAAACCTTACCAAATAAATCTGAAGAGCTAAGACTGACCAGCAAAAGAGGAGTGGGTAGGGGAATCATAGAATCTCTAAAATTGAGTCTAACAACATTCATCTTGGAAATGTCTACGCAGACCTGACAACACAAGGAAAATATTATCACAATTTGACTTCCACAAATTAAAGATTAAATTTGAAGCAGCACTCTCATCTACTGAGAAGGATATTTTAATGCCTAAATAATTGACCTAGTCAATAATATGCGGTGTTTATCAATTAACAGCATTTTTTGAAATTCAGTATAATGACACAATTTTGCAAGGAAGGATGAAGGATAGTAAGAACAACACTACTGATCAGATAGTGGGGCTGGATGAGAGGAATTTTGAATAAATGAGACTAGCTCTTGGGAAATAAATGTTTAACCAGTTTGAGGCAGGGATTTATGGCATAGAGAAAAGAAAGAGTATTCACTAGCTGATGGAATTATAAGAGGAAATCAAACATGCAATCTTAGATCTTCACAAACGTTAGGAAGGTAACAGTTAGAGTGATAAAAGTACTTGTTCCGTGTCAGGAAAGAACTCATCAATGAGTGGATCCATAACAGGGTCCACATCAATACCTACACATACCTTGTAGCTTATGGATATTGGCTGATGATGGATAAAAAAGAGCCTTAATATTGAGCGGGATGTGTAAATGCAACCAAATAAAAACTTCTCCAAGTTCTCCAGAAATTGCTCATTTTGTCATTTCATAAAGGAGTGATCATCATCTACAAATTCCTCCTCAGGACAATAAGAATCCCACATTTATTTGTAGGTAGTAACAAAGAGACACTGACTCAGTAGTATTTGTTTTTGCTGCATCTGATGTCACCCTCCTTTAATTGTGTTTCCTGTAATTTTAATGCATATGGACCCAAAACATACCAACTTAATCGGTACCCTAATGGTAGAGATTGATTGTTTTTCTGGTGAGAATGCTAAAAATGTAGTGAGAGACAAAGTGTTAAATGTTAGAAGTTAGAAATAAGCAAAAATCAAAACCAGCAACACATTTGTTTATTTAGCTTTCCTTTACAGATTTAACTGTAAAGTTTAGACACATTGCTATCTTTCATAGCATAGCCAACATGGAGCACTATAATCAACAGAAACTCGCAACTGACGCACCTGTGAAAGCAACGACACAAGATAACAATGCCTTTAGAAAAAAATCACAAAATGGCACCACAATAATGTCACCAGTAAAACAATAGAAAGTACATAACAATGAAAAATAAATATTTATGTACACATTATAAACAGGTCCTTAACAGTAAGTAGCACAGTGTCAATTGGGTGGCAATTAAGAAAATCAAAACTGCATGAATGGCAGTGTGCAGAATTAAGCGCCCAAAAGTTCCATCGAGTAACGGCAAAATTAGCCATGCTTATAGCAAACAGAGGACAAAAATGGAACAAAAGGAAACAATTGTCCACAAAAGATTGATGGCATGTCAATTAGAACCACCAACATTGCACTCAGAAGTACAGCATAGGACTCAATACCCTTCCAGTATCCGCTATTTTTCTAAGCTCTTCAACATACTTTCTCTCCTACCCAGTACACAACCGTGTGTTTCCATACATTTCTAAGCACTTGCAAACCCCTCTGAGGTCTACTCTAAACAATAATGAAGACAATTCCAATTTCACATTATTACATGTTGGTCTTAGAATTACCAAGATACTGCACCCCTTAGCCCAAAAAACATAGGGAAATTGGCAGACATATTAGGCTGTTCTTTGATGGCCTGGCTTTGCCAAAATACAGCAGGGCTCAAGTACTTACTTTTATGTTTGGTAATAGTTAAGGGTAGCTTTTTAGTCAACAAAATTAGTAACTTATACCACTAAATTCACTACATTTCACTAGCATTTGTGTGTCACTGAAGTATAACATGTGGTGTAAAATAATTATTGTCACTGTCTTAGGATAGTAGGGACACTTACTGTGACCCACCCTGAAGCCTGACAGATAATTTGCTCAAGCACAGCCAGAAATAATTTCAAGACGCTAATGATGAAAAACTGTTGAATGTAAAGGGTTCTGTTCTTTAGTTTGATAAGCATGAGGAGAGCTACTCATTTCTAGAGAGTGGCGAAGGAATTTGACTTATTAGGTGTTTAACATCATGTTACTGTTGGAAAAGAAGCTAGAAACTGTGTGAGAATTTTGAAAGTACAGATTAGACATGTTCTTACACATCTCAACAGACCACATTGGCTTTCTATAATGTTCATTGTAAGCAGTCTGTCTCCAGGTCTGAAATTGCATTACTGGCCCAAAGTCAGTGTGGAAAGACTTATGACACTCCTATTGGGTGATACTCAGTCCAAAATATTGTTTGTATTCAGAATCTTCAGGGAAGTTAATCTACATTTCCATCCTCACTGGTAGTCTTAAATTTGGGTTAGTAACTGAAAGAATAAGATTATGAGTCACAAACAGCTAAAATGAGCATCTTCTTAGGGCTGAACCCTTTTTTCCATTATAGTTCCTTACCCTAAGTAGTTTGAGGTTCTAAAATATTTTGGATTTTATTAGACACACATGCTCAGGGGGCATTTTCAGGGCACTCAACGAGATAAGAACAGTGACTCTCAAATCAGAAGTGGCAGTATGAACAACTCGAAGATAAGTGATGTCACTTCATCATTGGCATGGATATCTAAGCTTTTCCACCTCCGCAGCTATTTAAGACAACACAGGATGGAAAGTCAACGTTCAGTTACAAACCTTCATCTAAGAAAGACAGAGCTCCTCTGCAGTGACTTATTTGATCCTTTAGTTTTGTCATAACACTAACACAGCCTCATTACTTTATTTTGACTTACCCTAATCTTTTTTTTTTTGTCATTATTTTATATTATTATGTTTACCGTGGAGATACTCCAACTCTTTATCTTGTACTATGAGTTTTGTTACACATTTTTGTTTATGGTTCCATGCCAGTCCATTTTTCTTAATCAGTGAAACTGAGACCTACACTCTAAAAATTAAAGGTCTCAGAGTGCTTCTTCAGAGTGATGCTGTAGGGGAACCATTTTTGATTCCCAAAAGACCCATCCAAGTGAAGGGACCAGAAAGAAATTGTATTTATTTAGATTTATACCAGGCTCCATACAATAAATAACCATGCATAGATGGTAACAGATTTGTGAAATACCAATGGGTCATGATCTTAAAAAGACTCTCACTGCATACAATAACACAAGCTACGTTCAGGTTTTCTTAATCTGTTAGAGGCCTGCTAGGCAGTAAAGCACAGTAACGATTTTATTTTTTTTTACACATTAGAAACTTTTTCAAAAAAAAAAAAAATTATTATTATATATTGGGTGTTGTACTCTTGTAGGTTGAGTTGCACTTACAGTATGTAAGCTTCCCATTATCAGAGTCATGGCAGACAAACATTGGAACTGAAAAAGAAAAAGACAAGACTAAATATTTAACAGCTACTGTTTAATTTGCAAAGAAAACATCTGTTTGTGTCTTAGTTTAGTTTTTGCTTTGAACCTATTTGGAATTAATGTCACTAGCACTAAAGTACCATTGCAATCATCCTACAGAGGGACCTGTGAATTCACTCACTTTTATATACTAACTATTTTCATGCATGGGCGGCATGGTGGCGCAGTGGGTAGCGCTGCTGCCTCAGGGCTAGGAGACCCAGGTTCACTTCCTGGGTCCTCCCTGAGTGGAGTTTGCATGTTCTTCCCATGTCTGTGTGGGTTTCCCCTGGGTGCTCTAGTTTCCTCCCACAGTACAAAGACATGCAGGTTAGGTGCACTGGCGATTCTAAATTGTCCCTAGTGGGTGTGTGTGTGAGACCTGTGGGGGGCTGGCGCCCTGCCCGAGGTTTGTTTCCTGCCTTGCGCCCTGTGTTGGCTGGGGTTGGCTCCAGCAGACCCCCATGGCCCTGTAGTTAAGATATACAGTAGCAGGTTGGATACTGGATGGATAGATTTTCATGAACATTTTATTTGGACAAAAGTCAAGATCAAATAGTAATCCACTTTAGAAATAAAAAGAAATTAAGTATTTTCTGTTAAGTCATTATAACTTAAACATACGGCAGCGATGCCAAATGTATGCAAGTGGATATTTTTATAGTTAATTTCTCATGCATACACCAGAACATTACTTGACTGAAGAGCACTAACTGAGATTAATAAGGATTAATATTTATTCTTTCCATTTGAAGCAGAAATCTCATTTATATGGGGAAATTGACTACCCTTTCACCTACTAATATGCTTGATGAATTCAAACAGTTTTAACATGCTACACTTAACTTATGTGGATAGAGGAAAAAAGAGACAACAGTGGTGCCCAGAGCATGCCCTTCCGTCTTTGATTTTAAAATTTCATTATTCATTGCATTTGAATTGGCTCAGTGTGCTTCATTTATGATTGAGTAACTGTGTAAGAGATGGCAACAGAAGAGCCACAGGGACGTTCTTAAAGCACTAATTAGGAACTGTGTTTGGCTTCCTAGCTATCATGACTAGGAACTTTACTATATTAAAAATATCTTTATTCTTAAAAGCTGGTTCTTGCTAATTTCTTTATTTGTCTATTGTTTCTTTTAGCAGCAAATGAGATCTCAGGATCTACTTAACTGTCATGACTGCATCCTTATCACTTCAAAGCTATCTCTTCCACAGGATGATGGTGTTGAGGCCATCCTTATTAGAAGCACTTATTTGAATCAAGTGTAATGTTTACATATTTAAGTATATTGCAGATGAAGGTCAGACAGGTTAAGTACCAGTTTACATTTCAGTTCCATAGTTACTAGGCCACCTAAAATTTATTACACTGAATAGGCAAAAAACCATCAACACTGAAATATATAGGTACAGTATAAACCCCCTTTTTTAGCCATCATTGGTGCATGCAAACCTCCAGTGTGTTTGACTGTGTTTTACTTCACCTAAACACTGCTCTTAGCCTACTGAAAAATGTCTGAAACAATAGTATAGTATTTGAGAATTAAAAAAATACGGTACTTGCACACTGTTCTTTCATTATCTTAGTCTTTGATTTTAAAAACTTAGTGACATTCTCTTTCTTGCCCTTGTGGCCTTGTACCAAACTCTCCTCTAAAGGTATTCCACCCTATTGCAATGAGCCTTTTTATACCAAAAGGTGACATAAAAGTCTCAAGAGTGCCTTATAGTAGCTTGATGACCCAACATTCACTAGGATCCTAAAAACATTTTATTAAGTGCCTGGCTCAAGAGAATATTTTAAAAGGATACTTTCATCCATTCCTGCTTAAAGCTGTAAACAAAAAGTTACAGTTGTGCTTAAAAGTTTGTGAACCCTTTAGAATTTTCTATATTTCTGCATAAATATGAACTACAACATCATCAGATTTTCACTCAAGTCCTAAAAGTAGATAAAGAGAAACCAGTAAAACAAATGAGACAAAAATATTATACTTGGTCATTTATTTATTAAGGAAAATGATCGAATATTACATATTTGTGAGTGGCAAAAGTACAGTATGTGACCTCTGCTTTCAGTATCTGGTGTGACCAATAACCAATAACTGCAACTAAATGTTTCCGGTAACTTTTGATCAATCCTGCACACCGGCTTGGAGGAATTTCAGCCAATTCCTCCGTACAGAACAGCTTCAACTGTGGGCTGCTGGTGGGTTTCCTCACATTAACTGCTTACTTCAGGACCTTCCACAACATTTCGATTGGATTAAGGTCAGAACTTTGACTTTGCCATTCCAAAAAATTAACTTTATTCTTCTTTAACCATTCTTTGGTAGAACAACTTGTGTGCTTAGGGTCATTGTCTTGCTGCATGACCCACCTTCTCTTGAGATTCAGTTCATGGACAGATGTCCTGACATTTTCCTTTAGAATTCTATGATATAATTCAGAATTCATTGTTCCATCAGTGAAGTCAAGCCATCCTGACCCAGATGCAGCAAAACAGGCCCAAACCATGATACTACCACCACCATGTTTCACAGATGGGATAAGGTTCTTATGCTTGAATGCAGTGTTTTCCTTTCCCCAGACATAATGCTTTTCATTTAAACCAAAAAGTTCTATTTTGGTCTCATCCGTCCACAAAACTTTCTTCCAAAAGCCTTCTGGTTTGTCCACGTGATCTTTAGCAAACTGCAGACGAGCAGCAATGTTTTTTAGGAGAACAGTGGCTTTTTCCTTGCAACCCTGCCATGCACACCATTGTTGTTCAGTGTTCTCCTGATGGTGGACTCATGAACATGAACATTAGCCAATGTGAGAGAGGCCTTCAGTTGCTTAGAAGTTACCCTGGGGTCCTTTGTGACCTCGCCGACTATTACATTCTGTTATATTGATTAGTACACAAAGAAATCTCCAAATACCTTCTTTATTATAGAAAAGCCTCTCTCATATAATCTCCTTCCGGGAACTCTCTCCCATCCCTCTCCCAGTTCTATTTATATATATTTGTACAGTGCCCCCTACTGTCCAAATTAAATAACATTAATACCACAACATAACATCTCCCCCTTTCTTAAATATCTAACTCCCCCGTCCAAAACTTGCCGTTAAGAAAACGGAAATAACACAACAAAAGAAAACAACAGACTAATCATTTTGTCTTGCATTACGATCCCGTCCTCCCATAGTCTTTTAACCACACAGGACGGTGGCATAGGCAGCCCTTCAAGGTGGACTTCCCATTTCCTTCAGGGACCAACAAAGCAGGTGGTTTAACTGTTGGAATCGGAGGCGGAAAACTCTCAAGGAACGAATCCCCTTGTGACTCAAGCGGAGCAGCAGGAGGCGCACCAGAGGATTGATCCTCAGCTGGCGCGTTATTTGCCGAATCTGCAGTTGGTGCACAAGGGGACAACCGTGCTGCATTCCATACTTTATCATCACCAAGCACGTAGCTGCTTTCTCCAATTTTGTCAAGTGCAAGCGTGGGATTACTGTAATGTGGCAATCCTTTGGACACACGGGTAGGCATTTTTACTCGCACTGTGTCTCCCTTTGCCAGTAGCGGTACACGAGCTCCTCTTCTATCATCCGTGTATTTCTTCATCTTATTCTGTTTAGCAGCAACTCTTTGTCTTATGCTTGCATCGTCTAGTCCAACAGATGTTGACAAAGGCAATACTTCAGTTTGGTACGGATCTTGCGTCCATGAAGCAGTTCAAAGTGCGAAATACCCGTTATTGCATGTGGCGTAGCTCTAAAAATGTGAAGGAATTCCGTAATGGATGATTTCCAGGGATAACGCTGCAAATGAAGCGTCTGTACCGTTTCCTTGAGCACTCGATTAAATCTTTCAATTGCTCCATTAGCCTGAGGGTGATAATTTGCAGATCTAGTGTGCTGAATGTCCCTCTCCTGTAGGAATGTGGTCAGCATAGAGGATGTGCACTGAGGACCATTATCAGATACCAAGCATTGAGGGTTGCCATGGTGACTGAAAATAGATATTAAAAAGGCAACTACAGCTGCCATGGCCCGTCTGGTCAAGGTACGGGTTGTAACAGTGCGGCACACACCTTTGCGATCTTATCATTGGATTGGCAAGGCTGACAGGACTTGATTGCTGTCGTGACAAGATCATCCATTTTCGGCCACCAGTACAGGTTGCGAAGCCTCTGTTTTGTGCGGACAATTCCTTGATGACCCTCGTGTGCTAGGTCCACAATTACCTGTCGCAATTTAACCGGCACAACTAAGCCATCTGATCCTCTGAATACAAAATCATCTTTAACAGACAGTTCGTGCCGTATGCAAAAGTACGGTACAAGCTCATTTGGTACAAGTGAAATATTTGCAGGCCATCCAAAATGAATGCGATCCTGTATGGCACTCAGTTCTGGGCATGATGCAGAAGCAGCTTCGAATTCTGCATGGCTTACTGCCTTCACGGCCGAGGACAGAAGGGCAACATACTCTGGCTCTAATTCAGATGGCACATTTGGAACAGATATAGGGAGACGAGATAGGCAGTCCGCAGTTGAATTTTGCGCTCCCGGGCGGTACAACACGTCATAATTAAAGCAAAGGAGACGTGCCGACCATCGGGCAATACACAAACCAGCTCTCCCCATACCTTTCATAGTAAGAAGTGTTGTGAGGGCGTGGTGATCTGTTTTCAAAGTGAAACGGTGGCCCCACAAATATGTACGCCACTTTTCAACTGCCCAAACACACACTAAGGCCTCCTTTTCCACTGTAGAATACTTCCTCTCCTGAGAAAGTGTACGAGAAGCAAAAGCAATGGTGTGCTCTGTTCCATCTGCATGCATTTGTATAAATACTGCACCTAGCCCGTAGTCTGAAGCGTCAGTTGCTATAGTTGAAGGCAAAGCAGGATCAAAAATTGCCAGAGCAGGACTGGTCAGAATTAATTCCTTGACCCTATGGAAGCTACGCTGTGCATCCTCTGTGAATTCAAAGTTGGATTGCCCACGTAAGCAAGCACGCATAGGTTCTACTATTGTGGCGTAATGCGGTATAAACTTTGCATACCATGATGTTAGCCCTAAAAATGAACGTACATCTGAAGCATCTGTGAGAAGGGGTGCGTTAAGGAAGGCATCTGCATGCTCTGTGTCAGGTGAAATACCCTCTGCAGAAATGACATGCCCCAAAAAACAAAGGGAGGTCTGCTTGAAATTACATTTTTCCTTGTTTAACTGTAGCCCTGCCTTCTCCAAGCATTCTAAAACAGCTGAGAGGTGACGATCATGTTCAGCTGCCGTGGATCCATAGATAATAATATCATCAAGGTAATTCCGGACACCTGGAAGATGACGGAGAAGTGTTGACAATAATTTTTGAAACGCGGCTGGAGCGGGCTTGGAGGCATCTTATGACCGGTAGTTCAGTTTTGGAATAACAGAGCAGGCGTATGGGAGGTGCAGATAAATTACAAGTAAAAAAAAAACGGTTACATAACCCGCTGGGTAAAATGGATACAGATGAGCCCGTGTCTACGAGGAGACGCACCAAATACGGTTTAGAAGCGTTTGCTTGAATTGTAACACAACATGAAATTTTTCCAGGCCGGTTTGTACCATCATTCACACACAAAATGGTAGTTTCTGGAATCTCAATACCTTGAACTCGGTCTTGTGGAGGAGAGCGACATACATGAGAAAAATGTCCAGATTTCCCGCAGCTTCTGCACGTAGCCGACGCAGCCGGACACTCTGGAGCATTTGCGAATGTGCTTTGGATCCACAGCGGAAACACGACCGATTCTTATTGGAAATAATAGGAGTGCCAAAACTAGGCTGTAAGCGGGCCTGAACATCGTGGCGTCGTGTAGATAGCATCGTGCTTTGAACTGCACTGACTGAAGCTGGAGAAAAGGCCGCCAGGGTCCCCGTTTAGTTTTTAGCAGCTTCAATTTGCGAAGTGAGCGGCACCGCTTTTTCAAGAGTGAGGTCATGTTCAAATAATAACTTCTCGCGGACACGTGGACAGGCTGCCTTTTCTACCAACTGGTCCCGTAACATTTTATCAGTTTTATCTTTAAAGTCGCAGGTATATACAAGATCTCGTAACGCAGAAATGTACTGAGCCACAGTTTCGTCATGTCGTTGGGCTCTACTACGAAATTTATGGCGTTCAACAACCACATTGCACTTGGGCAGAAAATGCGCCTTCAATGCCGCTACGGCCTCTGCGTAGGTGTTACCTGTATTTGGTAATGTATAGAAAAGTCTGTGTCCTTCAGTGCCCAAACAGTGCAGAAGCAACGCTTGTTTCCTGGCTTCTGTCCAGTTGTCTCCATCTGCCCCAATAACAAGCAAATAATTTTCAAATATTTTCATCCACATATCAAACGGAAGCGTGGGCTCTCCTGGACAGGGAAGAAAAGCAGCTGGTAGTGGAACAATAGAGGCGCCCATCATTGCTTCTCGTCGCCAATTTTGTTATATTGATTAGTACACAAAGAAATCTCCAAATACCTTCTTTATTATAGAAAAGCCTCTCTCATACAATCTTCTTTTGGGAACTCTCTCCCATCCCTCTCCCAGTTCTATTTATATATATTTGTACAGTGCCCCCTACTGTCCAAATTAAATAACATTAATACCACAACATAACACATGCCTTGTTCTTGGAGTGATCTTTGTTGTTTGACCACTCCTGGGGAGGGTAACAATGGTCTTGAATTTCCTCCATTTGTACACAATCTGTCTGACTGTGGATTGGTGGAGTCCAAACTCTTTAGAGATGGTTTTATAACCTTTTCCGGGCTGATGAGCATCAACAACTCTTTTTCTGAAGTCCTCAGAAATCTCCTTTGTTCGTGCCATGATACACTTCCACAAACATGTGTTGTGAAGAGCAGACTTTGATAGATCCCTGTTCTTTAAATAACACACGGTGCCCGCTCACATCTGATTATCATCCCATTGATTGAAAACACCTGACTCTAATTTCACCTTCAAACTAACTGTTAATCCTAGAGGTTCACATACTTTTGCCACTCACAAATATGTAATATTCTATCATTTTCCTCAATAAATAAATGACCAAGTATAATATTTTTGTCTCATTTGTTTAACTGGTTTCTCTTTATCTACTTTTAGAACTTGAGTGAAAATCTGATGATGTTTTAGGTCATATTTATGCAGAAATATAGAACATTCTAAAGGGTTCACAAACTTTCAAGCACCACTGTACCTTAACAGGTCTAAGCAGATAGTTTCATAGTGCCCTGAGGTTTTGTTTACATTTAAGTCCAGTTCATATCTATTTTTTTTACTGTGATGTTTAAAATGCCCTATCAGACTTTTAAAGTTTGGGTTTTGCAGCATTTTAGTTTGGAAATTGTTGGCTACTGTTGTAAAACAATTACTGTATATACTTGCGTTTAAGTTCTCCCACGTATAAGTTGGGACTTGATTTTATCGAATAATTTCCGGTATTTTATAATGTCTGTCATATAAGTCGAATGCTGAAAACTCACACTATTGGTACAAGGGATTATGATGTGCCAAGTGAGAGAGTAACCACAGAGCACACTGCCTTTTTTCTATGTATTGTGTCTACATAACAATACAGTAATACCCAAACTATTCCAAAGTGACGTTTGCACTGATTTGTGTTTTTTGTATCTCACACCATCCATCCATCCATCCATTTTCCAACCCGTTAAAACCGAACACAGGATCACGGGGGTCTGCTGGAGCCAATCCCAGCCAACACAAGGCGCAAGGCAGGAACCAATCCCGGGCAGGGTGCCAACCCACCGCAGTATCTCACACCCTCATACACCTTTATCGTAAGAGCATCCCTTATCTACAATGGAGCATTCGATCAGAAGAAAATATGAAGCTGGTTTTAAATGAAAAGTCGTTGAAGCGGCGAAAGAAATTGGTACCTGCGCTGCTACAACAAAATTCAATGCATCTGAGAAACTTGTGCGAGATTGGAGGAAGCAAGAAGATGTAAAAAAAAAAATAAATTAAGTGCCATATTTTTGAACAGGTGTATAAGTCAGGGTCTGATTTTATGATTGATTTTTTGGGTTTCAAGACCCGACATATGCGAATATATACGGTAAATAATATAATTTAACTATTTGATGTAAAAATGTACTGTAAATAAGGAAACCCATTTACTAGGAATCACCTGCTATCTAGTTGCTTTAGACGTTTTCTGTAACACACTAATATAATTTAAGTACATGATGTAAGTAAACCTATAATTATGTGTCAACTGTTTAAAGAAAGGAAATCATTGTAAGTGCAGAGGAGGATGGACAGGCACCCCGGCCAGGACTGAGGAGGATTTCTTACCTGACCAGGAAGCCATAATTGAAGAATGGCCACATTGTGGACACTACCCGGCTGGGACGCCTTATAATTTCCGCCCTGGCTGGGATGCTGGAAGAAAGAATGAATTTGTGAGAGCTGAAAGCCGGGAACAGTTAGTTCACCAAATTAACAGGCAGTAGGGTGCCTTGCACGTAGTCCCAGTTTGGACACCAACAGGGTTGCATGGGAATTGGAGTCTGAAAGTTTAGCCCTATAGGGATCCTTAGGTGATGATAGAGGGCACTGCCAGGAAAGGACCTTCCTGGTTTCCATATGACCTGGAACTGCCTCCAACAAGCCACAACATACCACCATAAGTACTCCCGGGTCTATCTTGAAAGAAGCCCACAGCCATACCTCAGTGAGTCTGAGTCGGGACACAGCGGGCAACACTCAGCAGGAGGGCAGAAGGTGCTCTCAGTGTAATGGCTGGTGCTCTCTTCAGGGGTTGTTCCTGCCTACACCCGTTGCTTGCTAGCATAGGCACCATCCCTGGATAAGCATATTTAGAGGATGGATGGACCAATAAATGCAATTTTCCGTCATGCCCAAAGCAACTCTGAATTCTGTACTATTTCAAATTGTGCTTTCTAATTTAATTACGAAAGCTTTCATGGCAAGAGTTATTGTCTTTACAATGGTGTAACACCTACACTCACCTAAAGGATTATTAGGAACACCATACTAATACGGTGTTTGACCCCCTTTCGCCTTCAGAACTGCCTTAATTCTATGTGGCATTGATTCAACAAGGTGCTGAAAGCATTCTTTAGAAATGTTGGCCCATATTGATAGGATAGCATCTTGCAGTTGATGGAGATTTGTGGGATGCGCATCCAGGGCATGAAGCTCCCGTTCCACCACATCCCAAAGATGCTCTATTGGGTTGAGATCTGGTGACTGTGGGGGCCATTTTAGTACAGTGAACTCATTGTCATGTTCAAGAAACCAATTTGAAATGATTCGAGCTTTGTGACATGGTGCATTATCCTGCTGGAAGTAGCCATCAGAGGATGGGTACATGGTGGTCATGAAGGGATGGACATGGTCAGAAACAATGCTCAGGTAGCCCATGGCATTTAAACGATGCCCAATTGGCACTAAGGGGCCTAAAGTGTGCCAAGAAAACATCCCCCACACCATTACACCACCACCACCAGCCTGCACAGTGGTAACAAGGCATGATGGATCCATGTTCTCATTCTGTTTACGCCAAATTCTGACTCTACCATTTGAATGTCTCAACAGAAATCGAGACTCATCAGACCAGGCAACATTTTTCCAGTCTTCAACTGTCCAATTTTGGTGAGCTCGTGCAAATTGTAGCCTCTTTTTCCTATTTGTAGCGGAGATGAGTGGTACCCGGTGGGGTCTTCTGCTGTTGTAGCCCATCCACCTCAAGGTTGTGCGTGTTGTAGCTTCACAAATGCTTTGCTGCATACCTCGGTTGTAACGAGTGGTTATTTCAGTCAAAGTTGCTCTTCTATCAGCTTGAATCAGTCGGCCCATTCTCTTCTGACCTCTAGCATCAACAAGGCATTTTCGCCCACAGGACTGCCGCATACTGGATGTTTTTCCCTTTTCACACTATTCTTTGTAAACCCTAGAAATGGTTGTGCATGAAAATCCCAGTAACTGAGCAGATTGTGAAATACTCAGACTGGCCCGTCTGGCACCAACAACCATGCCACGCTCAAAATTGCTTAAATCACCTTTCTTTCCCATTCTGACATTCAGTTTGGAGTTCAGGAGATTGTTCTGACCAGGACCACACCCCTAAATGCATTGAAGCAACTGCCATGTGATTGGTTGATTAGATAATTGCATTAATGAGAAATTGAACAGGTGTTCCTAATAATCCTTTAGGTGAGTGTATTTGCTAATGTTATTACCTGAGAGTCCCTAAAATGCTCACTAGATTTGGATATACTGTCAAACCCCAGCTAGATAAAAGGGTAAACACATTATCTTTATAATATAAGAATTTTATTCTTACAAAGATGATCTTCAACAAGAATGGAGCTCCGTAGAGCACAAAAGGCAAAACGGAGTTGACTAAAATTATAAGAAAATAAAATGCAATCAAAATCCCAATGCAAGATTCCAAAGAGTTGTCAAAAGACAGGGCAAAACATCAAAAATCCAATAAATCACAATAAGAACAGCAGAAACACAATAACTCACCAAAAACTTGCAAGCGCATTTGAATGAATGGTGGGAAACCCTCACCTTCATAGAGCTGAGGGCAGTCTGTAGTGGTGATGAGCAAGTAGTCCAGCCTCTTGGGGAACCACCCACATAATAAAACATACATAACACAGGCTTAGAAAACAAAGCAGATAATTAACAAAAGTAACATTAACAGAAATAAATGCAATAAAAAAATAACAAAAAAGGACATTAAACAAGGAAATGACCTACAGGAAAACAACCTGCACAGATGTGACTCATGCTTATTGTCTCTCTATTATAAAACAAAATCTTGGAAGGAGATTTTCTCAGAGAGACACTTTCATGTCCCGCGATAAAAGACTTTGTGCCAAGAGATTTAACCACGCCTGGGACCAAAAATAAAAGACAAAGAGTAGATGACAAAGTAGAATGTCGTAAAGAATTCAAAAACGTTGGTGTGGTATACATGCAGAGCTGGTTAGAGATAATGGAAGTACGAAAATTCAAAAGTCTCAAAAAAATGATAGTAAAAATCACATTAGAGCAAACAAACGGAAATTATTACTTGGTGAAATAACATAACAGCGAAAAGAGATTGAATATATTGTTCGGATTTAAACTTTAAGTCAGAGAACTGTAGATCATCTAATTCATGTTGCCATCAGGGAAAAGTAGTGTTTCTTCCCAATGAAGAGGCGTATCCGCAAGAATTAAAAGATTTGTTGTTTGGTAAAAGTGAAATCCCGTGAGAGAAAATTTCAAGCCTTGCGAGACAAGAGCTTATGCAAAGAAATTTAGAAAAGTCCTGCCCACATAACCAGGCACACAGTTCAATCATTTCTCATTTGTGTGAATGCTATTGTCAGACACAAGTCTTGTAGACAGAAAGAAACGATATTCACTCACGGGCAGTTATACGTTGCATTGTCACGATGTAATTCCAAACACGGAATCAAAATTGAATGCGACATTGACGAAAAGGTACAAGCGAAAAGAGATTGAATATATGGACATAGGTAATATGGCAGAAGTATGTAGATATTGTTTGGCTTTAAACTTTAAGTTGGAGACTTGTAGATTGTCTAATTTGTGTTTCCATCGGGGAAAAGTAGTGTTTCTTCCCAATGAAAAGGCATATCTGTGAGAATTAAAAGTTTTGTTGTTTGGTGAAAGTGAAATCCACATACGCATGCGGTAGAGACATGAAGTTGCTGGCGCGTATCGCAGGCAGGGCCCTAGTCTTTACAAAAGAGAACAGTTTTTAGATTTATATATTTGATATTGTGAAATTATAATTTATAATGACAAATTAAAAATATGCTCCAGGAAAATCTTTTATAGCAGTAACATGTAAATACAGTATGTTATATCTTTGGCACTGCTTTTGTTTTGTTTTGTTTTTTTTGTTTTTGTCTTGAAGGAAATGCTGTTTCCTTATGCTGAATGTAACTTTTTGCCTAGATCTGTTGTTATTTATAAAAGGCCCATAAATCTAGCAGGGATTAAGTATTAAACTAATTTTGTGTACCATACAGTAACATTATTATGTTGATCTGCCTCTAGCGTTACTTTTAAATCCTCTTTTAAATAAAGTAGAAGATTCCTACTAAATGTGCTGCAGACCTTTTTGCCCTCAGAGTAACACCAGGCAAGGCTGTAACAAATAATTAAATAAATATTTTTAAAAATCTGATCGTTTTCTTCTGCCTTGACTGTGTAGCGTTTGACTGCACTTGATGAGAAAGTCCCGCTGTGACCCTGAAGACCTCTTTAGATGTGTTGTGCTAATATGTCAGAATGCATTATAGAGTGCTTCAGAAAATGTCTTACTGACTGTGTGTGATTCAGTTTAAGTGAACTCTTTTGTGCAGATATTTTAGCATTGAGGATGATCAAGATTGAAGAGCACTGAAAGTTTATAAAGAGCAAGCACATTAAAAGAAATGAAAATGCATGTTTTGCTTTGATCAGAATTTTAAAATTAGCATTAAAATGCTATGAAGAGTGTGAGAAGAATAAAGTAGTGTTAGAAACAAAAAATCACATAAGTGCTCATCATTTGGTTTAAATGAATTAAATAGATTCAGATTAAGTTTTTATTAGGAATGAATACATAATATTATGTGCAGAAAAAATGATCACATTAAACCAGCTTATGCTTTAAATGTTTTGCTGTGGTAGGACCCCAGAATTCTCTATATGTACAATTTATATCATTCATATACACCAACTAATGTGGGCATTCTGGGACACCTAGAGAGAAGGCATGCTACAATGCGAAATAAACCTATGGGGGAACATGTGACAGAGCAAGGCCATGGAGAAGGGTAAAAAATGCCACAAGATGCCCTGATGGGTTTGACCAAAACAAGTTTTAGCTCAGTGCTCCTGTAGCCACAAAGTATCATACCTGTTCCCAGAAATAGTTTATGGTTTTGACCTTGAATCATTCATGATGGAGATTAAAAATAATCCTGAACAAGTGAGGTATCATGTTGAATAAGAAAAACTCATATTGAGCCTTTGAGAAAAATGGTTGAAGGTGTAACAGAATGAGAGGAAGTGAGAAATGGAAGAAGGTGAGGAATAAGAGAGACAAAGTGTAATTGAGTAGTGGGTAGGTGGGTGAGCCACCCTGCCAGATAGGCAGCGATTAAGATCCGTTTATGGAAAGTTAACAAAACATTAGAAAGGGCATTCACCTTGTTGCAAAATATATCAGTGGTGATTCCTTTAAGTAAAAAGTGTTATGAGCACCTAGAAAACAGGAGTTGTTCAAATGGAATAGAGCATCAGTACAATTGACCGGGAAATGAAAGTCACAACTGGAGTCTTGCAAAAATGTCATTTTTAAACGGACAAGAGTAAAAAACAAAAGAAACTTTCAAACTCCTTTGCCCCTATTTAAAACTAACAAAATAATATGTTTTAAGTACTTTGCTGAAAGAATTGACAGGGTAAACAGGAATGTCAGTTCAAAATAACTAGATGTACTCAAAAAAATACAGACAATATACAAAAACACAGACAAAGACAGATAGATGTGCCTTAAAATGTTTAAAAACTGTAACTGTAAACTGACAAAGTCTAAATAACCAAACATTTTATAGTGTCACAAAATGGCTGACTCATCCATAATGTGACTGTGATTCCATGACATCATGACATTTTGGGCATCTTGGAACAATGAAAATAAAGAGAGATCACTGGGAAATAAAACAAAAATAGAACAAATCACTAAAATTTGCAAACGCGCAGAGAAAAAATTCTAGCAAATAGCTGTAGACCCATACGTATTTCTTCAACTGGGTAATCTTCCTCTTCCAAACCCACAGCATCCATAGTAGAGATGCAGGGAAGCTGGAACCTGTCTCAGTAAGTATACAGCACAAAGCAGGAACAATCCTTTGACAGGACACCAGTCCACCGTACCATGAACCCACTCACACACACACACACACAGGCCAATTTAGCATTATAAATTCATCTAACATGCATGTCTTTGGATTGTGGGAATATACCTGAGCACCAGAAGATAACCAATGCAGACACAGGGAGGACAAGCAAACTTCGTGTAGGGATGACCTGGAACATGAACCCTGGCCTCCTTGTTACGAGGCAGCAATGCTATCACTATATCACCTTGTTACCCCGGTTAATCTAAAGTGATTAAAAATATATTAAAAATAATATTCAGGTTGTATGATCTGTTCTTATTTTAAGTATTAATTATATTCCTTTGTAACCTTCATTAATTTGTCCACTACTTTCTTACAGTAGAATTATTATATGTAATTATACTGTATTGTACAGTTTATAAATCTCATATGTAAACACTAACTAAATAGCTTCATATCATGTAATATAATCTGTTTCAACAGAATTTTTTTCTCCAAAACTTTATCCTAATTTGAGATCCAGCAAATCTACATTCCATACACAGCAGGTTGCGTTTTTGATTTTTGTGAAGAAAATGTCACAGCAGTCGAAAGTGACATATGTTCAAGTTTTGAAACAGTGGAAGAGCCCAAGTTGTGCAATAAATTAAGCAATACAATAGTGGTGCATTAATCCAAACTTCCATTCCTGGAAATTATAATGTGCACAGGTCAGAGCTAAATAAAGTTATGAAGTGAGCAGATGATGGAATGAGAAAAAGTGATATTTGAGAGAGAAGTCAGAATGAGAAAGCAGACAGAGAGAAAATGTTAAAACTTGAAGTGAGGTGATTCTTTTCTGCATGTAGTTCAACACTTGTCTTTTTGTCCACATTAACATAAGGACAAGTGTCCATCCGGGGGCTGTGTCCCTGTTATATGCCATTTCATATGGGATTCAAAAAAGTATGCTAATGTTTGTGATGCATCATCTGTTAGAATGAAAACTGCAATGCATTTTATTACTACATGCATTACAAAATACATTCCAATAGATGATGCACTGCAATTGGTAATGCAATGCTGAGCTCTACGTTGATTACTTGGATTTCAATATGTCTTAGACAGGTAGCACAGCTAGTATGTATAAATATATACAGAGTACTTTTTGTAATAAACATTTCTTTTTTACTGGATTGCACTGTTATAACTTAGGTCTGGGGGCATTGTTGGGGAATTTGCTTTCGATTATCAACTGAGATCACCCCTTCAATGCTTTCAGGGAACTTCCCTTATTCAACAGATCTGATTGAGCACGGACATATAAACACCTTAATTGACTATGACAAATGCTAAAGAAATTCTGGAAAGTTAAACTTTATAAGGAATAATATCATTAGCATAACATAGTTGTATAACTCATATTGAATAATTTTAGACCAAACAAGACAAGGCTAATTAAATAGTCCATCTCACACCATACATTTTGTCTGTGTATTAACTACTTTGTAAATAACTCATCATATGATCTCATCAACTCCAGCTCATCAGCTTGGAAAGTCTGTTACATAGAAAATTTCCCTTTCACCAGCTTCAGCCTATACAGCGACCTTAGTCACTAGAAAAGAACCAACTTTGGTGGCACACAACACCCACAATCTTTAATTCTGAACCAGTTTTTAGTTGCTAATCAGCCTGACCTGCACATCTTTAAAATTTAACCTGGTGGTTCACTGAAGTACCCAGAGAAAATCCATTCAGATATGAAAGGCTGCTCAAAATCCATACAGACGCTTTTGATCCTGGATTGGACCTGAACTTTTTTATCAGAAAAATGATTTTGGACTTTTATGACCTGGTCACTGGAAAGCATGCTAAGTAAACATATGCATGTATTTAATTTGATCACTTTATAAATGCCCTGGTCATGTATGCTTTAAACACATCCATATAAGCAAAAGAGTCATCTTAGTCTATTAAATCTTTCACTGCTTCACTTACCCAGACTGCATATATTTTACATGTAATGGGAATGATGGGATTCATGGTGCTTGGTCAGGATTGGTTGCTTGTAGGAGAAGAACTCTGAATATGGTAATGTGTTCCTCTGGGCCACAGGGTCAAAGCATGCTTCTACAGTTCCCTCAGTTTAATATCTACATGACTGCCTAGAAAATGTAGGTCTAATGGGCAACCCTGTCAAGAACCTCCAGTGTTACTACCAAGAGCTTTGGGAAGGCAGTCTTGCAGTTTCACAAAGGCTTTGTCTGCATTGGAAGTGCTCCCTGAGTACTGTGCCTTCTGGGTCATCTGTGCCCCTCCCAGCTGAGTTCAGAGTCAAGGAAGTTGTGTTGGTGAGGACACACTTGGTTTGACAAGGAGGTGGTTATGATGATGGGTTAAAAAAATGACTGTGTATAAGATAGGTCTGCCTAATGAAGGTATTATTCTGTCTAAATCATGTCAAGTGCAGTTGTGTTTTGGTAGGACCATCCTAACTGTTCACACAATATATAGTGTACATGGAATAAACACAGTTTTGGAAAATATATGTTGTATATTCCAGTAATTCACAAAGTTAAGTACAGTGGAATCTCGGTTTGCAAGTAACTTGGTTTACGAGTGTTTTGCAAGACGAGCTAAAATTTTTAATAAATTTTGACTTGATAAATGAGCGACGTCTTGCAATACGAGTAGTATGTATATGCTTTTGGCGTGCCTCACTCATGTAGTCAACATCCATACGAGCATATACTGTTTACTACAGCATTGTGACTGTGTGTTTGTGTGTGTGTGTGCGCGCGTGCGCATGTGTGTGCTGTGACGTGCGAGTCCCCGTCTTGCACCACCAGCTTTATTCAGCTTGAAACAGCAACAGCACGGTTATTTATTGTTGCGGGATCTGCCGCTCTCCTATACACAGACACAGCAGTCAGGCAGGGTCAAGGCCAAGCAGTACTGTGCCCTGTGCATTTATAATGTTCCTTGTTACTTGTATCACCCATCGACAGCAGGCGCTTATAGTATGTCCGCGATCTTTCCGGATTCGCTTTTATGGCGAACTGATACAGCACTGGGAGACTGCAATTGCTTTGGGACGCTCTTCCACATGTCGTCCCGTTGGGTGGAATCCCACAAGAGTTTAGAAAGTCACTTACACCAGCCATGATTCTTTTCAAAGGTAAAGTGCAGATTAATTTGTTTTATGTATTTTTACTTTATATTTTGTATTAATCATTTTTATATGAATAGTTTTCGGTTGTGGAGCGAATCATCTGAGTTTCCATTATTTCTTATGGGGAAATTCACTTTGATATACGAGTGCTTTGGACTGTGAGCACGTTTCCGGAACAAATTATGCTCGCAAACCGAGATTCCACTGTATAGCTTTCTGTGAACTTTTTAAATAAAGTGAATCTATTTATTTGAGCAACATTATTCAGATAGTTATCTTACTGAACTGGCAAATAATGTGACACGCTGAACACAATTTATCATGTGGATTATTTTGGAAAATAGCCAATATCTTTTGTTTGTCATGTTAATAAAGTTATCTGCTGAATCTCTTAACACTTGGTATTTCTGTCAGTGACCTTTATATTGACGTTCCCAGTGAAGAAATTAAAAAAGATACATGTTCTTTTTTGCTTTCACTGCAAAGTAATCAGCTAATTAAGTAGTTAACAGTCAGTGGCTTGTGCATGTGAGGATAATTAACTTTT
Organism: Polypterus bichir lapradei; assembly: GCA_026402145.1. Taxonomy (NCBI): domain Eukaryota; kingdom Metazoa; phylum Chordata; class Cladistia; order Polypteriformes; family Polypteridae; genus Polypterus; species Polypterus bichir. The sequence continues at coordinate 39,313,387 of JANRMT010062792.1, forward strand.
AGTATACTCCAGGTTCAGTAACTCAGGTGGAAGTCCCTATGGTTTACCTTCTTTTTGGCAATTCAGATGGGGCTCATTATCATCTGAATCATCCAAATACAGGGAAAATGAGAGTATCTTTAGGGAACCACACACAGCAGATTGATGTAACTCCTTTTTACAGTGTAAAGTCATTATACTCTGTATTTAAAATCTGTTCCAAAGAAAGCCTTGTAAATTTAAATTGCATAACTGTGTATTAATTACAAGTGCTTCATAAGCTGACTTGACCTTTTGCCTAGCATAAAACATAACCATAATAACAGATTGAAGTTTCACAGTCACGTCTCCAGTTTTGTAGATTTCTAGAATTTCCTTTATATCAGTCAGTATGCAGCAAAAACACAAGTTAATATAGCATTTACATTTATTTTCTTAGGAGACACTTTTATACCAAGCAACTTACAAAAGAGGTCATAATCGAGTAAACGTCAATCTGTTTGGGAAACAAGTGTTGCAGGGCATGTTACAAATTGATCACTAAAAAGGAAGAACAAAATACAAGCTAATTTCTAGGTTACAAAAACCTAACAGTTGATATCAGTTAGATAGAAATTCACCAAATAACAGCATCTTAAAACACATTGAGCAAATCAGAAATTTATGTGGAGTTGGGCAGCTCGTTCCACCTGCTAGGAATTATACATGAAAACAGTCTGGATTGAGATTTGATGCCATGCAGAAGTGTATCACCAGACACCATTCAGAAATAGACCTGAGAAGTCAAAAATGACAACATGACCTCACAATTGTCTCCATATATATACAGTATATAAAGGTACAGACATGTTTGTTACTTAGAAGGTAAACTTCAAGGATTTGAACTTAATACATTGAGCCAATTTACTGTATAAAGAGGAATAAAATGTACCTGCTTCGGCTGGCTGAACACTAGATGCGCAACTGCATTTTGAATAATCTGTAGTGGCTTGGTAAAACATGCAGGTACTCCTGCAGGCAGAGGGATTTTGTGGGTGTTTTTTAAAGTGAAGTTGCAAGACTGAGAGAAAATAGCATCATGGTCCTTGAAGGAAAGCTTATCATCAATCACTTCCCTATGGTTAGGTACAGACTTGGTGGGTATTAGGGTTAATGATCCAAGATGAACAGAGATGGGGTGCTGAATAGACAGAAAAGCTGAGATAACAAGAAGGTCAATCTTTCCCAGTTAGGGCTGGAGATGGTGCTCCTTTATCCAGGTTGCAATACCAGTGAGACATGCAGAGATACTGGCTGATACCATGTTGTCCTCTGTAGGGAATGTACAGCTGTATATCATCGGCCAAAAAAAAAAGATGGGAAATTGTGATAGGGCCTAGTGGGAAAGTGTAAAGAGGGAGCCCAGCAACAATCCTTGGTGCACCCCCATGTATGCCTGGTATACCCTTGATATTTCTTATCACCAGGACACACAATAGGATCTACCTAAGTTGTATAACTAAAAATACCTTGGGACAGGGTGATGCCAAGGTCAGAGAGGGTGGGAAGGAGGATCTGGTGGTTGATAGGGTCAAAGGAAGAGGAGAGAGGACAGATGACACATGTAACATTTCGACAATAGTAGCTATAGCTATAGCTATAGCTTTCTTCACGGAATGGTCCCTCTTGAAGTCTGATTGATTCAAATCAAGCACTTTGTTCTATAGAAGAAGGGACCAGACATGGTTAGAGACAGCTTGTCCAAAGTTTTTGGCTGTGAAAAAGAGGAGAGAAATTAATCTTTAATTGCATAGGGCTTCTTGAGAAAGGGAGTTGTTAGAGCCTGTTTGAACAATGTAGGAAAAATGTTTTAGCTAAGTGAGGCGTTGATGACATGTACAACTGCAGAAATGAGTGAGGGAGAGTTAGCTTAGTGAAGATGTGAGAGGATGAGCTCAAGTGGACAGTAGCAGAAGAAGATAAGTAAGAAAAAAGAGACCGATACACAGGGCCAGACTGGGAAGCTTATTCAGACCGAGAATCCCAAGTCTAACCCAGGCTGCACAATATACCAATATATCAGTTTTCTTGGACAAACACAGACTCAAAAAACTAACAAACACCATTTTGTCTTGGAATTTTTTATGAATGAGGAGACAGTAGATTCAGATTTTACACATACATTTCACTCTTAAATATTAGTCTCAAGACAACCTCTGATAAATTGTGGAACAACACTTCATAAATAAATAAACCATGTAGTTTTATAATATTTATGTCAAAACAAATGTGCAAAAAGCACTGAACCACAAAAAGTAGCTGTCAGTGGAATCCACGGTGCATAGATTAGGTTTGCAATTTCAACTGCAAGTCTGGAATCTACACTGCCACTGTCAGTGTCTGGCTGGTAATGCTGAATACTCTTCCACAAAGTTTGAAGTGTTGGTCAAAAAAGACCACTTTGAATATCTTCAATAGACAAAAGGCTCAAAAAATGTAATTTTTTAAAGAATGCTCTTAGTAAACAAAAAACGATTAAACATTTTGTGTAACCTATTCAGTCACTCTCTCATCATAGCGCTAAGGTTTAACTGTCAGAGTGCAAGAGACGCACTTTGAAAATTTTATAATAAATTAAAAACAAGACACATTCATTAACAAACTTCATGAAATAAAGAACAACAGGTACATTTAAAAACACAAATCATTCCACTCACATACGTGTTTCTTTAATAAAAAAATAAAACTTTTTGTGTAGCCTATTTAGTCACTTCATTAAAATTTGAAACAAAAGTAAAACAAAATAAACGCACAGTATCAAATACCAAAACCGATAAATCTAAATATAATTCAAAGTACATTTTAACTTTTAAACAATCTTCATATACGGTATAACTTTAATCACAAAAGTACCAGACGTATGCACCTCTCATCATAGCACTCCTGTTTAACTGTCAGAGTGCAAGACTCACACAAAGTCAAAACTTGACTAGAACAAAAACAAGAAACCATCCAACCAGAAATCAGAAAAGAAACCCTCCAACGTTGTGCCCACTACAGAGCAATAACACCTGCTTGTATTCCAGTATAATAACATTATATAATTTCACCATTAGTTTATTTCACTGGATGCTCTGAATGCCAGGCAAGGACATGGAGCAGACCACTGAGAAAGCTCCTGCTTATTGTAAACCTCAGTCCAGCTCTGTCAATACATATCGAAGTCAGCTTATGCCTTAGACTTCCTCCATTTACTTTCAGCTGCCTAAGATCCGTACTTAGACTATGTAGAAATTGGAGCAAATATAATGTTTTGTGCAGTACCTTTGTACAAAACCTTACATTTTCATAATTAATGATCCAATAAAAGTAATTTTCAAGTAGAATTAGTGTTCATTTTATATTTATAACAATGCAATTAGCAAAATCATTGTGTCTTTTTCCACATTTTCAACTATAGCTCTTGTCTTTTTCTATACTGTAATATTAAAAAAAATTGGATGATAATAAGAACACCTAAAAATATTAAATTTTTTGAATAGTTGCATTAAAGTGATGGTTTAAGTGATATAACTATACTGAAATTATAAAGGAGTTAAAAATGCACTCAGCTATTGAAAATATGAACTATTACTAGTAACATTAAATAATGTACCAGAGGTAAAACCAAAGATACAAGGTGTCAAGTGTGATAATGGTTTGCTGCTTTTCAAGCTCTGGTAGAATGGCTTGAGGGTATTACACTAATGCACAACTTCATCCATCCATAAGACATCTCCAGTGATATAACCAACCCACTAATATTTCATCCAACCCAAAACTTTTTATGTTTGATTATGCTAAATTCCTCATGTTAGTAAGCCTGTATACAAATAAACATTTATCCAGGTTAAATTTAACAAACATGAACAAGAAAATAAACATCTTCATGTGTTTTTATATATTATTTTGTTTTTTCTAAGCTGGAAAGAATTGAATGCACCCTTTAGGTAATAACCATAGAACTATTATTGCTTAAAGAAAAAATAAGCAACGGCAATTTCCATTCTGAAAAAAAAACAAAAGAGACACAATGTTTCTGCTGTTTATCCGTCAATATTTTTGTATGTGAAAATTAAAAAGCTAGAACGATATATAGGTAGGGAACTGGGGAATAAAGTCAAGTGAAATGAAAGTGATGACATGCTAGAATGAGTATGAAGGGCAGCCAGAATATAAAGACAAAGAGTAAACACTTAATCGACCATACAGTAATCAAGGAATATGTGATCTGAGTTGGCTTCTTTAGTTTTTCTTATAAAGGTGTCTTTGAAATTCAGCAAATAAGGACAAGCAAGAGGCCCACTAATCATTTAATCTTCAACTGGGTCCAATTAGGACCATATAATCCAAAACATATTTGCAAAAAAACAACTGACTTCTGTTACAACAGAAAATGATCCTGATATGTGCAGGAAGCTTTGCACAAGTAACTTGCAGGGCATAGATGGTTATTATTATTATATTTTGATAATGCTGTACCTTTACCCAAAAATACCTGCAAAATCAAAGTGCATTATAACTTCTTGCACATATTTTTCACAGTTAGAGCACAGGCAGTCTCAGTGACTTGCATACAGTGACACAGTACAATACACAAATCATGGCTGCCACACGTTTGCAGCATTCATTTGACACATCCCGTGAGCACGTCCTCAAAAATTAACAAGACGCATGGGCAAGCTGCAGTATTAGCACAAAATCGGGGGGTGCAGTGTGATCAAGTCAGAACATAACATCAGAATCTCTGTTTTCCATCAACATGTCTTTGAAAGCCACTTTCTAGATCCTACAGGGTCAATGTGTGGGCTTCAATGTTTGATGAATGTGGTGACCCAAAATGCCAACATACAAATGCATTAGTGGTCTCACATACCATCATCTATTCTTTTTTCTTTTTTTTTTTTTTGCACCTTCACAACAGCATTAGGGTGTACAGTATGCCAGTGTATTTGAGCCACAGAGAAAAAAAAAATAGGGACACAGTGAAAAGGTCTAATTTGTGATTAAAGTGGAGATTTTGGCTTTAATCTCATCATTAAAGTAGACCGTTGTAAACATCATCCTAAAACTGACCCACTTGTTAATCGTTACATACTTCTAGGGATTCCTCCTGAACTGACAGCAGCAGCAGGCTGCAATTGCCACACAGAACACATTAAATTTATGATATTCCAATTCTCTGCACATTTAGAATCCTTAGATTTATACTTGATATCACTTTCTGGATGAAATGCAGTAAAGTATGTATATTATATTTTACAGATAAATCGTTAACTTCATTTAAATAATGAATATTGTTAATAATTGCACATGTGAGAGCAGCACAGTGGTGTAGTGGTAGCACTGCTGCCTCCTCCATGCTCTTGTGACTGTGCTGGGAAACATAGCAAACCTTTTTTGCGATGGCACGTATGGATGTGCCATCCTGGAGGAGCTGGACTACCTGTACAACCTGAATCATCTGTAGGTACCCCCTTATGCTACCAGTAGTGACAAGGACACTAGCAAAACACAAAACTAGAGAAGAGTCAATCAGGAAGGATAAGGAGAGAGCAACTGTCTGTGTACACCACTTGCAAAACCATTCCCTTTCTGGGGGTTGACTTGCTGTTGCCTCTCCAGTGCACCTCTTGTCACTTTTATTTGCACCAAATCAGGTGAAGTTGATTCACAATCGCTTGTGCTTCCTAACTGGTCTGATTTATATCACTGAAGCTTAAGTGACTTGGTGTTAGACTGTGATGATTAAGTGTCCCCTTAATTTTTTGAGCAGTGTATAAAGTTATAGAGAATCAACTTCATGTTCTACGCTATTTTTCAGTTAAGTATTGGTCCAGTTACATTCAAACAAACGCTGTCATTCTCCCAGACACGGCAAATCCAAATAACTGAATGGTGGAAACTTTTGGGAACACATGACAGGTAAGCAATGTGCTTTTCCATTTTCCAGGTTATTCTTAATAGCATGGGTAAACTGTTGTAATGAATAGTAGTAGTGGTAGTGGCACTGTTATTTGCAAATGAAATTCCCACTTGCATGTCTGATCAACATGAGACATGTTGCCTCTCTCTGGTGCCAACAAGAATGTATTAAATAAATGCTTTGCTGTAATTTAATATAAAGTAAAACATAAGATTACATGATAGTACTGTTTATCCCTGTGTCCAAACCACTTCTTTAGTTATGCTCCTAGTATTTGCAACATTATGAAAAGAGAAGAAGTTTAGTATATTAAGCTATTGTAAGAATTTAATGACTTATAGTCATTACTAGAGGTACACATATTGTACCTCTCTATATACCTTCACCCTATTGGAGCTATTTTTAGGAAATTTAATATTTCTTTTCACTGCTATGCTGATGATACTCAGGTTCATATTCCTGTCTGCAACTCTGCAATAAATCAACTACACAACTGCCTTTCTGAACTAAGATCCTGGATGCTGATCTTGGTTATTCTAAATTCTTAATGTCTTCACATCCTGCCTGAAGAAGGGGCCTGAGTTGCCCCAAAAGCCTGCATATTGTAATCTTTCTAGTTAGCCAACAAAAGGTGTCATTTTGCTTGACTTCTCACTACATCCATAATGACTAACACTGTGCATAACCCTAGTTCTTCAGCATAGAAATAACTTGTTATTGTTTAATATTTCAGTTGCATGCTAAGATACAGTGCCTCATCAATTCATTATTAGTGCTAATTCTATAATGTTAGGGGTTCTTAATATAGTTTTGCCTCTACACAAAACCTGGGTCCTAGGTTTTCATCTAGGCAGGAAAGTTCTATGTTTACCATAGTGTTTAACTGGGTTCCCTCAGGGTATTCTATTGCAGTGGTAAAACATTTTATTTGAGTGTTGATGACACGTTTTCCAAGAGACTGTGTGGGAGTGCTTCGGGACAGCCTGCAATGGTCTGATATCCTGTCCAAGATGAATTCTGACAATGAGACAATGGCTGTCAAGATAGGCATTAGCTTAACTGTCACTGACTGGCAGAAGGAAATAGTAAAGACATTATGAAAATAATAAACACATTATTTGATATCTTTATCACTTGCTGCTACTGATATCAGAAATAAGAGATATAAAGAAAATGAATAAACATTCCGGGTACCGTACTTGCTTAAAGAAACCAGATAATCACTGACACACATGTCTAAAGACTGTAATCTTTTAAAATATAAAAATAAGGAAAGATCTACCAATTAATATTATCTTTAGGCAGAATTACCATGAACTGGACTTTTATGCCAGGTATATTATATTTTATTTTAGTTTTTTACACATACTGTAGCTGGCATAGTCTAAAACCATCTTACATGATTATTCAGGTTTTATTTCATGTACATTCATCTAGTGACAAATACAGTACATTTGCAAAGAATCATTAAAATGTTTCTTAATGAAATATTTAATGAAGATAAATGCACTAAATCAGTTTTAAGCACCCTGATTCCATCTGGTAGCTGAGCATTTCTGCTTCAATTATAATGCCAGCTGGAAATTACCTTCTTCCTACTATCTATCTCTCCTTTATCGCTGCTGCAGTCTTATCTTCTGCACATGACTGGGTTAATCTCAATAAAGGAATACAACAATATTTGTCACCTTTGGGCAGTAATTTATAATGGCTTTGGCTTTAATACCATACTCTAATTTTTTTATTTTTTTTGTTTTTTTTAAGAAGGTTGTATCTGTGGTTAAGAAACGTCAGTTGAAGTCAAATATTTATAGCCTTTATACATTCTAAATTATGAAAAGATTACATTTTAATTTTACTAAGCTTAATGCCAGGGATATTATATAATGTAACAGCACAAAAATGGCATTAGAGTAACACAGTATTGCTGTGGGTAGGGCTGCTTTCCCACTGCTCAACAGACCTAGGTTCAAATTCTCATCCAAAAACAGCCTGTTGGCCTTTTCCTTCAGGTAGAGTGGTTTCCATTTCAATCCTAAGATTATGCAGGATAGGTTGTTTGGCAAGTCTAAATTGGTTTTGGATAAGTGAAAAAGTCTGGTTGTGTGCACACGTGTGCCCCTTGCTAGTGTGGTATAGTGGGTCTGTGGCTTAGAAAAGATTTTTTTGCTGTTTTTTAAATAAATAATTAGCTGGGTCGCTCTCCATGGTTGTGCATGCTCACAGGGGGGATAGGTGAAATAATTGATGCTAGACACACATGCACATGAGGGTGCAGTCTGTCTCAACTGCTTCATAAGCTTGCGGTGCACAATTGAGACTCTACACCCATGGAAGCAAAAAGAAAGAACTGGCACAAGAAAAAGGAGGAGGATCGGAAAGAAAATGAAAGAACAAAAGATGATCAGAGAAGGACATTAAAAGATGGAGAGAGAAGGAAGTAGCAAGAGAGAGCGGGTGCAAGTGAACGAGAGAGAGAGAAGGCGGACAGCCGGGAGGAAGTCCCTGGAGTGGAGCGTGTGGCCGACGCTCAGGAGTTGATGAGGAGTCACTCCAGTTAAGCGACCTGGAAGCTCGAGGGAATGATGCACAGCTTGGTTAAGTGACTCACCATATTAGGCCGGAGAGAGGCAGTGTGGCAGCAGGGCAATGAAAGCTCAGTGGGGCTCCGTGGGTTTTGGAGGCTCGGGGATGGTGCCATGCCGTGAGTCAGAGACAACTACAGGGGCCTGAGTGTAACTGCAGCATGGAAGGTGCGCTGAACTGCCAGTTAGGTGCCTCCTTAGCTGCAAGAGCGCGTATAGGGTTAAGCTAAGGAGATGTCCATTTTTAAAGGATTGCTCCATGGCTCATGTTTTTATGGACAGTTTCCTGTACTGTGTTTTTAACGTCGTTTTAATGCATTCTTATTCATTTGTTTAAACCTCCACCAGCACCTTTAATTTTAGACTTTTAAGACTTGCACAGCACTTTTGGACACTTTGTTTTTGACTTGGCACATTTATTCACCTACCCCTTGTGTTGTGTGTGTGTATCCTCATTTGCTAGGCTCATTCGGTTACATTATCAATGGTATTGGGTTCAAGAGGCTGCCAAAACAGAAGAGGGAAAGTGGAGCCAACCCAAACTGTCACAGCTAGGTTGAGGCCTCATCCAGGATTAATACTCACCTTTCACTGTTGTCAGAATGAGCCCAGGGACACTGAATTGAACAATTGAGTTGGAAAATGGATCTAATGGTAATAGTACAGTTTCTTCAAGTAGTGGCTAAATACTTCACTCTAGACATTGGGAAGACTGAGAGATTACCTGGTGGGCTCCTGACGTTTGTGGCCTATTGAAGCTGCCTTTCAGATTCTCATAAATAAATGCACTTGCATTTAGTAAATCTCTGCTCAATAAATATATTTACTTACTTTAACAGCTTCTGCAAAAAGTCAAATTTCCCTCTTGGGGAGAAAAGTTCTTTCCATCTCTCTTATCTGTCTGCTTTAACATTTTACAATGGACGTTAATGATATTGAAGAACAAAATGTGGGGTGCTGAGAAAGCATTAAACAACAAAAAAATCACTGTGGAGTAAGATGCAGCATAATGTATGAAAATATTAGCTTAATTTAGAACAGGTGAGAAATGTTTTTACCCATTTACAACACTGCATTGGTTCATACGTGACGTGATTGTTTCTCTGTGACAGCAAGCTACTCAGTTATCTACAGCATGTCCTGAAATTTAAGTGACAACACTGTTAACATGTAGTCACTAAAAAACCTAGCACCAATGCTTATATTTCGTAGCTACCTTTAGGCTTCAGAATATAAGCTGTTTGTAGACTATTAAGAAAGTAAAATCTTTATTGAATTTATAAGTATTAAGCAACCAAAACACTACCTGCTGTGAGAATACATATTGACTCAACTAGGCTGACAATATTTTGAAAGCAATGGACCAGACAAAGAGACACAGTCAAAATACTCATTCAAATTGAAACACAAAATCAATCCTGGGACCTTTGAAAGGAAGGAACTTTATATTTTTACATACTGTAGAGATGCTACTGTATACGAATCTTCAAGACTGATCAATATTTCTTCTAAAATAAAAATAGGTCAGAGGTGAGAAAAAATGGTTAAGATTCCGTTTAGCAAAGTTTCTGATTTGAAAGTAGTGGAAATATTGTATTGTTGAGAAGTTCAATTCGAAGCGTAATTGTTTGTAGGATAATGTAGACATTATCTATGTACATCTCTGTAACTGTTTTAATTCCAAACATTAAACACCGCTGGTTTGACTTTGTGTCGAATGAGCAGTTACTCATGGACTCCAGAATAAGGCACATTACCTGCATTGTGAGGGAGTGTCAGTTACAGCACTTACGGCCATGTGGTGTGATTCACTGAGGGCGATCCAGCTTATAGGATCCTCATTCTTGAGGACCCAAGTGGCTTGACCAGGCCAAGGGGTGTGGACGAAAACTCAGACCAGACAGCAGGTGCGGTTATAAAGCAGCTTTATTTTTCAGAGTCACAGTGAGAAAAGTTTCAGAAATGCAGACAATCAAATATATATGACAGTGTCAGGGCTCTTCTGAACCCCGTCTGTTGGGTGGGGTCCTGTTTTATACCCCTAGAATGCGTGATTTAATATCATTATAAAATGCAACAGTCACCATATTTATTATACACACTCCTTGAGCCCATTTAATGTCCCTTGTAAAACTTGATTTCTTGGCCCCTTTTGTTATGGCGTTCAGATGTAAGCTAAGGGAAACATGATAAGGCAGACTCATGTGTGGAATGCTCAGACCTTGAGTCCTTTGCACAAATATTTTTCTGTTTGCTAAAACAAAGCATGCTTTTACATGGTTTAGTAAAGCCTACTTCTCAGATATGAATTAGTACAAGGGAACGAAGAGAACATTTGTCTTCCACATTCCCCCCTTTTTTTAGCAAACAAAAAATATTTGATTAGGGGAGAGTTGAGTGGGAAAGGGTAGGAGAGGGGGATAGAGTGGAGTGGGCGGAGGAGTGTGAGGTGGCTTTGCTGATCTGAAGCATTTTTTCTTCGTGTAACAAGTAAGCTTTTGCCATAAAAGCAGTAAAATACTTGGATATACTGTATCTTATCAAGGGAATAATACAGCAAGCAACAAACAGGAGAATGATTAAAGCAACCGTAAAAGAGATGAAAACAGACTTAAGCCATTGGCCCCAGGACCCGAAAGTGGACATAAACCATTGGTCCCAAGGATTAGAAATGCCAGAATTAGTAGCTAGTTCATTAGAGAGAGCAGTCAAATCAGCTAAAGCACGGGTGATTGATCCATCAGGAGCTGTATTATTAGGGATATAGGTACAGCATGCATCACCAAACATAGCACAAACGCCTCCTTTCTCAGCCAAGAGCATATCTAAAGCCAATCGATTTTGCCAGGTCATGAGGGATGTTTTATCAAGTTGCTCATGGATACCTTCAACAGCTTCTTTAGTAAAATTTAAGAATCTTTGTTGATTGTAATAGAGGTAATTAATCCAATCTACATTTTTGTTTATAGTAACCTGAGGAAAAATAGACTCAAAGCCGGCAGCAACTTGGTTCCTTGCCTTAAACTTATCAGGGACTCCATGAGGGACTCCAATGGAATCAAAATACACCCCAGGGCCATGTAGGGAAAACTGGGAAGGGTCCACAGAACGGGGTCGGCGACGTCGGCCAAACATGGTTGACACATGGGAGGCAGTTAAAGGGAAAAGTCAGAAAGGCATAACAAGTTGTATTAAAGCAGAAGTGCCAGTCCAGTCAGGTGGAAGGATGTCAAGCAATTTAGATCTATGGCACATCCACCAAATATCAGCTCGTGGAGTATTCTGAGTAATCAGAAAAATTGATAATTTGGAAGCTAAAGAGGAAGAATTAATCGGAAAAGTTTGGAAACAAAAAGAGGATGGGATATTACCAACATTTGTGCCATGAGAAGAAGTAAGGTTTCTAAAAAAACAGGTATAAATACCTTAATCAGGCTGGAACATCGGGGGAGTCATGGGAAGAGTAGGGGGGAAAAAAGAAGGGAAAGTGTAATGCAATTAGAGTCGGTTGGAATAGAGGAAGAGATAAAAAGGGCAAGTAGGCAAGGAAGGCCAGTAGGATCAGATATGTTAGAAAGAGGAAAAGGGACAGTGGCCAAATGTGACCTAGCTGTAGTACATGCATAGCAATCAGATTGATTTACTTGTCTAGCCGAATATAATACCCATTGCAGCCAACGGTTCTGATCCCCATACCCAGTTTCAATCGAAAAAGTGGAAGAAAAGGTGGAAATATTCATGACTTTGACCGGGGGTGGGTTTGGACCAGGGGTAAGAGAGAGAGGTGTGTGTGGGGAAATGGGAGGTATTAGTAACAGGGTTCTCAACCTTAATTTGAAATCTCCCTAGAGGATCTATTCCAGATACATATGCCCCTAAAATACAGGTTCCTGAATCATGTAAAAAAGGGTTCTTCAGAGTAATTATCAAAGGGTTACAATGGTATTCGGCACATTCATGAGGGGCATGTCCTTTTATAATAGAAAAACAATATTTCAGACCATACTTCTGGGCCTTATAGGGTTGATAACTCCAGTCATCAGTTCCAGTATTAGCAAAAACCCAGTCCCACTTGTCACAGTTACTTCCGAATCCAGAGTTTGTAACAGTTACACACACATATTTGTCAGACCAGGTCCACTGGATTTGTCGATCAGTCCCACAGTCAATTATAGAACAGAAATCCACCTGAACTGATGTGGTGATTCCGAAAGGAAAAGTCAAGGTGACCAGAGCAGTTGACAAGGGGATGGAAAGACATAGTAGGACCACAATCAAGGGTGCCATCTTTTGCAATGTGAGATGTGAATCCAAGCAGGCAGTCCCTCAACTTTAACAGCGTGTGGTGTCGACAGCAGAACTTGAAACGGTCCTCTCCACCGAGGGTGATGCCAATGTTTCCTTCGAGTATCTCTAAACAGAATCCAGGTTCCTAATGGAATCGGGGAGTCCTTTGATGGAGGACTAGTTCTCCAGGCCTGATTCACCTGCTCGTGGACTTCCTTCAGAGAAGCTCGGAGACCTGTAAGACTGGAAAGAAGATCATTGTCCAAAGTATGCAGTGTAACATTACCTATGACCATGCCGACTGGCATGGGCCGTCCGGTCAGAATTTCAAATGGCAACAGCCCTAACTGCCGATGTGTTCTTCCCCTTTAATCCCATCAAGGCCAGAGGCAGAGCATCAGACCAAGTTAAATTTGTTTGCTCACAGATTTTAGTCAATTTAGATTGCAAGGTACCATTGAATCGTTTCACAATACCTCCACTCTGGGGGTGGTATTTGCGATAATGATGCACATTTATCTGGAGCCAGGTGGTTAATTCATTTATAACGGAATTTACAAAGTGTGTGCCATTATCAGTTTGTAATTTCTGCGGTATGCCCCATCTTGGAATGATTTCCTTTATCAAAGCTTTTGCCACAGTTTTGGCATCTGCATGTTTGGAAGGGAAAGCTTCCACCCATCGGGAGAACACATCAACAATTACTAGTGTCGGTACCCCTTTGATGGTGTTAATTCAATGAATTCCATTTGAAGGTGTTCGAATGGACTCATTGGGTTAGGTGTAACGGCGGGACTTACCTGGGTGCCCTTTCCTACATTAAACTTTTGACATAATGCACAGCGCCTGCAGAACTGCTCTGCATATGTAGAGAAACCTACAGCTTCCCAATGTTTTTCAACATCTTGAACCATTGCATCTTTTCCAGCATGGTCTAGGCCATGGGCGATTTTTTCCATACCTGGAAAAAAAGCTTTAGGAAGGAAAGGTTTGTTAGTTTGCTTATGGGTCCAGACTCCATCAGAGAGGGACCCTTCTTTGGACTATTTTGTCTTCTCTGTGTCCGTGGCTGCAGTCTGTAAAGAAATAATTTGATTATCAGTGTCCTGGTCATTTCTCTGTTGGAATAAAGAGATTGGTGTGTTAGTATATGCAGCCTGTTTAGCAAAATGTTCAGCTAATTTGTTTCCTTTGCTGACAGGATCCTGTTTTCCTGTGAGAGCTTGACATTTAACGATCGCTAGCTTTGATGGTTTCGTTATGGCCTCTAAGAGGGATTCTGTTAGTTTTTGATGCTGAATGGGCTTGCCAGTACTGGTCTTGAATCCCCTGAGTTTCCATTATGCCCCATGATCATGGCAGACTCCAAAAGCATATCTAGAATCTGTATAGATAGTTACAATTTTTCCCTCTGACAACTGACAAGCTCAGGTGAGAGCTATCAACTCAGCTGCCTGCGTGCTTAAACTTGAAGAAATTCAGTTGTTTCCTGTTGGTCTGGTCTAGGTTTTATAACCTTAGTTATTTCATCATGACAGTTGGTAGAAGAGTAGCTGGATTTAAGGTGGAGCACCTTTCGATGGTAACGTTTGACAACATACAGAGTACATTTTGATAGTGTATTGCCCTAGCAGTAGTGAGATGTGAGGTTTTAGCCTGTACTAAAATGTAGAGTGTACGGCGTGAGGCACTTTTACCACTAGGGGGCTCATGAGCACTATATCTGTACTGGCTAGCATGGCCTCTGTTGTGGCTGCTACAGCTCTGAGACATGTTGGTAGTCCCGCAGCCACTGGATCCAATTTTTTTCGAAAAATAGGCTAAGCCTTTGTTTTTTCTCCATGGAATTGTGTAAGAACTACATTCATATATCCCCCCTTTTCGTCCACGAACAGAGTGAATGGACGAGATAGTCAACAATCCCAACGCATGCGCAAACAGTAGGGCACTTTTTTTTTTTTTTTTTTTTAAGTCACACAGAGCCTTCTCAGCTTGATCATTCCATGCCACCTGACCAGAAAGGGGGAGATCAGGGGTGATCGCTAAAGTGTGCAAAAGCTGTGCTCTTTCAGTGACGTTTAAAATCCATTATCGGCAGTATCCTATAATGCCTAATACAGACATAACCTGTTGCTTTGTAACAGGTCTAGGAAGATTTTGAATGGTGTTTATACGATCGCCAGAGAGAGAGAGCTCTTGTTTCACAAGAAATGTCATGACCTGAATATTTCACAGTTGTTTGAATTAACTGCAATTTTGTTGTAGAAACTTTATGGCCATTTTCTGCTAAAAATAATAACAATTTCTGAGTATCACGTGCACAATCTTCTTCTGTAGTACTACACATTATATCATCTACATACTGTATCAATACACTGTCGTTATCTGGCCTTCTAAATTTTGAGCAAGAGCTTATCCAATACACAAGGGCTACAGTATATCCCTGAGGCATAACGGTCCATGTCCCACGGCGGTTTTGGAAAGTAAAGGCAAACCAGAATTGAGAGTCGGGGTGCACGGGAATAGAAATATAAGCATTAGCAAGCAAGGTCAATAACAGAGAAATAACGGGCGGTCGAGGGTATCGTAGAAAGAATAGTGGAAGGATGAGGAACAATAGGTGCCCTAGGAAAAACTGCAGAATTAACTTGTCGAAGATCTTGAACAAAATGCCATGAACCGTCAGCCTTTTAAACAGGTAAAATGGGGGAGTTGAATGGAGAGTATTTAATTTGAATGATTGCTCCACGTTTCACGAGATCGGAATGTACGGCGGAGATGCCAGCCTCTGCTTCTGGAGACAGAGGATACTGGGCACGATGCGGGCAGAAGGACGATTTTGGGTAAATCACCAGTGGCTCACAGTGCGCTATCCTTCCATAATCATTTTTCCCCTGGGACCACAGTGCATCGGGAAGTGAGGAAAGCCAAGAGGGATATGAAGTCTGTAATGAAAATGTGGAGAGGGTGGGATGGCATAATGAACGGTTGACTGGAAGGTCATCCCGAAGTAAAATCTTAGTTATCAAATGATCTGAAGTATCAAAAATACCCGGAGCAACGTGCAGCCAGTCCGTCCTATCGAGACATTGTTCCACCCATTCCCCAATTTCAACTCAGTGAACGGTGCTAGAATTGGCTAAAGAAAACATGGGAAACTGAATCTCCTAAATAGGAAACGCTTTGTGAATATGTGAAGTGCACTGACAGCAGCAGCTGTGTTGGATGAGGAAAAAAATGCAAGGGATATGAAGGGTCTCTGGGCTCGTACCTGAAGAGAGAAAAGATTCTAACCAAGGTGTGTCCACTTCAGCAGGGAAGTACTGGGCAGTGCAGTGGAGGGTGTTGGGGACTTGCAAGTGGGGAAAAAGACATGAAGGAAAAAAGTGTAGGGCTTTAAGGAGAATGGTGGGTGAGGAGATGTTCAGGGTCCAGGCTGCAAAAGAGGGCTTAGTGTGGGGGGTGGATTGGCATAGGAGTTTAGGAATAGAACAGTAAAACCTCGTTCGGTTAGAGGAATAGAGAGGGAGAGCTTAGCCATCAGATCCCTTCCTAACAGATTCACAGGGCAGAGCTGATTTAATAAAAAACGATGCATCAAAGTGGAACCACTGAAATGAAAGCTGAACCCGAAGAGGTTTAGACACCAGCAAAACATGAGGTTGTCCAGAAGCAATAAGCACAGTCACTGTATCTTTCGAGGCAGACTAGAAAAGCAGTTTCAGTGCCATTCACCAGCAAAGTCAATAAAGGATCTGTGTCCGCATGGCGAGTGAGCAAAGGCAATTGAAGAGAATGGCTGGGGGTCCCTGTGAAAGGAATATCCTCAGGTTCAGGTAAGGAAGGCGGGGGAGGAAGCTGATGTGGGCAATTGCGGCAGAAGTGTCCCATCGTAACAGGCAAGATGTGTAGGTGCTTGATCTGAGGGGAGAGGCGGCTGAGCAGTCGAAGAATTCGGATTAGGGAGGAAAAATCCACGACCTCTCCCCCGGCCTCGCCCCTGTCCTCGGAAAAATCCACGTCCTCCATGTCCTTGACCCCTGCCTGAGGCAGCTCCACCTGCATAATAATTCATTTGTGCCATGATTAACTTGGTCTGAGTATCTGACTTTTTTTTTTTTCTTAGTCTGTCGTTCAGCATGCTCCGCGTGTCTTTTAACTTCATCAAAAGTGGCACTTTCCCATTCAAATACAGGACGTGCGTACTTTATTTTGAATATCACTTCTGAGTCCTGACACAAAAGGAGGAACCGGTGCCTTGTTACTGTTGTCTGGGCTGTCTAAGCCAGAATGATTTGTCATCAAGTCCTGAATGCGGTGTGCCCATTCATCTACCGTCTCATCTTTCTTTTGTTTGGCAGCTAAAATAAGGTACCAGTCGGTGCCCTTTTTATATTTTGCAGCTATTGCAGTTTTCACAGGTTCCCATTGGGCAAGGGAAGGACCCTCATTATTTTGTCCACGAGGCAATGCCTCATTCCACTGCCACTGTTCTCCATTATACTGCCCATGATTGACAGTAGCACAAGTAGTGCCCATCTTTCTGTGTAGCACCTGGGTCCATTCAGCTGCACTGGGTTTATATATGTTGTCTAGTTGCTGCACCTGTTCCACAAACTTCAACCCACCGATTACCTTAAGATCAGGCACTTTGGACACTACGTCTTTCAGCTCTTGAATATCCCAGTTACGATGTATCATTACAGTCGTGGGGTTATCGTTTCCTGGGGGTTGTGTGGGATCGTGTTGGGGGTTAGGGACCTCAATTAAAGGGCATGAAAATGTGGGTGCTAAAGGTTTTGGGGACTTAAACGGGGTGAGGTTTTCAGGGGACTTATCTCTGAGGGTCTTGCTTCTATTACGTTGTGAAATGGAGGGCTTTTTGTGTGAGTTAGAAGAGCCTCCCATAGCCCCTAACAAGTGGCCGTCAGTCTCATTATCCGGATGTGTAAGTGAGGAGGGGTCGCACTGATATTGTTCATCAAAGAAATCATCATTAACTTGGGCATCGGTAACCACAGGAGCTGTTGAGGCAAGGAGTGAATGTGGCGGTGGAAGGGGTTGTGGGTAAAGTGTTGCGGAAGAGAGCACGGGATATAAAGGGTCTTTTTTATCACTCCTTTTCTTCCTTCCTTCAGACTGGGGTCCCGAATCAGCCTGCACTTTCTGTACAGCTATAAGCAGCTTTTCCTTTTCCTTTCTAGTCTTAAGTTCCGCAACTTAAAGCTCATTCCGTTTCTGTGCCGCTTCCAACGTACGGTCTTTAATAACCAATTCCCATCTGTCATACATATCCATCCGATAAGGACCTCCATTACAACAACCCTGTGTATTTCTGCACAGTATTTTTCTAATGTCCTGTATCTCATTCATATCTCCGGTTCCTTCCACTATGCCATCTACCTGCACTGTCCTTATTCCACTTCCTACATGCCTTTTTTAATATCTAATCCTGTCTTCTTTTCAATGAGCTTTCTAGGGGACCCGCCTTTCGATCCCGACAGCGCACTAGGAGTCTGGCGATCCCCCGAAAATAATCCTTCTAACATTAGGTTTTTAGGACTCTGGGGGGACTGTTTGACTGGCTTGCTGATTGTTTTTTCCCATAGTAAGTGGCAGGATCTCGGCAGAAAATGACTCAGCCCTCGATAAACCCCGTTCCACCCGCCGTCCGCTCCTATCCCCGGATTACAGCTTCAGGTGACTTCGTGTCCGTTTATTCGCATCAGCAGAATTCTACATCAATACGCCCCGTGGAGTCCGGGATATGGAGGTTTTTACCCCGATCCCTTCATCAGACGGTTTGTATGCGTCAATCTGCCAGGGTATTGTCTCCGTCACCTTAGCAACCCGTTGAGACAAGAGTATGACCAGACAGCAGATGAAAAACTCGACCTCCCGTTTATTTAGACACACATTCTCTAAATACGCCCTTTCACCCCCATTCCTCTAATTATTATAGGAGCGTGCCACTCGCCCCTTTCTAATCCACTTCACAGGGATGACTAGCTAACATTCACACTGTGCCGTTTTCCGTAGGGTCCCAAAGTCACCTTCCGTGAGTCCCTAGAACCCTCCTATGGGTCTGATACAGTATGCTGTCTTATTCTTTATTTTGCATATGCTTTTATTCTTTTTCTTTCTATAGTCAAACTCAACTAACAGGAATCCCCCGATCTACTCACCGTGACTCCATCCACCTGCCTGGAAATGCCCGTCAAGTCGTGCCTCGTATCGGCTAGGAGGAGGTCAGGGACTCCCCACGCAGGAAACGGCCAAGGCAGGCCAATCCTACATTTACCGAAGCTGGACCCGACCCGGCCGGAATCGGCTCCACCACAGTCCTCTGGACGATCCTGCACGAGGAGCCGTCTGCCGTCTCCTGCCCCACGTTGGGCGCCAAAACTGTGGACGAAAACTCAGACCAGACAGCAGGTGCGGTTATAAAGCAGCTTTATTTTTCAGAGTCACAGTGAGAAGAGTTTCAGAAATGCAGACAATTAAATATACATGACAGTGTCAGGGCTCTTCTGAACCCCGTCTGTTGGGTGGGGTCCCGTTTTATACCCCTAGAATGCGTGATTTAATATCATTATAAAATGCAACAGTCACCATATTTATTATACACACTCCTTGAGCCCATTTAATGTCCCTTGTAAAACTTGATTTCTTGGCCCCTTTTGTTATGGCGTTCAGATGTAAGCTAAGGGAAACGTGATAAGGCAGACTCATGTGTGGAATGCTCAGACCTTGAGTCCTTTGCACAAATATTTTTCTGTTTGCTAAAACAAAGCATGCTTTTACATGGTTTAGCAAAGCCTACTTCTCAGATATGAATTAGTACAAGGGAACGAAGAGAACATTTGTCTTCCACAGAGGACACCCACGTAATACTGTACCTGGCTGCAGCAAATACAGGGTCATTTCCGGAGGGTGGGACTAGACCACGTGTCTGCCTGGGGGTCTGCCAACCAGGATCCTGAGCTGTTTCGTCGCATGGTGGGTGCGACAACATGTTGTACCAGTGCATGCTCCCCAACCTGACCTGACCTGTGTTTGAGAGAGAAGATAATGGTGGTTGTCATGTATAGGTCCAACAGATAAAAGCTATAGGGCAATTTAACTATTACTGTCTTGATGATAATTTCCATTTACTGGGGCACAAAGCAGGGAATATAATGAAGTACTGCAAGATTTTAATTCTATTGCAGACTAGGCTTGTGTATATTCATAGATTTGTGTCGATGTCCAGGACTCTCCAGTTATTTTAGAGAATAATGAATTTCACTTGGTTTGCACTTTCATATTTTTCAGGGAGACCTTCAGTTCTGATGTTGTTCCTTCTATATCTTTCTTTCAGCACAGCCAATTTGTCAGCGAGCACTTTGCATTCTGATTTTGGAGCTATTGCTTTTTTATCAGTGGCGGATGTTGATTGTTTCAACTGTTTCAATACAAGTTGTAAACTTTTGCTTAACATTTTCAAGATAAGAAACAAGTACTCTAATGTTACCCTCTAACTTACATGTATCTTACTGTATTTTTTCATCAATTTTTTCTAGAATTTCTGTGAAGGTTATAGTAAACTTAGTACTTAAACATTTCTTCAGGTCTTTTATATTCTGAAGCTGATTCTCATTTTACTCATTTAGGTAATTTATTTCTTTCTTAATATCCCTTATATTCTTTTTTATATTACTCTTTTATCATTTATGTCTCCCTCGAGTGTGGCAATCATTACCTTCAGTTCATACAGTGTGTTTTGGTCTTCTCCACACTCCATAGATGGAGTTGTGAGTCCGATTGGGGTTAATGCTGCTTACTCAGAGGGGGGTATTAGCTGTAGTTGACAGTGGGGGTTAAAATGGCCATGCTCAGTTTTCAGCAATCCTCCTGGAATTCATGAATTCTCTTTGCCCACCTCACTCGCAGTTTCGCTCCCACATTCACTGTCGTCTGGAGCCGATGCCACACTATCATGTCCTGACAGATCTGTTCCTTTGCCCATCTGTTCCAGGTCAGTCTTTGGCAGGCTGTTCCATGAACTCGAGGCCAGTTTAGACTATGATGGATCTTTAGCTGCCTTATCCTTTTCCTTTTCTTTCTGAGCCCTTTGTTTTGCTGCTCATGCTTATTTATACTTGCGACTAATGTAGATACAGGATACCTTGGGATGATAGTAAAAAAAAAAAAGGAAAATGACACTGCTGCTAATAGAGCACAGCTCTAGGGATCCATCTCACACAACAGATAAGACTAAAGTAATGAAACAATATCAGACATTCAAGTGATCGAGTATTTTCAATAAAGACCTCTTCTGTTTTCAGCATTTGACTCTTGGTGTTAACTCAAAGTCTACTTTGACAGTTTTATTTGCACTGCAAAGTGCCCCCACTTCCCTTTTCTGGTGACTATCTGGGTTACATTCACCTAAGCCTTGGGGCTTGCTCCCTCTGCACCACCAGGCAAACAAAATGAGTTTATAACAGGGAATTATACCTCAGGTGACTTCCCTACAGATTGTTTTAGAGGACTTAATCAAGCACAAGCTGAATGGGGTGAGTGATTGGCACCTCAAGTGGTGCAAATGCACCAAGGACACTCCTATGCCCTGGAAGGAGGACAGGGGCTTTGAACTAGAAAGTATGTATGATTAATACTGCAGTTTGAATGAAGTAAGTGCAAGTAGAAAGGTGAGCACAAGTCAGTGTTGAATGTGTTTTAAAAGTAGCAGATTAAAAACTGTGCAAGTGAGTAATAGAAGAACATAGTAACAGAAGAATTTCTTTTCCTGCACCTTTCTGGTATGGCTCTAGCTCTTTGAAATATCATTTCAGTCAGACCTCATCAGAAATAATAAAGGACATTGCGAGAGCTTTTCACACCATATCCTTTTTCAGTTGCTTTTTATCTTTAAGAAAGAAAGATATGAGTGAAGACGTAACATTTGAAAAACAATTTTTCCAAATCAATATTTTCAGCGTTCTAAACTTGTTCAGCTTCAACATTTGTATGGAAAAAGTACTTTAACTATTTCCCCCGCTGTCAATATGTGTTAATGTCCAATATTTAATTATAATGAATCAAAGAAGTTAATTTGCAGATTGTCACATTATGATTTCCAAAGACTCAATAGATAGCAGCAATTATTGTTTCATTCTCTTTTATCTTCAAAGTAGGCTGTAATATAGAAAAATAAATAATAATAATACTGGCTTTGAGGATTTCAAAACCATTTTTGAAAGATTTAATGAAAATGATACTAAAAATGTTATCTTTGAATCACAAAAGATACATTGTACATACCTGATAAAAGTAAAGTTGTGTTAGTTGCTGCTATTTGATGTTTGTGAAATTTTAGTTTTTCATTTAAAATTACTTGACTGTTAAAGAGAATATGTGACTTTCAAAGTCTTCTTTTATTTGAATATTAATGGATGTTACACTTACTTTAATACAAGTGAACATTTTTGTGTTTGTTTCACCAGATCAAAAGTAGTATTTCAGCAGCTTTAAATTTAAATTGCCTGCATGCTCAATGGTATGTTTAATTTTTACAGTTATGCATTTTTCTTATTTACAATTTAGGTCACTTAGAAATCAAAAATGTTTATTATTTTTTTAATGTCTTGATCTATAGTGAATAGTGAAAATATTACAAAAATGTGACAATTAATAGTTTGATTAAATAATAATTCTTGGAGAAATACATTGCATCAGATGGCACATCAGTATTCCAGCAGCTTAACTGATGGCATCAATTTCTCTGGTAGGACTTTTTTGCTGCTGGTCTCTCACAGAACCTGTTTGAGATTCCGGTCCAAGTTAATGGCAATGTGGGCTCTTAATATACTTGCTCAATGCGCAGAATATTCTTCCCGATACACCAATTTCCTACACATCACAAAAATATGTGCTTTAGGTTAACTGATTGATAAACTGGCCTGGTGTAAGTGCATGAGTATATGTTGTAATGGACAGTCATCTCATCCAATATTGTTTCTACCTTGTGCCTATCGTGGCGTTTCCAAACTTGTGGTCCACAGCTGACCCTGGACAAAACCTTGCCCCACTCCGACAATTGCACTTGATTCACAGCTGCAGCATTACAGGTTGATCGTGGCCAATCCTGCACACTCTTCCCTACCCCTGCTCTGACGGTTGTACTTGATTCACCAAGGAAGAAAAATAAGGACAATTAAACTTGATTTATATAACACTCTGATGCTTTGGTAATCCTGTTTACCCAGATTGTCAAAATTTGAATGTCCTTAAAGTTCTATTCTCCACCACACTACTTGGTAATTTATTTTATTTGTCTATGTTTCTTTGCATGAAGAAAAGTTTCTAACATTTGTGCAAAATCTTCTCTTGACAAATTTCCAACTGTTGTATCAGCCGAGATCCACAAAACATGCTAGAGGTTAAAAACCGACAAAAAGCAAGGACATAACAAGCACGGTTTACAAGAAGTCACCAGACAGAATCCAAAACCATAAGGAAAAGTTCAAAAGCACAAAAGTCACAAAAACACTAGAAGAAATCAATGTAAGACTTTTCTAAAGCACAATGGTACAGTTGAGAACCTGAGCCAGGTGTTCTCTCTCTTTTATTTCCCTTGCCCCTCTCATCATGTGACTGCAGCTTGACTAACATTACTCAGTAACAGAGACAAGAAAGGCTCAGACAAGCTACATGTAAAAGGAAGGGCTAGGCTGACACCCAAGCTAATTTCTGCCAAGTATAAGGGCAATGAAAAAAGTTAGGACTGTTGCTTTTACTTTTGCTAATGCCAATTACTGGCTTTAATATTTTCAATTAAAGTTTTCTGTAAGTCAGCTTTACTCACAAACATTTAGTTAAATTTATTAATAATTCCTTGTAAATCTCTTGAATGCAATTCTAGTTTTATATTTTTATAAAGACATTCTGTCGTTACTAATTTTGGCAATCACCTTTCACCACTTAAAAAAATCCATGATTCATAATAAATTAAGTAAACGTTAACATTTTTATCAAACTTTTTTTAACATTTTGGATTTTGCCAAGGTGTTTGGAAAAGGAAACAAGAAACCTTAATGTCTTTTTATTTTGTTTCTTTAGTGTAATGTTAAAAGTTTAAAAAGTTATAATGTTAAAAGATTAAAAAGTTATCTTTGTTTTACTCCCCAGTCCTAGATATGTATACTGCAAATTCCTGCAGCAGACAGACACAAAGTTGGAATCTTACCCAGCAGCACATGCTGACAGAATAGTCACTGGCTGTATATAACCCTACAACTGGATTAAGACGGTTGAGTGAGTGAATGAATAGACAGATAAAAGGTTAGTATAAATTGATGTTTTAGTTATTACAGTTAATACAATCAAATACAAATATTTTCAAATATGGAAGAAGATATTTGGTCAAGATTTAACCTAGAGTACATGAACATCTGAAATTAGAGTGCAGTCGGTGGAATATGGTGGAAAACAGAAGCGATTTTAATTCAAATATAATATAATATAATATAATATAATATAATATAATATAATATAATA
>JANRMT010062792.1:39337732-39355496 GCA_026402145.1 Polypterus bichir lapradei
TATAATATAATATAATATAATATAATATAATATAATATAATATAATAAATAAATATTCAATGGTCTGAACACACACCATCATGACTTTAAATGAAGAAAATTAAAAAGAAAGAACACTTCTGATTTGGCATTCTTCCACTGAATGATTCGTTGGCTGAAAGTACTCAGTGTTAGTGTGTAACAGATAGGATGTGCAGCATTGTTCATAATGGCACTTAGTTTTATTTTAATTCTCTCCTTTGCTCCTACCTCCAGAGGGTCCAGAGTACTCCTCATAACTGAGCCTGCCCTTTTATTAGCTTGCTAATTCAGTGGTCCTCTCTTGAAGTGATGTTACCAGCCTAGAACACCACAATGCAGAAATTCACACAAGTCATTACAGAGTTGTAGAAGATGTGAAGGATGTCACTTCCCACATTAAAGGAACTCCTAAGGAAAAAGGGCCTGCTCTGCCCTTTCTTATATTGTTCCACTGTGCTATGAGACTAATTCAACCTGTCATTAATGTGGACCCCCAAGTACTTAATAGAGTGGGTCACCTCTACATTCAATCCTTTGAATAGTGGCCGGACAGAGAATCTCTTTGGTCCAGTGAAAGTCAATAGCCAGTTCCTTTAGTTTGCTGATGTTAAAATGAAGACAATTCCCTTTGCACCAAGAAACAACATTCTCCCCCTAACTCCTGTACCCTGCCTCATCTATTTTAACTCAGCCAGTATAAATTTAGAGTTTTTTTTTTTTTACCGTTACATTACCAAATCGCTTGCTGTTACACTACACCAAGGACACTTTATCAGTCTGGAAGTCAGACACCAATTTGATCTTTCAGTTCCTTCAGTTTTTCCAATCCAATTCCAATCTGTCTTTTACATTGTCATTTAACTTAAATAATTAATCTATGTCTTTTTCTAACCTAATTATACCGTTCTACAGAAGAAACAATACATTACATAATGGTTGTAACTGATAGATCAGAAAATACCTGACCATTTTTGAGTGAAAAACAGAATTTTAATGAAAATTTGAATTCAAAATCAGTACATTCAAGACTTTTAATTAAAATGAAATTAAAAACACAATAATGAGATTGGCTAGAATTTAAATCAAGCTACCCAAAGCCAAAATCAAGAATGCCTTTTGCCTTCCTTTTCCCACCCCAGTCTGTTATTGTGTTAAAGCACTACTATTGTTTGGTGCCTAAAATATTTGATTTCTTTGAAGGCTCTCTTCCTATGTTGGGGCTTTCCCATATCTAGTTTTCTATATGCTATGCCTGTTAAGCCACCATTCAGTTGCTTTCTTTCCAAATTAAGCCTATATCTTCAAAATGTGCTCTTTCATTGGTTAATTCAAGTGAGCAGACACTAAAGTTGTCTTTTTTTCTCATGTAGCAGTAAACAACGTTTGTTTTTAAATTTCACCAAACCCTGAATTTCCACGTATTTTTTCACCACATCCTAAAATATTTATTCTTTTTCATTTTAAACATATTAAAAGCTTATATACATAAGTAAACTTTCTTTTTTGAAAAAAAGGAAAAAACAAATTGCCCCCTAGTTTTCAATGAACATCTTTTTTATTGGTTTCACAAAGCTCTGTAGAGGAATTTTGATCTATTTCTTACAAAGCTTCTTAAACTCATGTCTTAGAGCATAAACTGTTTTCTGCTCCAGCAAAAATGTATATGGTAACAAACAATATTGTATTTGAGCAAGCTTATATTTGTAATTACACATGACATAAACATTTTTATTATGACATTTCTGTTTTTATGCTGTGTACATTTTTGAAAGTTTTTGATATGTTTTACTTATTTGAAACATACGTATTGTGATGGATGGCCGGCAGCTCATCCTGCTGGGATGCCCAAAGAGTGGAAGGATGGGGGAAGGCAGCTACGTTGGGACACTGCTATCCTAGGACGCTAGATGGTGATTTCTCTGCAGCATAGTGGTGCCCCGGATTCCCGCAGGGCACCATGGGATCTGGAGTTCAGCTTCACAGCCCTGCTAGGTGTCGTGGGTACCGCCAAGAGACACTGCTGGAAGACCTGGAGATTTTTATTTTCCGTATAGCCGGAAAGTACTCCCAAGTCACGGGGACGGAAGTCCCAAAGTACTTCCAGGCTGAAGAAAACTCAAGTCCTCCATCTGACCTGGAAGTGCTGGCAGGTCACGTGGGAGGAAGAATGGAAGCACTTCCAGGTCAAGGACTATATAAAGGACTGTTGGAAACCCAGTAAGCGAAACAGAGTTGGGAGGTAGATGACAGAGCTGGCTGGGAGGTGTGGAGGAGAGAACTGCAGATTATTATTATTATTATTATTATTATTATTATTATTACTTGTCTGTGATGGTGGTTGGGGTGCTTATAGGCACTATTACAAAATGAGAAAGAATTAAAACACCTTTTTGTATTTTTACCTGGTGTCCTGGACGTTTGCATGTCGGGTTAGAGGAGCGACAGCGCCCTCTAGTGTCACAATATATTTATATACACATATTAGTAATGAAAACACAAACAGTGATAAAAAGTTGAGCACACTTCCCAGTGATACTATATAATTGCAAAGATAAAATAACAAAATAGTTTTTAGCAACATGAGCCCAAATTAGAACTGATTCAAGATGACAATATTTTTAAATGGTCTTAGCAGGAAGGGGTGGGTCTAGGAGGGCAGGCAATGGAAGTGACATCTGTGGTTGAATGGTTGTCAGTCTTACTTTTTGTGGATAGTGAAAAAGAGAAGGCATTAGATAATAACACCACCCATCTGGTTGGTTCAGTGGGTTATGCACGCCTGTGACATTCACTCACACTCACCCTCACATATACTCTCTTTGTCTCTCAAAACATTTGTCACTCATATTTTGCAATATTGTGAGCGGGGTCATAAAGAAACAAGGCTATAGGGAGGGGGCTTTGGAATGGGAGGGTCAGGTAGTTTGATAGACTAAATGTCTCACACCTTATTCAAAAGTTTAAACTTCATAAAAAAATGAAAGATTTGGGAAACAAGTTAATGTTATACATGCATTTGCATATATTTGAATAAATCCATGCATGGAATTGTGCTAGCAGATTATGTACTATTTAATTAAATTTGTTCTCTGCAAAGTTGTTCATGTTTATTTTGGTTTAGCACAGTGAAAAAGGTTATGAAGTCAGGTGTCTCATTCAGGACAGGGGAGTACATATGATTACAGTTTAAATCACCTTTGAAGAAATGTTTCAGAATTTCATTATGTTCAAAATATAATTAATTTTTGAATTTTATTTATGTTGCGTGATTAAAGTGGTCTTCTAAATGTTCTGTTAACAGTTTTTAATTTTCATGCATGCAGATGTTAAGGCCTTACGCCCAATTTATTTGTATTTTTATAGTATTGTAGACAGAACAGGCAATTTTTTTTGTTAATTTTTTGTGCTTCAGTATACCTAATTTACTTCTTTAATAATCATTATGATCTAAGGGGTTATAATGATGCCATTTTTCAAGGTACAGTGACCCCTGCTTTTGTTTTGTTGTATTATTTTTTATGAATTAGATGTGTTTGTAAAATTGATTTATTAATACATTATACACTGCATAATGAGATTTGCTAAATAACTAATTCATCTGGGTTATTTGTCCTTTTAATCTCAGTTATTTAATCACAGTACATGGCTTATTGAATGAAACAGTCATGGTTAGTACAGCAGTCTCAAAACTCCAGTCTCCTGGGTTTCTGTATTTATTGAGCTTCCAGTTTTTTTAAAATTGTCGACACCTCAGGTTAGGTTCACTTGCATCTCTAAACTGTCAAATGATGAGTAAGTTGTAAATTAATATTACAGTGGGTGTCTTCAGAAAATGGATAGATATATAGTAAATCCTCGCTATCCATGAATGTGCTTATCTGTTATAATAGTATAACTTATTTCACAACACCTGCAGTCTAATCATGATTATTCACAGATAAGGTCTTTTCTGTGGGCTGTGAGGTGGGGTGATGACGGACATGGGGAGTTTGTATTTGTGACCATGTGCAGCAGAAAAATATAATTCTGAGAGGTCTAAACGCACATGAGTGTCACGTGAGAGTAAGCAATAGCAGGTTTGTATTACTTGTAGGTGTTAGGGCCAGCAAGCATGCTACACTGATTAGATCAAGGTGCATCTTCCTCGATCCAAGAAGTCTGGGTAAGCTTTTGAATCCCATTCATGATGGATGTAGAACTGTTTGTACTTATAAGTACAATTACCTCACTGTAAACTTGCACTTCAGTTATAATATTGCACAACCTGCGCCACTTTATAAAGCGCGTATTTACATATGATGACGATATCATTTTTAAGATGAAATGCAGCAAAATATGTTGATTATATTATACAGATAAAACTAATTTCATTTAAATAATCTGTATTGTTAATAATTAAACGTGAGGACACGGTGCCACAGCGCTAGCTAGTTCACAGATTGATCCTGATTGATTGCTGTATGCTGGAAGGATAGATGGATAGAATAATTATACACTATACTACAAAGATATTTCAATGTTCCTTAAAAGTTTTGAAGAATCGTCGTTGTCAGCTTACAGATGGTTTAACGTCTATTACAGAGCTGATTGTGTGGCGATTGGGTATTTGGAGAAAAGTAAGGACAGGAATTGGAGGTTAGTACGTTTGAAAGAGACAGTACCGCCACTGTGTTCCCATGTTTAATAACATGCTTTCATTCCTTTCATCATGAAAAAGATATCACGTATACATCTCAGTATTTTAATTATTCAGACAGCTGTAATATCACGAATGTAATGGATTCTGTGTCCTGTCGGAGGAAGAGAATACCGGTTTAAGAACCACGTAGTGATTCACACACAGAGCACAAAGATGATCAAATACAAAACAAAGCATTTAACGTGTTACTTAAGTTACGATGGAATTTGAGAAACCAGTAAATTAATCGATTTTAAGATGAAGTTTTTTCCCCGCTGTGTGCCTATTTTTTTTTCTCTGTACCCTAATAAGCTTTCATACAACACTCAGACGTTGGGCTATGACTCACTTCATGGCGATTTGGATATGGGACTTGCAATTGTTCCCTATGAAGGAGCAATTCCCAGTATGTTCCAGTTTTTCATGGATAATGAGAATCAATTGTAAATAGACTTTATTAGTTGTAGAAGGGCAGGGGATCCAAGCTGGTTCTTTGGTTTCTTTGGCTACTTGTTTGCTTCTTGAGCACCCCTCCATTTCTCTATGAATCCCTTTTATCTTTCTTAATCATCTTTTAAAATTTCTGTATGGTTTCAATAATTAGTAAGCACTTTTTGTTTTTCTCCTTCACTTTTATTGCTATTTGTGTATATTCTATTTTATCTGTTATTTTCTTTTAATTTTGCACTTTTCAGTCTTGATTTCCAACAGTTACACCCAGTAGGAAACATGTTTTCTAGTGTTATGCCTTTAATGACATTATCATATAATATTAATACTAAGGTCTGTATACTTTTTGGGAATGTGAATGTGAACTAGATACATGTGTTTGATGATGGAAGGATGGATGGATGGATGAGTTCCTTAGTCATTTCAATAACTCCAGCCTAACACTTAATGCTCACTGAAATGAGACCTAATTGCCCTATGGTGTTTGCTTCACTATTTATTAAATTTGCATTGACTATAAACATGAATTTGTCTCATAATGTATGCAAAGATATGTAACTCAAGTCAGACGTCATGCAGTCAATCACAAGGCAGACATATATCCTGACCTTACACAGTGTTTCTTTTAAATATTTATTCAGAATAGATGTTGTTTAAGGATAAAATAATTTTATTGCACTATACACTAGAATACAATATGTGTAAATGCATGTGCCAATATATTACTTAAGGTAAAAATATTTTACTTTTTAGTTTAACTGAAGCTGCTACACTGATGTGTCTTTGCTATATTCCAAATTTGTTCAGCACAGAAGTCTAATTAAACATTTATATGACTTTCAAGCATCCAGTCTGAGTTTAGAAAAAAGAACCTTTAATAAACTGATGATCAAGTCTGGAGATAACTTCATTGCTGACCTTGTTTCTAGCTCATGCTGAATCAATTTCCATTGATTATTCATTTGATATAAAGGATACCATTTCTTCAGGGGTAATTCTTTTCTTTTTATTTCTAATATTTCCAATTATCCTAATAAACTTTTTAACCATCAGTGTTTAGTCATAAACCAGGCTTTGCATTTCATAAATCTTCTTTCATTCATAAGTGCACAAAACATTATACATATACTGTACAGTTATGTGTTTATAAACATTACATGGAAAGATTCATTGTTGTTCTCTAAGTGTAATGATAAAAGTAATTTTAAATTTCCTTTAATTTTTCTCTCAGTGTTTAATTAAACAGTGAGTTTCCATGTATGGCGTTTTTACTTCATATTATCTCCACTTTTTTCTTTGCACTTTTCTCCATTCCTTGTGTCTTGCTGTTTTTCTTTATATTTAAGCCTCAAAATTGACATAAATGGAGAGAGCTTTTGTTTAACATAATCTGATCATAGTAAAATTTGCACTTGGTGTCACAAAAGCAGACCATAGACATAAAAAGGTTTGGGGCAGCCACCCGTATATTGTGCCTTGGCTGTAAGAAATATAATAGAAAAAGATGGCGACTTTAAAGCCCGGGACCAGAAGTGATATCACTGGGACAGGAACCAGTGTCCTCTGGACCAGAAGTGACACCATCAGGACCGTAACCGGACATGATGTCTTTTGTCCCGGAAGTGACATCATCCATGGCACCAGGACCGGAAGTGCCATCCTCACTGGCACCGGAAACTGAAGTGATGTCATCACTGGTGAGATTTCCCATGGATGGTCTGCAGGAGATTGAGAAAGAGAGTTAGTGCAGCTCGCCACCCCTGGTCTGGCGTGGTACTACTATTCTTAAGGTGTTTCAGATGTCTCCCAATCGCACATGTGTGACAGTGGTTTTCAAAAAATGGCATAGTTTGTCATTATATGCTGGCATGGGGATCATATGGTGCCTTCTACATGAAGGCAAATTACAGTTTGAACTCTGACTGTATCCACATTTTTGTCCCATCCATTTTTATATCACATACTCCTAACTATCCTATTTGGTTAGTCTTAGACGGAACCTACTAAACTGCAGTACAGAATGTCTCAGAATGTTTGAACAGCAAGACCTGATCAGAAGCTTTTGATTTGGAAAAGAAGTTAACCCAAATCTCATACTGGGAGATAATAAAGAATCTTCCCTTTGAACAAACAAAGGCTCTGAGTTCCAATATTCAAACTCATTCTTCCGATTTGAAAACGGAAATCACTAGTATAAAGTCAGAGCAGTTCCGCATTATTAAATCAGGTATACCTCTCCATACTGTAATCTTTCCTGACCCAATGATGAAACTGTAGTTGTGCTTATCAAAATTGTACCACATAAATTGATCATGATGACAGGAGGCACTGGATTAATTTATGAATTGAAGACCATACTGAATTGTATGATACCATTACCTTTCTGTCCAGAGTATGACAGAGATGTTCCCTGAATTGAATTGCACTAGTTTGGAGACTGAAAAGGGTCACAACATCTTCTGAAATTGAACATTCTGGCATTTTCTTTGTTTGTTTAAAGATATGTTGATAGATTGTGTATGCTGGTAAGGAACACCAGGGAATCTCCAAGAGGACATTTAAACATCTGTTTAGTTTTATACTCACTTTATCCTCTTTTGATTCTTGTTTTATCTGCTAGATTTATGATATGGAAACATCCAGTGCTGTGCTTCTTGGTGGGTGGGTAGACATAATGAAAACGTGCAAGAACTGAAAACCTGAAGATGCTCTTTTGTCAAGCCAAAAACAGAAAACAAAAGTTAAAATCAAAATGTTATCATCAAAAGTTTGTTACCCGAAACGTGTTTTAAAAATAAAGAAATGACAAGTAGTCAGGCGTTCCTAGATTTTTATCCACAAACACGGATACCAAAATGGCCACCAAGGCAACCTTTTAACCTGTCATGAATGAACTTCTAAAGGTTGAGCCTGTTGATGCCATGTACTTCAAAAGCGGGACCTATGTCATTAAAACTGGGTTCATTTAACACCAGTACCAGAAGTGAAAAACAAAATGGTACTCAAAAAACCATATTATTAACAATATAAAATAAAGCTCAAATCATAAAATGAACCAGATAAACAGAATATTCTCATCCAAAACCTGTAAATGGTCACAAATATGGGAATAACAAGGCAAAGAAAAATTAAAAACTGAAACTGATGTAAAAATGTCCTTTTTTAAATGAATAAGTTGGAAAGACTAGGAGATAAAATGTTGTGAAAGAGAGCAAGCAAAATGTGGTCAGAAGATGGGCCAGTCTTTCACAGGGAAATGGACATGCTTATAAACTGAAGAAGGATTTCTTGAGCAGTGAATAAGGGGGAGAGGTGGATCTTCAATTCAAAAACACAGTACTTTCGGAAAGTATCTATCCTGTTTTATCTTGTATGCTGAGTTTTCAAGAAGTAAGTATTCATTTTAGAAAAAAAAAATACATGTAAAATAAAAATAATAATAAACATGTGAATAATGTGACATGAGTTAAGTGAGAATTTGTTTTTTCTCTTTTTCCAAGGACATTTTGCACATCATTTGCCATTGTCCAGCACTGGACATCATTGAGTCCTGTTAATCATAATCTTTTTCATGTACTTTCTTCACAAAATAACATGAGATTAAAAGTTGCTCTTGACCACTACTACAACAGGAGATAAGTAATATTTAACAAAATCTAAATTTTTCCATGGAGTATTCCTTTAAGCCAGACATTAGGATTTCTGTTGGTAGGCACTAGCCAGTATGAATTTCCAATATAAAATCTAATTAATCTAGGTTTTGGTTCAGAGAACTATTTTAATTAGCAATTAATGTCAAAAGAATTTAAATTAAACAAACGGCAGCAATGCAGATGTATTAATCAAATAAGCACTAGATTGAGAAGATGGTTTATAACAAGAGGTCAGTGCCACTATGATCAGACATTCTACACTCCAGCAGATGTACAAATATCAACAGAACAGGCAATTTTCTTAGGAGCCAAATCTAAGTTAACCAAAGAACAGAACAGTGTAAATAGCCAAAAACACATTAAAGGCTTTGAACTCCACCACAGCCGCTGCACACATAGTATAAAATCATATGAATCAGATATAATAATGAAAGCTATGGGTTATTTTAATTCCATATGCAACATTGAAGTAGAGTATCACGAAGGCAGACAACTCATGTATGTACAGTATTAGCAATATAAACACCACTGTAGGTGCAGGACATGCAAACACTCAGCAAAGCAGGGAGACAGAGAGAGAGAGAGAGAGAGAGATGGCAACAAGAATAACTTACTCTGTATGGAGATTTGCTGAATAAAGTGTTGTTCTTTCAATTGAACTTTTTCTTTAAAACATCCTGCCTACTACTTGTTAGCTGCATACTATCACCATAAATGTGGTGTTATGTTAAACATCTGTTTAAAAGGCAGATTCCTTTCCATCTAATTAAAGTAGTAGGGGTTCAATTTAAGCCTTTTTCTAATAGAAATACTATAATTTTTCAAAAATGATTCCCCTTTGGTTTGTAATTATTAATGACCTACATTAACACATTTTAACATATGTACTTGCTCCCATTTAAAAAAATCACTGAGTTACTGTCAGCAACTGATCAGTTTGGGTAGGAAGCCTCATCAAACTTACAAAAAAGGCACATGTGAATAAAAAAACACCTATTTAATCAATTATGAAGTAATAAGTACATATAATTTTTTTTTTATACAAAAATCATTAATGGACTGGCCTTGCAATCTGTTTGGGGTGTCACTGAGATCCACCCACAATGACAGGTTTGTTGAAGACCCCTCATCATCTCCATTCTATAATACAATTTACTTAGCACTGTTTGAATTGATAATTAACTTAGTGTCAGTCGGTCTGTCCAAAACTAGGATACCGCTACTTTCTTTGTCAAATACTTAGGCTTAGTACATACTAACGTACATAAATGTGAAAACACTGTTTTCATTTTCAAAGTTTTTCACCACACTAGCATTTTCATATCAGCACTAAAACATCCAAAACTGCGAAGCTAAGACAAATTTTTGTTCATGGAGCAAATGACTTATATCAAAATCCCAAAAGCATAAGAAAAACAGGGAGCACCCAAAGAAAGCACTAAATTGGACTTCTTTATCTGGACAGATGATGTACACCTATTTTAGTGTTAGACATAAGTATAAAGTAGCCAAAGCTATGGAAAATACAAATGGAATCCAGGCAAAATAAATACAGTACAGTAAAATATTCAAGAACTTTAAGGAACAGGGCAGAGAGTTTAGTGAAGGATGCTCGTCAAAGTAAAAATGAGATTATAAAGGGCACAACAAAACTAAAGTCACTGTCTGCTGAGTACATAATGATCATACAACAGCATTTCTGAAAAGCTATGTTTTCCCTATTCACATATGGGAGGTAGTGTTTTCAGATTTATACATTTTTAAGATTGTTTTTAGAAAAAATTGTTTTTGATTGTTGAAAATGCAGTTTCTGTATTGATGGAAGGAAAAAGGAAATAAAAAAGATCCGTTTTCAGATGTATCCATGTTAGTGTGGATTAAGACTTTGCCTCTGAATATTTGCCTCTGATTTACCAAGGAGACATCTGTATTGCAGAGCAGGTGCGTGAAGAGATGTGATTTGATGGGCCATAGCTGTTTCATGCAGCCAATAAGTTTTATGGGAATCTATAATATTTTCAATGTAAAATTTAAGGGCTTGGTCCATAACAACTGAAGGAAGTGCTTGAAACCTAAGGAAACATACATAGTGTCCGACACAGGGCAATGTGTATTCTACATTGAATATGTATAAACTGTGTTTTAGCTTTCAGAATGAAACCATCCTTAGTGGAAGGTCTGATTCAATGTGACTAATTCATAGACAATGAAGTATTCCGGTGTCAATTTTTTTCAAAAGACACTTTTTTCTTCAGGTTAATGTATAATCTAGCCCATACACTCATTTCTTCATGTATAGCCATTTTACCATTTGACAACAGTCGAAGGACGTGGAGAGATTAAATATATGTAAGTTATATCCATAAGTATAATCACATTATTAAGTGGTGGCAGGTTTCACACAATAGCAAGACTATTCTACTTAACAAGTCCTGTCAATTCTATTTATGTAATTTTTCTAAAAGTCTTGTTTTGAAAGTCTATAAACTACTATTACTATTTACCACTGTATTGGGTAAATTATACCACGTGCTTCTGGTTTTCTATGCTAAAAAAAACTTCAACAATTTTCGTTTGAAATTTACCATTAGGAAGTGTCCATTTCACTGTATTATTGCTAAAGAATTCTTTTTAACGTACCAGCTGTTACCACTGTAATAATTCCACCGATCATTTTATTTATTTATTTTTTAAAGCATTTTATTGATTGTATTAAATTCAAATAACATTCCATACAAGCAAGTCAAGTTTAACAAAACTAGGTTCGAAACAAATCATTTTAAACACTTTAATCCTCTAACCTTTTAATGTCTGCCTCCTGGAATCAACCTAGTCGCTCTTTCCTGGACCGTTGCTTTTACTGCTATGTGTGTATGTAATATGGAGACCAAACCTGCACACAGTACTCCACACATTTGTGAGTTATAAAGCTTAAGCATAACCTCCCTTGACTTGTACTTCACACATTAGACTATATAATATAGCATATCATTTGACGTCTCAATCCCTTCTGTATAATTCTGGATGGAAATGGTGACAACTAAGGTGTACTTTTAAATTTCAAACCTCAAATTGCGTAATATATCTGATATTTTTACTTCCTACATGTAATATATTTTACATTAGGTGTACTTTGGCACATATTTCTCTAAGTCTGAATTCTATACAACCTCTGTAACGATTTGGCTGATTCAGATTATCTGCCTTTCACCCTACTTTAGTATAAGCTGCAGTGTTAACCAGGTTTATATTTATATTCTTTTAGTATTATTAAGATACCCTATATTAAATACAGGAGTGGGCTAAGCACTGATTCCTGAGGAAGACCACCTTTAACATCATCTAACTCAGAAAAATATTAGTGCTAAAATTCAATCTTGTATATCTAAACACGTGTTGACTGTTACTAACACACTTGTTCTTGGAACATGATACTCAATCATTTCATTAAAATCAATCATTTGCTTTAGCTGAAGCTTGCAGTGTAAACATACTCAGAATAGGAGCCATGAGGTGAAATATTAACTAGGTTCTTTTTAAATGCACCTCAAAAAACATAGTACTTAAATGGGTCTATTTTCCTGTATTATAAACATAAACCAAATGAGACAGTGTATCAGATTTATAGTGGCACCTCTTCATGAAGATCAACAAAAGTAATCTCTGAGGGAGAGGAAAATTTAAATCTGATTTAATTTGTGACGCAATGAATGTCTTTTTCTTTAAACAACAGCCTAAGTGAAGAGACTTTTCAAACAACCTATAAAATTCCTGCCAAGATTCCGACTAGTTAATTTATCCTTAGTCAGAAAATCCTTTACATTACAAAGCCTTTAAAGCTTTTCATGCCAAATAGAATTATTCATCATTCTTTATTGTGAAATGTCTTTTATTCCATTGTTTTAATTTGAGCAATTTGTGTGAAGTTACTGCTGTACTTTTAAGTGTCTCAAAAGCTAACCTGAATTCTTTTGTAAGGAAGCTATTCACAATACACATTAATCGAGAGAGCAGTCATGCAGCGCAAAGCACAACTAGGCAATAAGTACAGTAAATAAAAGGAGAGCAAAGCAGGACAATAACAATGGGTTGAAGAGTGTGCAGTGCACTGGAGGCTTTGAAATCACTGGCCATAATTTTTAATTACTGAGAAGCAGGGTTTTGGGTCATTTACACAAATAATCAGATACTGAGCTGGCAGCGAAACTGAAATGGTCATTAAATCATTGAGTAATTAGTTTGTATAATATACAGGCATCTCATAAACGATTCATGTTTTGACACATAATAATGGCATCTACAGCCAAACTAGTAGTATGTCAAGAAAACAAGTCACCTGGCCCAGGAAAAAATCTTGGCCTAAGAACTGATACAGGTCAGGAATAGTCTGGAGACGCTCATAATCCAAATCGCAAAGCTAAGGTACAGTCTAACAGCTAAATTAAATAATCTAAAAATTAAGAAGGAAACATAAGAGCTACCAATTGAGTAATATTTCTTGTAAATTACAAACATGTTCAGAAGCACAGGGATATGTTTCTGTTTTGGTTTAAGTAAACTTTTTAATTAAAGATATATCTGCTCTGAAATATATACTGTATATATGCTTTTTGAAATAATTATATAATAAGCTTGTCACTTTTGGCTCATCATCAAGTGACTTACAAAAGAGGTAAAAGTAGTCGAGTAACATTAGGCTAAGGCCTATTTGTTCAGCAAGTGTAGTAGGACAGATAGCAAATGTTGATTGGCACAAGTGATGAGATGTAATAACTAATAAAATTACAATCATAGGTTACAATCAATACCACAATTAAAAATAAACAACAAATTAACCATCAATATAAAATATCACAGAGAAAAGTTGTTTTTTTTTCTCTTTTTGAATAAATATTCACAGAACAGGTGGGTCTTCAGTTACTTCTTAAATACATTGAGGGAGTCAGCAGTTAGGATAGAGGTGGTCAGTTCATTCCAACAACTGGGAACTACACAGGAAAAGAGTCTGGATTGAGACTTGATACAGCGCAGAAGCAGTAACACCAGACACTGTTCACTGGCAGACCTGAGTGGGCAAGAAGGAGCATAGCACCTCACTACTGTCTCCATATACTCAGGTGCTGACCCATTAGTTTACAACATTCTCAAACAGTTGTATCATAGGTCACACAGACTTGCAGCCTTTGAATGCTTTGCTAAATTATTTAATTCAGACTATAATCATCTCCCAAATGTGTACATTTAAAACTTGTGTTAAAACTTGGAAAATATCATTCTTTGTAATTCACCACCACACCATCTATGACATTCACTCTTGGCACATTAATAACAGTTGTCCATAGTCCATCTCTCACTGGAAAATCTATCTGATGATTGATTGGATAGTTATATAGCATTGTTTGCACACATTTGTGAGGATACAGTAAATATGAACCATGGGTAAATGTTGAAAGATTATAATCATACTTGATGCTTTAAAATTTTCTGATTATATTGAATTTGTTAATTTATTTCGGTAACCAATGAAATATAAATGTTTATGCATCTACCATGATAAGATTAAGAGTAGAAGACTGTCACCATCACCGTAAGCTGCCTGTTTGGTGGTTTAAATAGAGAGCTAAAGAATATTGTTATACTTTAAATAGTCATTTGATTACCTGATGTTAATGTGTTTTTATTTTCTTTAAGACAAACACAAAATTAAATGAATAAATAAATAAGTCTGCTAACTGTAACATGCAGCTGAGATTCTTACCCAGCCGGGACACCTCCATAAGGGAAGGAATGGGGGAAGGTTTGCAAGGGGCAAAACCTCCCTCGGGATGACAGAGAGCAGCCCCCTTGGCTTGCTACAGTGCCACGGAGCAGGGTACCTCAAACCTGTTGGGGCCTGTGGCCCCCGCCAGGGGGCATATGGAGAACAGCAGAGCCCTCTTCTGCAGGGCTGCCATCACACCCAGAAGTGCAACCGGAAGGAGAACATGGAACAGCTCAAAGAGCCAGAGTCGTGGAGGTGGAGGATGAAGCTTGAGGGAGGAGTGGAGGCAGAAGAGACAAGGAGAGAAAGTAACTGTGTGGTGATTTGAAACTGTCAATAAAGTCTGTGTAGTGCTTGGACTTGTGCCTCTGTGTCTGGTGTGTCACATAATATAGTTCAATTCCTATGCATTTTCTGAAATGGTACTCCTGAAGCGCATATTTGTTTGTCATGTAAAAAGATATAAAGTAATTAAACATCACCTCAACATTCTAAACTCTACCCTTTGGCATTTAAACCCTTCAAATCTTGCTGTCTCTATTTTTAAGTTTCTATTTTGCGGTCTGGTAGTGATAATTCTACTCAAAGCAAAATGGGTGGAAAGGTGCCATTTACAGAAATGCTAGAGCCAGCTCTGTCTCTATCAAACTTGCTTTTGCTTTCTTCTTCTGATTTTGGTCAGTGGTTTTAGTTTCAAATTTCACTTTTACTTAGGACTACAGTTCTGTCTGGTGCTTAGATAGTTAACCTGTGCCAGTCCAAAGTAATGTCATTGATCAGGTGACCAATAAACAAAATCTTTTTTATTTTTCTGCCAACCTTGGTTGTCATATGAGACAGGTGAATCCATGAACAAAAAATCAAGGAATAAAACAATTAAAACCAATAAAACATTATATATAAAATACCCCACAAATGTCAGGAATCAACACTTGAGTTGTTAAGTTTCAGCTTATAAAGGCACAGTTCCTTTTGACAAAGAAAGTGATAGCTCAAAGGGAGTATGACACAGTGTCCCCAGGCTTATAACAGCTAAAGAAATACCATTCCTTACCATGCAAAAGAAAGATGTGGTATGATATTATAGAAATGATAGTTGCAGCATGTTTGAATCACAAAGAGAAATGCAGTAATCATTCTATAATTGTGTTAGGCAATTGATTTGCAGAAACCTAACCTAAAGTTAAAATTACACTCAAAGCAGCAGGGGACAACAATACTTCCCTCACAGAATGGCATAGTGCAACAATTTATTGTCTTGTTTCTGGTAATTATGGACATATTATCATGGCAGTTTCGGCCACTTTTTGCTGTTTAATCTTTCTGTTTTGACTTTTGTTTCACTAGTAGCTTTCATGTAACAACAAAAACAAATATTTTCATAGCAGGCAGATTGATAACATTGTTTCACTGGAAGCAGTACATGTCAATTGCTTCATGGAATGTTGGAAATGCTTTGACATGATTAATATTAAATTCAGTATTTAGTATTAGTATTAAATACAGGGCTAATACTAAAAGTGCCAGAGAGCTGACTGAATCATGGCTCTCAAATGAAAATGTCATTAACAAACA
The DNA here is from genome assembly GCA_026402145.1 of Polypterus bichir lapradei. Lineage (NCBI taxonomy): Eukaryota > Metazoa > Chordata > Cladistia > Polypteriformes > Polypteridae > Polypterus > Polypterus bichir. The sequence continues at coordinate 39,353,871 of JANRMT010062792.1, forward strand.
TTTGGACATGAAGGTTGTCAAAAGCTTAGGAATAAAAAAACTACACGATTCATTTTCTCCCTTTGTGGATAACTAACTACAAATAAATAAATAAATAAATAAATATAGTGACATGTGAGTCGCTGCCTTGCACCCAAAAGACGAGGCTGAGTCTAAGGACTTCAGGAAAACCAGCTTTATTTAACTTGAAACAGGAACAGCAAGGTTTTTTTATTACAGCAGGAGCTACTACTCTACTACACTCAGACACAGCAATTGGGCAAGGTTGGGGCCAGGTTAGTGGCCAAGTTATAATGTTCCCTGAATCACCCATTGGGCAACAGACATGACAGAGAGCTTGCAGTTGCCTGTGTGGAGTTGTGAACCTGCAAAGCGCTGTGAACCTGCGGTTGCCTCAACGACAGACAAGCAGCCCCCAACAGATACATCAATTGCGTTTCAGCGTGTTGCCCCATTAGGGAGGGTCTTAAAAGGGTTAAAAAATCTCACTATATATGTACATATTCAGGGTGGGGCAAAATGAAGTACCACATTTCTCAAGGTCATTGCACGAGGTAGAGGCAGCCAAGTGGGATGGGGTGAGGATGCTTTGATAGGCGACCCTTGTAGTTTTCAGTTGGCAACATGCCTTGGTCTGGTGCTCACTGTGCATTCTCTGTCGAAGCATTCTTCAAATACAATGAATTCATTATCACTATACAACATGCTTTCTGAATGCACTTCAGCATTCCTCCTAATGGTAGGTGGCTAAATTTAGTACTCAAACATGCTTCTGCCATAGACATTTCCAGCACGTATTTTAAGGAGGATTTTTCATGAGGACTTTAATTTCCATCCATACAAAATGATGGTAATGGAGAAACTCATTGAAAGAGACAGGGAGAGCCGTAGAGAGTTGTGTGTGAACATTCTGCAAACCGTTAATCTCGATGCTATCATCATGTGCAGCGACAACGCACTTTTCCATTTGAATGGTTGCGTAAATAAGCAAAACTTTCGCTATTGGGCGGAAACCAACCCTCATGAACTTCATCAGGGACCCCAGCACAGTGAGTGTGCTATAGTTTGGTGTGCTGTTGCAGAATTTGGCATTGTAGGCCCTTACTTTTTTGAGGAGGGGGTAGCAACGGTCACCATCACTTCAGAACTTCGCATTGAAATGCTAGAGGACTTTTTGCTGCCCAAACTGGAAGAAATGGATGTGGTGGATGGCTGGTTTCAACAGATGGAGCAATAGCTCATATGGTGTGGAGATCCATGCAATTTTGTGGGAGATGTTTCTGGGGAAGCTGATCTCCCTGCGTGGCAATGTTGGGTGGCCTTCACATTCGCCTGATCTCGCTCTGTGCAATTTCTCAAGTTGAAGGTATACACACACCTACCTCAATACCTTGAAGCCCTCAAGGATGCTTTTTGCCACGAAATCGGCACTATTCCCCTTGAAATGGCCGAATGAGTCATGCGAGCCTTCAGAAATCATCTCGAAGAGTGTATCGCTAATTATGGACACCACCTTGAAGACATCATTTTTAAAACACAGCGAAAAAAATCTATTTTGTTCACTTTCTTGTGTCTTAATGAAATGGCTCAACCTGTATATATATGTATACAGTATATATATGTATG
>JANRMT010062792.1:39363653-39392428 GCA_026402145.1 Polypterus bichir lapradei
ATATATATATATATATATATATATATATATAGTGGTACCTCAGTATACATCCGCTTTAGAATAAGTCCAACTTGGTATACGTCCTGTTTGGACTCAAAAAATTTTGCTTGGTATACGACCTTTGTTTGGAATACGACTCGCGTGCTACCCTTGTTTTCCTCTCTCGAGACAAAGCCACGACTGCTCACGAGTGTCAGTGCGCCAGTTGCTAGCATTCAGTGAACAACCCGCGCTATAACTCTCTGTGGATTTTCATGTGTGTGGTATAGCGTGTCCACAGCTCCTGGCAAAGGCCAGTTTTAAAATAAATAATCACCTCGTTCACGGCTTGTTGAGGGGCCGTGGTGATTGTGTGGCTGAAGCGGTTCTCAGGACGATTTGCGCTGTGGGCATTTCTCACCTAAGTGCACAGGTGAGAGACCATCCGCACTTGTGATTGTTCCTGGGGCTGCTTATCTTGATGAATAGAAGCGCGAGTCGGCTAGAAGGGGAGGAAAAAGAAAGAACGGACGGGAGGTTGCGAGAGCGAGAGAGAGACGGTGCAGGAGAGCGTTGCAGCTGAACAGGGAGCCTGGGTGTTGGGCCGACACCCGGCGAATAGTAGTAATGGTCACTCCCGCTGAGTGATCATGGAGCGGGATTGACCGAAAGGAGGGTGACTATCCGCGTAAGGACTTGGGCGAGTGTATTCTCCCGCGTAGGCGCCCTGGTCGCTGTGGATCCCAAGTCGCTGTCAGGAGGAGTCTACTGGAGCCAAGGATCGGAGAGGTGAACTGAACAGCTGAAGTAGGCAGAGTGAAGGTCAGCTGCAAATAGGGTGACTCCCCTGTTGGGAAGCAGGGGGGCCGCCAGGTAAAAAGGCACCGGGCTTCTTGTTTTTTTTTTTTAAAGAATGCGTCCTGCTGTATTTTAACCTCGTTGTTTTTAAGAAGACTTTTTTCTATTGTTTTTAACCTCCACATTTCACTTCTGATTTCATGGATTGTTTATTGGAACTTTGGACACTGCACTTTAATTTGCACACCTTGTTTTGTTGATTGTTTTAATAAAAGCACTTTGTACTTTTTCACCATCCCCATGCTTTGCTGTGCCTCACTGCTAAGCTCATCGGTAACATTACCGACGGTGTAGGGTTCAAGGGCTCCCGATAGCAGATGGGAGCATACAGCAAACACGCATCGTCACAACATGATTTTTTGTTTTTTCACGTAAATTTGAATTGATTGTTGAAATGTATGAAGGTGGCATGCGTATCCGGGACATGGCTGTTGCATACCGTTTGCCGAGAACAATGGTATCTACGATTGTGAAAAACAAAGACGTTATTAAAAAGTAAAGTGAGGTTAAAATTTCATTTATTTAATCTAATTGCTTTTGTATTTACGGATTTTAGTATTAAGCAGTGTTTAAATTATTTTATACAACCCCATCAATGTATAATATGCCAATAACAATAGGATTTTTTTCATGGGAACAGATTAATCATTTTCCCATTATTTCTTATGGAAAAAGTTAGTTTGGTATACGTCATGTTTGGTATAAGTCCAAGGATCTGGGACAGATTAAGGACGTATACCAAGGTACCACTGTATGTATATATATACAGTATATATATTTATATATATATTATAGTGTGTGTGAGTGTGTGTCTTGAGTTGGACTAATCTCTAAGACATGTAGTTGAAGCAGAAACTTTCATAACTTTTAAAAGTATCGGGACAAGATATTTGGGCAGCTTAGCTATTATTTAAAGAAACAATCTTGATGGATTGAATCTTCTCCTTTATCAAATTTCTTATGTTCACTTTTTGGTCCAGGATTATTTTAAGCCTTTTTTGCAGTTCTTTTAAGTTAGGATCTAACTTCCTGTTCTCTCTTCATGGCTGATTTTAATGATAAAAAGAAGGATGACAAAGTGCTTTCTAATATGTAAAGCATCCTAGAGTTCAAAGCAATGTCCTTCTCTTTATTTCTTTTACCTTTAATGTTCTGTGCCAAGCAGAGCCCAGAGTGACACAAAGCTCTAAGGGCCCATTCACACTTATTATAACTTCTTGCATTTGTCTGGCATTTTTCTAAATTTTTAATGACATTTTGCAAGTACTTTTTTGGTGTTTTTCAGCAATTTTCCAGGTGTTTTGCAAGCATTATCCAGCATTTTGAAGTGCTTTCAAAGAGTTTCCATTTACTTAAAAACAGCATTGCTTTATTTTGGAAATAAAATTGTGTACTGCTGTCGACGCAACATCCTTTAAGTATGTGATCTGTGTGAGTAGTGACGGCTAGTGAAGAATAAGTTAAGCATGTGCATAGTGTGCAATCAAGTGAAAAGAACTGAACAGACATTGTATCATATACATGTAATTATGCATGCTCTGAGGTGTAAATTTAATCCACCCAGTTTAGGGTAATAGGGGGTCAGTGATTATCTCAGCCACACTGGGTGTAAGATAAGAAGCAAATGTGGTGAGAAGTACCTATGTCCTTTGCTGCCAATCAGAAAACAGTGTTCTGCATGCAATCCTTTTACAGAAATCTATTAATAAAGTGTCTGTTTAGTTTTAATTCATTTATCTGATATAGATATGCTGAAACAGGGTGATCTGGTGGCACAGCAGCCAGTTGGTTCGAATTGGGGATGGAGAGATGGGATGGATGTTATTTGTTTCACAACACATAAATGACTAAACATATTTTCTTGATTGAGAAGTATTGCTGACACATTTCTCTTACTCACATTGACTAATACCAGCTAGTCCAAAAACGCATGGGCAGAACATGCAAACCCCTAACAGTTGGTGTAGTGTGGCAGAAATGAGAGCTCTGCACTGTCACTCTGCATATATGCTAAAACATCTGGCAAAAAACATTTTAAACTTCAACTTGATTAAAATTAATTGTATACCTATTTGTTTTGTTCTGGGCCCTTGACTGCAAGCTAGATGCACACATAACCTCTTCCTCAATATCTGTCACTAGACGACTGAAGCATTCATGTGCAGAACAACATCAGCATTTTTTTTCTAGTTTGAATTTGTAGTTTCACTCTTGTCTCATCCAGGAAGAATCAATGGCTTCTTGTAAAATTGCTTCAAAGATGCTCTTTTTAGATTTACAAGCGTTACCATTCATGGATCGACAATTGATAGGTTGTTTTCCATTAAATAGCACCTAGAAGAACAGAGAGGGGAGCTATAGTGCCTGTCCAATAGAAGCGTAGAAGTGGGGAATATAAGGATTCAACTTTCTACTTATTTCTAATTATTCATATTTCTTTGAAATACATTACAAATAAAGCAACCTGGCTACAAAGGAGGCATTTCTTTTGCAGTATAGTACTGTATAATGTACATAACATTCTCAGGCTAGCTTAATCCAATTCAGGCTGCAGTATAGTCAGGCTGCATTAAGTGCAACAAATAAACATAAACGCTATATGCACGGCTTCCTAAAGGATCTTTTATATGCTGTCTTCAGCTATACTAACCTGGCATACCCTTATACAGCATGGTGACTACAAACTATTTTTGTGCCATAAAATAATTTTATATAAACAAAGATTTACAAAATAAATTGAAAAGGCTTTTTATATAGTAAATCTACAACAATCTGAAACAGAAGAATGTGCAATGCACCCAAAAAGTTATACTGTATCTTGTATAGTTTTAATCATTTGCATTTTCCAGGATTTTAAACTGACATTCAGTGCTCAGTCTTACAGTCAGAAATGACTCATCAAGTTGAAGTGATTATAATGCAGAATACATTTGCTAGAATGTTCTGCATTCCATCATACAGTCAGTCAACCAGCCATGAAAAAGGTGTAAAGGGACTATTTAGAAAAAGGTAATTACTCAGATTAATTCAGTTGTGCTAGTTAAATTTTAAAAAGATGCAAGCTGTAGACTAGAGTCGTGCACATCTTATTTTTTTCTTTAATCTGTTATTCATGTATTTTTAGCACTTAAAATGCAGATAGCTTTTGGTGATTATTATTATCTAAGAAATCCCATACTGTGAAGTAGCTAATGCACTTTGCATTTGAATCAAAGCAATTATTACAATGATAAACTGCATTAATATTCTGTCGGCTCTGTAGTGAAACAAGCATGTATCTTTATTTTTATTTTGTATAGAACCTTATATTTAATTTACTTTTCAATGGACTTTTTTATTGCCTGCATATACAGTACATGTATTTTTTTTATCGAAGTGTTAAATTAAACGTAGATTATTCTGAAACAGTTACTCCTCACTAATGAATATGATAAATGACACAATCCAATAGCTACAATGAACCGTAACAGAATCTATGTATCAATTTTCTTGTTACCAAGAAACCAAATTAACATATTGTCATTTGATTTCCAAAACTTGAATTGCTCAAGAAGATGAAGGTGTATAAATAAATGAATGATATTTGATTTGTTAGATTTTCTTTTAAGACACATATAATCACAAAACAGATATGTTACTAAATGAACTATAGCAAATTAAATACATTATACATACAAGGAAAATAATCAATTTCTATGGAAAAAGGACAGAAATTACTATCCTCTAATAGTATGCTCACTTCAGAACAATTGATCTACTAACCAATTAAACTCACAGCAAACCTTATTGCATGGAAAGTGGTTCAAATATTTCAATCACCACATTAGAAAACTTGCAGACAAAAAGAAACTGTGCTTTTTGCTCATTTATAGCTAACAGCAAAGGCATCCTCATATGGACTGATCTTTGCCATTAAAGGTAAAGTAGGAAATGAGACTAATGTTTACAACCTCTTTATTGTTTGGCATTCATATTTAAGTGGGGGTGGTAGCAAACACTTGTGTAGAGTCAAGATCCTATATTTTCTGTCATCCATGCATTTGAAAGAATATTTCATATTCAAGGAGATGCACTCATTTTTTACAGCTTTGCCTCCCACTGAGTCACTGCAAAATTCCCCAGTGCAATCTCTGGCATAATCAAGCTTCTACATACCATAATGTTATATTGAAAAGAGAATCTATCATGCAGTACTGCTTTATACATTTACATTTGCTTTCAACATAAACACAAGCCCTTATCAATTATCCTTTTTTAAGTAATTAATGAAATAGGTGCCTAGCTCATTTTGCAGCTATAAAATGAGCATGCTAATAAACCCCAGGCAGTAATTATATAATTAACAAATATTTCCATCTCATTTCCTACAGGCTCTTGAAAATGTATGTATAGTTAGGCAATAGCAGAATAGAACAATTCATCAGAGATAATCCAATTTTACTTTTAATTGACACAATTTCACTTTTGACTTCTTGACTTTGTATCTGTTCATTCAAAAGAAATGCATTACTCTTGAAGACCAGACACAATGTGTTTTAATAGATCAAAACTTAATTATTGTTATATAAAATACAATTTCACACAACATTAAATTATTTGTAAAGTAGTTTGGTATTGTAGTGTGTGAGTAAACCTGAGGAAAAAGGTAAATTAAGCCTTGTTGGATAAACACAGGGAGTCCATTTGGCAGGTTATGTAGGCCATCAAATATGTTTTTTGTGCATTTTGCAATTTATTATTTTATATATTTTCTTTCTTTTTACTATTTTTTTGTCCTGATATGCTCCAAGATTGTGTAGTTATGGCTACCTATGTAACTTTCTTGACAATTTTACCTATAAAAGAAAGTCTGCAGACAGGATAAGATAGTCAGCCATAGTATTCTTGAATGAGAAGGTCAGCTCCATCAACCTCATGTTTTATTGCTTCTTCTTAATCTGTACATATATACCACCATTTTCAAACATTTTTTTAATCTGATCTGTCACCACCATTTGGATCTTTCAAGAAGATCTTCATGAAGAAAAACAGAGAGTGGCAGAGAGAACTTTGTTAAGGAAATGTATAGGCAGGCTCTATTGCAGACACGGAGCTGGACAGTTTGACATCTGTGGCAGAGCGACGGGCACTGAGCAGGCTCCTGTCAATCATGGAAAATCCACTGCATCCACTGAACAGCATCATCTCTAGGCAGAGGAGCAGCTTCAGCGACAGACTGCTGTCACTGTACTGCTCCACTGACAGACTGAGGAGATCGTTCCTCCCCCACACTATGCGACTCTTCAGTTCCACCCGGGGGGGGTAAACGCTAACATTATTCAAAGTTATTGTCTGTCTGTTATACCTTCATTGTTATCACTCTTTAATTTAATATTGTTCTTTATCAGTATGCTGCTGCTGGAGTATGTGAATTTAACCTTGGGATTAATAAAGTATCTATCTATCTATCTATATATATGCACAGAAGAAACAAATTATTACAAGTACAGATACACACACACAAACCCACACCCACACAAAGTGGTCTCTTTAAGTGTGGAAACAAATAAAAGTGACCTGAACAAAAATTGAAAAAAAAATCTGATGATTTTAAAAGCCACAGTTTAACTTTAAACAAGATGATGTCAGTATTGTCACACATGTCTAGAAAGCATTGTAGTAACAACTCTGAATAGCAATGCCATTGACATCATCAGTAGCAAAAAAATGCAACTTAAATTTGTGTAATGAAGAATGAAATAAAAGATAACCAAAACCTAATAAATAACATTTAGGCAGGCTAAGACCCATTTATTACAAAGATGTAAGTGGAATATAATAATGTAGGAACATGTAAATCAGGGTACAAATCTAAGACTGGTGATCAAGGCCATTCAGAACCAATAACATATTTTGAAATTCACATTTAGAAGAACTGTCAATTAGAACAGCAAGAGGAGCATTAGTTTAGGGAGAAGTTGCACTTGTGAATAAGGAGACATGAAATGATGAATGTTTACAAAATGCACAGGTGATGACAACATATATATTACAGAACCTATTTGTTTCAGAGTCTTAAGGGGACAGATATCCAGAAAATGATTTAGAAGAAATTCTGGTCTTCTTGAGATTGTCACATCCTGTAACTTATATTGCTTTCATATAATGAAGGATCTTTAACATAGTTGACTCAAGTGAAGGTCCAGAGGCAACTAATAAATTCGGTCGCTTACATCCATCCATACTGTACTTACCGTGCACTCAAATCAAGAAAATCAACCATACTGCTAGATTTTTGAGAAAAAAAAATCTCACTTACATACTTCTGCAGATTTTGTTTGATGCTTTTAGTCTGTTGGTGTCTGGTTAGTACAAGAGATAAGATCTAAATTAATTGTAATTAAAAACAAAAGGATCTGCAGACATTAAAACCAAATTGTAAGTCACAATCACAAACAACCAAAGCTATTCCAAGATCTGAGACAGAAGGATTTTTAGAAAGAAATAAAAGTTGATCTGTTTTAGAAAATGTGTCTTTCATTTCTCTAATAGTAATAGTGTAATATATTTGCACAATCTGCTCGGCATGGGTAAAAGCTGAAGCAGACCAGCTGGAGAGCAGTTGACAGACTCTGCGTGGTTACATTTTTCAAAGGCAGACATAATCATAAGTATTCTGAGTCACTGATAGTCACCAAATAAATTACTTAATTTTAGTGATAGCTAATTGACGCAAGAGGTGGAAATTGTGGCCCTCAGTGAGTACTTCTCATCACACACAGTTTGCAATAAATACATTTTCTGGTAAAGATGCTTCTTATTGTGTTTTTTGGGCTAACAGTTTTAAATAGGAAATGTGATCCGCTTCACTGACAGTGGTAGATGTCTGAGCATGACACACTGCAAAATGATTAGGTGTCCACATAAAACAACAACAAAAAAAAGAATAAAATAAGATATCAAGATGGATGACAGATGTAGAGTTTGTGCCTGGAATCATTCACATGAGATGTGTGAATGCACACACTTCAATGTTTTATATTCCCGTGAACCAAATTACACATAATGCAGCCTTTCTATGAAAAAGCATTTCTTTTACAGTACACTATAAAAATTGGTTAATATTCTCAAATGTTACCCAAATTGCAAAAATGTACATTTTTTATATGCTTTCTTCAACTTTATTAACTAAACAGACAAATTGGACACCATAGCAATTCATAATTAAACAAGTTACATGCTCCTCAAAAGGTATATTTTGCTTAATTTCAATTATGTGCATTTGCCTGGGTTTCAAAAGTCAGAAACCACTCATCAAGATGAAGTGATTAAAATGAAGAATTTTATTCATTCCGTTATGCAGTTAGTCAACCAGCCATACAAAATGTAAAGGGACTATTTAGAAAAAGGTAATTACTCAACAACTCCAACTGTGCTTCTCTTGCATTTAAATGACTCAAAAAAACATGATTAGTGAAAACTGTAAATTTTAACTTTGCTTTCTCTATCTAGTGCAACCATTTTTCTCAGGCAAATGCTATTGCTAAGAATTCATGTTTCCTTACAGTGCAATTTTATACCACAGAACTAATTTTATGTGACATTTTCTAGGGAAATACCACAACAACCCCAATGAAGTGTCAGCTTCTTTGTTTAAACTGCAAGAAACATTTGGATGTCATAAAATAAGTGTTTAAGTGAATAGCTCTTTTAACTGATCAAAAAGCCTTTTATATGTTACTTGTACAGTATTTAACAGTTTAATTAGAGTAGTAATAGCAAACACAATAATGTTAACATTTTTAATAAAATGGTGATAACAGCTTGCAAATCCCAATGAGCATTGAACTAGTCGTACTGAACTGTGGACTGGCGAATTATACATTTTTTTTTAGATGTAAATAAGAAATTTCATACCTTAGAAAATGCACTGAGGATTAATGAAATCCACATTTCTCCAACTAATCAATTTGTTTTGTTAAAGTCATCTCAGAACATAATTAGTGTTGAAATAAGGTGAACGAAGTAAGCTATTAGACTCCCAGAATATGTGGAAAAATATAATTTCCAAAATACCGTTGAAGTGCTAGCCAACCCAGAAGTCATGATGAGGTATTCATAATATCACAATGTTTTATTAGATAGATAGATAGATAGATAGATAGATAGATAGATAGATAGATAGATAGATAGATAGATACTGATAAAAAACAATATTAAATTAAAGAGTGATCCAGGGAACAAGTCTACATAAAAGAAAGTGGTAGGAGTGATCAGTGAAATAGAGAAAAATAGAGAAAAAAGTAGAAAGATAAAGTAATACACGGCGCTGCTGGATGAAAGTAGTTTCTCACTCAACATTTTTTTAATCCAAATTAAATTATAAGCATGTTGTAAATTCAATTTTATAAAAATTGTCATGTCCTTGATCTGATTAAAAAGATGAAATTCAAGAGAGATTGTAGATATTCTTAACTCTGATTTTATTTGGATCCCTACATTCAATACACAAGCTAAACAAATCAATATATTTTTGACAAAAATACCTAGACCAAGCTGGACTTCTGGACGCTTTTATGAATCTTTCAGCCACGGTATGTTATATAGACTTGTTTTCTAAATCCAATTATTTGTGTAATATGCCTTTTGATGTTGGAACTGCTGGAAGCAAATCCACAATGCAGTTAGTGTGAAAGATTTCAGCTGAACATATTTAATTGACATGCTTCATTCCTAATTTCTGCTGATTCCTTTCTGTCAAATGAGTGGCTAAATTTAAAGCTAAACATTTGTCTAAGGAATTCAGTACATCATGACTTACCATTACACCTTTAAGATCATAAGATGAACTGATGCAAAAAGAAAAGAATTTCTGTAGGATCATTCCACCCTAAATGTACTGATGATTGTTTAAAAGGTATTACTTTATCTCCAATTGTCCTCTTTCTTGTTTAAAATTTAATCAGTGATGTTTTACATTTTGTGACATAAAAAACAATCTAAATTCTATTAGAAAGCCTGTATTACTGCAACATGTACTGCTCAAAAATTTAAGGGAACACTTAATCATCGTAGTCAAACACCAAGTCATTGTGCCATCACAATAAGGTTTGCTGTGTCTTTCAGCACAGCCTCAAGAGCATGGAGAAGATACCAGGAGATGGGTCATTACACAAGCGGAGCTGGGGTCATGGGGACCAATCAATGACCTCAATGCTCCCATCATCCAGGAACTGCGTACACACTCTGGCCACAACTGCCCAGTGTAAGTTCTGAAAATGGCTCTGAGGATTTCATCAGCAGTCAGAATACTGTTTCCTAGCAAGCGGAGATCTATGCGACCCTCCAAGAATATCCCTACCCAGACCATCACTGATCCATCGCCAGACTGGTCATGCTGGATGGTGTTGCAGGCTGCAAAACATTCACCATGGCATCTCCAGACTCTTTAACGTTTGTCACATGTGCTCGGTGTGAACCTGCTCTCTTCTGTGATGATAATGGGGCACCAATGGCGGAGCTGTCAATTGTGGTATTCTCTGGTGAATGCCAACCAAGCTGCACGGTAATGGGCTGTGAACACAGATCTCAATAGAGGATGTCTGGCCCTCATGGAGTCTATTTCTGATAATTCAGTCAAAAACATTCACACCAGTAGCCATCTGGATGTCATTTTGTAGGGTGTCAGTGCTCCTCCTGCTGCTGGGTGGATGCCGTTCTATGGCCCTGTCAAGCTCTTCTCGTGTAACAACCCATCTCCTGGTATCTTCTCTGTGTTCTTAAGACTGTGCTGGGAGGCACAGCAAACCTTCTTGTGATATCAAGTATGGATCTGCCTTCCTGAAGTAGCTGGACTATCTGTGCAACCTGAATTGGCTGCAGGTACTACCTTATACTACAAATAGTGACAAGGACACTAGCAAAACTAGAGAAGAATCAGTCAGGAAGGTTAAGGAGAGAGCAATTGTCTGTGGCCACCACCTACAAAGCCATTCTCTTTTTAGTGGTTGTCTTGCTGTTGCCTCTCCAGTGCACCTCTTGTCACTTTCATTTACACCAAAGAAGGTGAAGTTGATTCACAATCACTTGACAGGCTGCTAGACTGTAATGATTAAGTGTCCCTTAATTTTTTGAGATGTGTTAATTCCCCTTCTTAGACATTGCAGTAGCCCATTCTGACACTGTACATGTAAAAGAGTGTCACAAACATCTAGCACATAAAAAATACATTAATTTATCAAAGTGCCACTAATACGCTTTATGTTGGAAGAGACAGAGAAACAAAAAACATATAAAGGATCAACACATGGTACAAACCCTAAAATCATTTATCACTATCCTGAAAAAATGATATTAGCAGTATGATGGAGAGCTTCCAAGAACTAATGTTAGTCCCAAGAACATAATAAGCATGGGCACCGGCCTCCTTAACTAGTTTCTAAATGAGCTTTAAAACATTGCAGTGCTGAAAAGATAATTAACAAGATGAAAGCTCTAAATAAACAAAAAAAGGGGAGCACAAAACTACAAAAACAGTTTCAAAAATTATAAATGAAAAATTGAGCACTGGCATAGATGTGTAGTGCTCAAACTGGACCTAAAGTCCTGGGGCCGCATGCATAACTCTGTGAGTAGAATTCACACTAAAACATGGCACATGGACAAAAGTGGAAATGTGCGTACGCACAAATTAATGCAGATGCATAAATCTGTGTGTACGCCAACTTCATCATTCTTCTGCTACATAAATCCCAGTCAGCGTGAAAAGTAATGCACGTGCACATGCCTGCTGTCCCGCCCCGTCTCTTCCCAGAATTACGCCTCTTTGAATATGCAAATCAATATAAATAGCCCTTAAGCTCAGCGTTCTGTGAAAAGACAACAGCAAAAGCACTGGGAAAAATAGAAGAATTTCAGTGAATACCAAGTGGAGGCAAGGAAAAATTTACTATTTGTTGGTTTAAACAGTGGTATAAACAACAAAAGGAAGTTGATCGAGTACATAGAGTGTTGGAGAAACTTGAAAGTTCAAGTTCACAAAGTTGCACAGTGCCTGAAATAAAAAAGAAGTTGTCCAATATCAAAGTTGCCGTGAAAAGGTGAGTCGTAGCCTACCGTCTGAGTGTCATATGGAAGCTTATTAGGGTACAGAGAAAATAAAAAAAAATAGGCACACAGTGGGGAAAAAAAGCTTGAAATGTCAACTTTAATCTCGAAATTTCCACTTTAATCATGTTGTTTATTTTGTCATTTTAGTAGAATGTCAAAAACTTCATCTTAAAATCGTTTAATATACTAGTTTCTCAAATCCCATTGTAACTAAAGTAGCACGTTAAATGCTTTGTTTTGTATAATATGTTTTTCTATGTGCTCTATGTGTGTGAATCACTACGTGCTTCTTAAACGGGCTTTCTCTTTCTCCGACAGGACACAGAATCCATTACATTCGTGATATTACAGCTCTCTGAATAATTAAAATACTGAGATGTATACTTGATATCATTTTCATGATGATAGGAATTAAAGCATGTTATTAAACATGGGAACACAATGGCGCAGTGATAGTGATGAACTGGCGCCCCGTCCAGAGATTGTTCCTACTTCCCTCAAGATGCTGGCAGCACCATGTGCAACATTCAATGAAATAATTTATTGCAGCAGTACTGTCTCTCTCAAACGTACTAACCCCCAATTCCTGTCCTTCCTTTTCTTTCTCCAAGTACCCAATTGCCACGCAATCAGCTCTGTAATAGATGTCTAGCCATCTGTAAGCTTAGAATGCCAATTCTTCAAAACTTTTAAGGAACATTTAAATATATTCATAGTACATGTTTAATTATTCTATCCATCTATCCATCCTGTGTTGCGTCAGCCCCAGCAAGCATACAGTGCGAGGCAGGAACAATCCCTGAACGGGGCACCAGCTCATCGCTACTGCTGTCCACTGTATCCTCACATATTAAATTATTAACAATATAGATTATTTAAATAATGTTAAAATTTTATTTGTATAATGCAATAAACATTTTGCTGTATTTCATCTTAAAAATTACATTTTCATCATATGTAAATACACGCCTTACAAAGTGGTTTAGATTGTGCAATATTATAACTGTAGTGCAAGTTTACAGTGAGGTGATTGTACTTATAAGTAAAAACAGTTCTACCAGGAGCACTTGATAGACTGATTGAGTGCGTTTATAGTTCTTGGGATGAAACTGTTTTTGAACCGTGAGGTCCATACAGGAAAGGCTCTGAAGCGTTTGCCATATGGGAGCAGTTCAATAGACAGTGCGCATGGCTGAGACGTGTGCTTGATGCTGTATCCCAATAATTTTCTTTCCGATCAGCTGCTATACAGCTGTGATTCTTCACTCAGATACAGTGGGATAAATACTCTGAGTGGTGCATTGAGAGGAACAATGCTAAAGCTGCTGTTATTTGGAATAGTGTGGCCATTCCGTGGACCATTATATATTGTTACAGGTTAATTTACAATCAGATGCCTTAAACTAATAAACGATATGCGGTTAATTTCAGTCTATTTGATAAAGCCGCATCAGGGATGTGGATCTAAAAAAGAAAGGGAAACCACACTGGAACAAAAGCATTGCTTTGACGCTGGGTGCTGGCAGTTTGAAAAACCAAGCAGAGAACTTGCATACGCCAAGGATTTAGCTGGCGTGAAAATGTGCATGGCTTTATGCAAGGTTTAGTTTTTATACATCAACAAACAAAGAAAGGCAGAGTGTCTGTTGTATTTTGAGTTTTAAAATTTACCTACCTGGTAAGTCCAATATAATCATTTACAGTAATGTAAAAGGTGCTGGAAAAAAATGACTATCTGTACTGACTGAATGTGGAAAGCCAGTACAAATCCAACAAGAATAGTTAAGCATTTAAGAGGCATAATCATGGTAGAAAGACAAATAATTATTAATACTATGTACATCACGGGAATGTTCATGTTCATCTAGAGTAAGAATATGTGAAAGGTCTCTTTTATTGTGACTATGTGAAAAAAGTGCCTTATAGGAACTTGTAAAATGAAGGCTATCAGTGAAATTTAGGAACTTGAGTTCAATGTCTGGGCTGCTGTCTTCTCCTTCTGAGCATGGATTGAGCCCATACTGATGAAAATCAGAATAATTAGGATGAGGATTCCTCATTATGTGGAAGTGCAAGCAGTGGATATGTGAACACATGCTATCTGTCCTTCACACTTCACAGCAGTCCAGGTGGTAAACAGGACTTGTAGAGGGACTTTCTATTGGTGCAGGGGCATCCTTTTGTTGGTGCATGTTAATGAACACAAAATCTCCTGGATGAAAGGAGTGAACAGGTTTAGCCAAAGCAGGTGACAGTGCAGATTCAACCTGAAAGTAAGCAGAACTGAGAGAACTTGTTAAGACAATACAGTAAGCATACAGTACATGCTTTCAGCCACAAAATGTGCAGTCGTGGCCAAATGCTTTGAGAATGACACAATTATTGGTTTTCACAAAGTTTGCTGCTTCTGTGTTTTTAGATCTTTTTGTCAGATGTTTCTTTGGTATACTGAAGTATAATTACAAGCATTTCATAAGTTTCAAAGGCTTTTATTGACAATTACATTAAGTTTACACAAAGAGTCAATATTTGCATAATCAATGCTTGGAGTTTGTCAGAATTTGTGGGTTTTTGTTTGTCCACTCGCCTCTTGAAGATAGACCACAAGTTCTCAATGGGATTAAGGTCTGGAGTTTCCTGGCCATGGACCCAAATTTTCAATGTTTTGTTTCTTGAGTGACTTAGTTACCACTTTTCCCTTATGACCCGGTGCTCCATTATACTGGAAAGGGTATTGTTCGTCATCAAACTGTTCTTGGATGGTTGGGAGAAGTTGCTTTCTGAGAATGTTTTGTTACCCTTCTTTATTCATGGCTGTGTTCTTAGGCAAAATTGTGAGTGAGCCCACTCCCTTGGCTGAGAAGCAACCCCACCCATTAATTTTTCTCAGGATGCTTTACTGTTGGCATGACACAGAACTGATGTTAGCACTCATCTTTTTTCCGGATGCTCCAAACAATCGGAAAGGGAAGTTGTCAGAGAAAATGACTTTACCCCAGTCCTCAGCAGTCCAATCCTAGTACCTTATGCAGAATATCAGCCTGTCCCTGATGTTTTTCTTGGAGAGAAGTGGCTTCTTTGCTGCCCTTCTTGACACCAGGCCATCCTCCAAAAGTTTTCGCATCACTGTGCGTGCAGATGCACTCACACCTGCCTGCTGCCATTTTTGAGCAAGCTTTGCGCTGGTGGTGCCCTGATCCTGAACCATGAATAAAGAATGGCATCAAACATGGAGTAAGCTGGAATTTCATAAAGCCAATCTGGTCAGTATGTATTCAGTTCTGAATCTCCTGCATTCAGCGTGCAAAAACTTGTGCTTCCCACTCCCTGGCTTCGGTTCAGCACTGTCCAGACTGAGATTTGGTTTTTCCCTAATGGCCAGGACGCTCACGTGGTGAATCCACCTTCCAAGCCTCCCGACTCCCGCTGCCTTCTCTGCCTTACACGGCCAGCCATCCTTCTTCCGGTCACTCCCGCTCCTCCAAAATGCTCAGCGGGAGCGACCACTACCAACTGCCCTAGGTGTTGGCGAAACACCCCGCTAGGACTCACTGTCCAGCTGCTTGCGAGCGCTCGCTCACTCTCTCTCTCTCACTCACGCACGCACCGGCTTTCTCCTTGCAACTTCTGTCCCCACTGCCAGCTCATCCCACCGCTGCCAAAAAATGTGGTGAAGAGGGGTCCACAGCTCACTTCAAAGAGGAAAATTTTTAAATACATAATCGCCGCACTCGTGGCTCCCGGGTGAATTCATGATGCAGGCGAACCTCGCTTAAGTGCCCACTGTTTCTGTACATATAGCATAACCTATTTTAATGTTACCATCTACAGAATGGCTGGAGGAACCATCCACAAAAAAGTCTGTCAGCATTCAGCAACTGTGTGTCTCAGAGATGTGCACGAGGAGCAGAATGAGAAAAAACACTTTCACAAGATTCCTCAAGTGATGAAGGTAAAAGTATAATAGGATTTAATTGAGAAAAGAGCTGGACTTTAACATTAGGAGCAGCTAAAACAGACAATTCTTATTTACTCAGTGTACAAGCTGTCATGGGCTGAGGAGCTTATTTAACTAGAATAGTAAGTACAGTATAGAGAATGAAAAATATGACATTATGCCCTAACAGTAAAGGCTGTTTAGTCTCTAAGAACAGGTGTGCTGCTGCTATGGCCCTAACACATGCTGTAAGGGCTGCTGCCAATGGATCTAAAGCTTTTGAATAATAAGCAATTAGAGAATACCTGGCATTGTGTTACTGAGGAAATACAGTTCATGAAAACCCCTGTGTCTCATGCACAAATAAAAATAATTGTTTTTGAAAGTTAAAAAGACCTAAGGCTGGAGCTTGAGACAGAGGTAGTTTTATTTGACAAAATCTTTTTTGTGCCTTATCAGTCCATTGTATGAAGTTGTGTATGAAATTATAAAACCCTGCTTTAATAACGCAAGGATGAGATTTAGAAGAATCTACTGTAATATGGACAGAATCCACAGACAATACCTACCACATTTTTATCTGGTACCCACAAATGTGCAGAGATTTAAGTCTGAGGTAATCTATGATCATTTGCTCACCCACCAGTGACTGCAGCAGTCTGGTTTTACACCTAAGAAGTTTACCTTTCGACAGTATTCTCTCATGGAGCATAAACGCGAATATTTCACTGCAGCTTCTGTCGATTTTTGTAAAGCATTCAACTCAGTTGGTCGAGCTGCCCTGTGGGACATCTACAGACTTCACAGGATCCCCCGAAGATGCTGGATTTCATCGCCAACTTGTACACTGGTACTGTGTGTGCTGTGCAGAGTGGAGGCAGAACCTATGCGTTTTTCCCTTTTGCTTCTGGGGTTTGTCAGGGGTGTGTTCTTGCTCCTACTCTGTTCAATGTTTGTATGAACTGGTGTTGGGCAAGGTCATGGGGTCCAGTGGCTGTGGAACATCTGTTGCTGAAGAAAGATTCACTGATCTTAACTTTGCAAACAATGCTGTGATCTTCGCGGAGTCAATGGAAGCCCTGATTGGGGCACTTGAGAGACTGAGCGAGGAGTCTGAGTTTATGGGCTTGCAAGTGTCCTGGATAAAAATCAAGATCCAGGCCTTTAGTGACCTCTTGGGCACAGACATCAGCAGTGTGTCTGTTTGCGGAGAGAGTGTCAACCTTGTCGAGAGGTTTACTTACCTTGGCAGTGACATTCATGTCTCTGGTGACTCTTTCTATGAAGTCAGTAGACGGAATGGGATAGCAATGGGTGGTCATGAGATGGCTGGAAACTGGTGTGTGACGCCAGTGAGTGCAATGATTTTTTTTTAAAACATTACTAGTTTCTTAGCTGACCTGTTACACCCTTTATCAATGGGAGGTGCACTTTACCTAGAAATGTGTTTTTAAGAATTGCAGCCAGACTAAAAAAAGTATACCCCTCCATAACTACAACAGTGGAGATATTCAGACAAAGAAGTATAGTACAAAGGGCTGTAACTAGGAAATCCATTCCCAGGAATTCAGGAATCCTGCATGTCATTCCCGGGAATCCCAGGCTCCCAGGGATGACACAGAGCATTGGCATCTCAAATGTGAACGGTTTTAGAACGACCGACACTTATTTTTAATAAAACCACTGCAATATGTTGACACCAATAAAAGACTAACCTTATCTACAAGCAGTTCATGCTGTCATATAAGTACATGTATCTAGTTCAGGGGTGCCCAATGCGTCGATCGCGATCGACCGGTAGATCGCAAAGGTAGTGCTGGTAGATTTCGTTGCATTCATAAAAAAAAATTTTTAATGTTAGTCATTTGCCACTTGATTGACATACAGGGCGGCCAGTCTGAGATCTTTCTCTTCTAACACACTGGTCATCCTGTAGGCACGATCAAACGTGCAAGCTACTACAAAACTCTGGCTGTGGTCTAGTTAGCCTTCCAATTTATATAGACTAAAGAAGGGATTTAAAAAAAAATTGTTTGGGGAGAGTATGGGCTGGATGTGGATTGGGAAGAGGATTTTTTTTCTCAGAGTGTCTCAATCGAAGTGCGTTTGTCTGATCTGTCAATCTATCATTGCTATTCCAAAGTAGGAAAATGCGGAAAGGCACTTTCGAACTGTTCATAAAAACTACGAAACTGACGTCCTTCCAAAAAGTAATCTGAGAAAGACAAAGGCGAGGGAACTAAACTTGGCTGAATTCAAAAGCTCCTTGACTATATTATTTGGCTCTACTTATTTATGCAAGTCAGCCTTTTCCCACATGACGATTATTAAATCTATATACTGTAGTGACCATAAATGTATCGAATTGTTATTGTGCCATAAAGGTTATTCAGTTATGCAAGGTACGACAACATATATTTTATGTATAAAGTATACTCAGTATATATATATATATATATATATATATATATATATATATATATAATTTTTAAGCCGAAAAACTGTGGGCACCCCGATCTAGTTAGTTACGGTAATAAGAGCGTAGAAAGCGCAATGTGTCCAGCGTGCGGTTGTCCAGGCGAGAGTGTACTTCGTGCTGAGTACGCCAGCCGCTGAGAAAGCACGCTTTGCCTCCACTGAAGTAGGCAGCACAGTCATCAGATACAGATACACTTGTTCTAAACAACGCCCGCGCTTGCTGTTGCTCTGAAGCACTGCCATTTCAGCTTTTATTGATGCATCCAGTTTCTTGTCAATATTCTGTCATGACAAGTTTCTTGGCACAGATAATGTGGATGCAACAGACTGACGCATTGCAATTTCAAGTTGCTGTTCAAAGCTGTTGCCTGACAGACGTCAATGAAGTCTTCAGTTTTCCACTATGACTCTGTTATTTCTTGATTGATTTTTACACTTTTACACGCTATATATGCTAGCCTGGCCATTCCTGGTTTCCCAGGAATTACAGCAGTTTCATTGCCGGGAATGTGGGAATGAAAAATGTCCGGGAATTCCAGGCTCCCGGTAATCGGGAGCCTGGGAATGGATCCCCTAGCTGTAACTCCCACTTACAAAGAGCTAAAGGATGCTGGTAAGACACTACAGCTATCTTACAATGTTTCAGTGGGATCTTTGATGTTGGAATGTCAATCTGGTTAGTTGAAGGCCTTTGAACAGTGAATTCATACCACCCACAGATGAGATTTTATTTCCACAGGACAGTCACATTGTTCAAAAAGCAACCAATTCAATAAAACAGACTTTCTGATAATCACAACTGGACATAAGGTATCAGTAGACAACTTAGTAAATTACATTCATTAACCTTAAGAACTAATTTTCTGCTAACCATCACTACACATGTTAATAAACATCTTAACACATTCAATCAAGTTCCATTAACTTTATTCTCCTTCAATAACCCAAAAGCATTCCATTAACCTTATTGCACAGTTGTTATAATGTCTGGTTTTTCTCTGGTTGCCCTAAAGTAGGACAGCCCTTCTATACTTCTAGTTAGTTCTAGTATACTTCTAGTTACAATTAACCTTATTAGTGCTCTCTATTATATAAATATAATAATGTATGGAAGCTAAGAGCTCAGAGATCACACTCTGTGATACTGGGATGCCAAGTTCATGTGTTCCTTTAGATATTGACACAATATACGCAACATTTCAGCCAAGCAAGTATGGTTGACCTCCACTAGAGATCTGACAATTTCAGCTTTGATTGGTATAGGTGGAACAAGCTATCTATCGTGGTATATGTTTAATCCATTTCCAGTTTTCATAAAGGAATCTTGGACTTCATCTCTTGAGACTCTATTCCTCTGCCTGTGATTCTCTGCTTCTGTGCTTTTAAAAAATAAAGACGGCATGTTAATTATGAACAAAATTGATTCTTTCTTCTGGATGAACAAACAATGAATATATTTTACAAATATTTTTTGTTATTCGATTAATATTAATTATGAAATGTGCTTTATCTTTGTCTCTATATATTTTCATTAGTCTCCCCATTTTGAAACACCTAGCTCTTTCTGCAGTTTTACTATGCTTAGCATGGAATACATTTAGTAATGATACTTTATATTAACCCAATGCTTAATACTCTATTTATATTCTATAACAACCTTCTTAATATCTTATTTGTCTCATATACCCATTCATTTACCCAATTTTAAGCATACCATTTAAAATATTTCCTACAATGGGCATTTATGCATTCATATACTACCTGTTTGAGATTCATGCAATGCTACACAAAACTCTGTTCTCCTTGATGGTAGATTTGGTTGTAATCTTATGAACACATTTAAAAACAATAAGGTGCCTAATTAAGCAAATTATTATTTTAATTAAGAATATTATTCAAAGATTAAGAGCTCAACTGGAATGAAAATCAACAGAGGTTGTAACTCATCAAGACAAAGATCATTAACCCCTGGGATAGTTGGTCTTTTACTGCAAAAAGTTGTCCCTATTATCATTACCAGGAGGAGATGGCTTATAAAAATGAAAGTATGATAATAAAAACAATACTTTTGGGAAATTAATACATAAATGAAACAACAAAACACAGGTAAAACATTGTAATTGTGGTTGTTATGGGAACTTAGCCTATCCTGAATTACAGCTATTTATGTCAAGGCACACAAATTAATTAAAGAAACCAACCCATATGCATATCAGTGTTCAATAGCACTCTATTTAGATTACAACTTTTTTCAATTTAATTTTGTATAGCATTCTTTACTAGCTGCAGGTACTCAGTATAGCTCATTTAAATATTAAAAGAATGAGCCAATTATGAGCATGCCTTCTGCTCATATAAAATATGTTTTATCAATATTTATTACAAGTTGGTAAAAGTTTCTGCTGCTTTTTAAAATTGTTTTTAGAAAATATTTTAATATACCAATGAAAAAACCTGACTAATTATAAAAATGCATGTGGAAGTTGAACAAATGCTAATGAAAAGACTAAAGAAATTCTAAGTGTCATGCTCTTCAAGGTTCAACATGGTGCTTGACAGATTGACGTATGTCCTGAGTTTGCTTTTTATTTGTTGTCTGTATAAGGTTTACATGTTTTCCCCACATTTTTCTCAGTATTCCAGCTTGTCTCCCACATTCCCAAAGACATGTTATTTTAATTGACTATTCAAAACTGATCCCTAGGCTGAGTGCAAGCATTGTTGTCCGGAGATGTACTTGTACCCTGTTCAGGGATGATTCATGCCTTGCTCCCAAAGGTGTCAGGCTAGGTTTTGACCCCCTGCAGCCATGAATCAGATTAAGCCAGTTTGAGAATGTTGTTTTAATTTAGGCTTATAAGGCCACTAAATCTGAAATATGCTTTAAATTTGAAAAAAAAAAAGATTTTTGGATTGTAATTTCTAAGATTCGTTTCCCGCAGCATAGCATCATCACCATCATCACTGGTTTTAGAGCCTTTATTTGAGTTTACCCAAATTAGCTGGTTGGCCCTAACATCTTCTTTCTCCACTCTCCCTGGTTCTGTTCATCCTTTGGGAAGACCACTTCCAACCATATCTTCTTTGGCCTCCTGATTAGCCTTACCCCACCAACCTTCTTGTTGAACCTCTTCACTCAGTCATCCTTTGCCTTCACTTCACATGCTGACACCACCATCATCTCTACAAGTCTTTTTCTTAACTTGGTATTTGTCATTCTGTCACTATATAAAATTTCACACATCCATCTGATCACATTCATCTCTGTTCTTTCCACTTTTACTTGATGTTCCTCCTACATCAGCAATGTCTTATACCCACAGAACTTTGTGCTCCTCTCACAGCTTTCATAAACTTTACCATTCAAATGCCAGAGATACATCTTTGGAAGTCAGAATGGAGGACAGCTTCCTGAGTTTCTTTCATGCCTCTTTCACTCTGACCAAAACTGCTGCGACCATACCTCCGTCTGTACTCAACATGTCAACTAAGTAGCAAAACTTCCCAAGATTCTTGGAAAAAAACCTCAATTGTCAATGGCTAAAGTTATACTTACTACATTCTGCAACCCTCACACATTTCTATAAACAAAGGTAGCATTCACTGGCTGCACATTACCCATTATTCCACTATATCTTTTATGCACCCTCTTCTGATAACCTGTATATTAGAATGAGCTTCTGCCCAAAACCTTTACCACACACACTGTATGGCTAAGCACCCATCTCTTTCATGATTTCTGCCACTTCAGTTCCAACCATCACCTAGGTCTTTCATTCAGCATTCAAAAGCTATCATGGCAATTCTCCTCTAGTTGCCACCTACATAAAAAACAATATACTAATGGAGATAAGCCAATTAGAAAATCTATCTATAAATGGATGAATTGTGTTGTTTGCAGTAAAGTGAAACACATATTTTCAGGAAGCATCCTAAATCTGAATGGCTATAACTTTTAAATACTGCAAAAATTCAAATTTCCCAAAATTCAAGGTTAACCAACCTTTCAGAGGATAGCCTTTCATGAACATGGAAAGACTGACTATGGACACCATATTAGTTCTACAGTTAAGAGGGTGATTGTTTATTGGGTCATCATACAACATGTAGCATTTGCCCAAGACAGAAACTACAGATGTTAAAAATGTATATTTCTGTTTCCCTTAATTATATATTATTTTTGTCTTTCTATTCAGAAATGGGTATTGTATACTTTAAGAAGAAACAAGTGCTTTTTGCATTCCACAGACTCTTTTGATAATATTTTTTTAATTAGTATCCTTGCTAAGGGCTCCTTCTCTTTACACTTAAATACCACTGGAGATCAAGAAAATGCATGTCCATGTCAAAAGTGTGGTGCTTAATTATTAATTTAAACTATCATTGCAGCATAGCCAGAAGAGTGCCCCTTATCATTAAGAAGAATTATTTGCTCCATTTGTGGTTAGGTCAAAATTACCAATGAGTTGCTGATATTATAATGTATTGCATATTTTTCCTTGCACTCAATAAATAAAGCCATTTTTTTCATTTTTAAAATGTCATTGTTAGAAGTATTTATTTCTGAAAGTATTTAAATGCATATAATGATATTCTTTTTGAACACTTAGTTTATTTAAAACTCTTTCTTGGATCAAGGCACAGCTATTCACCAATTCTCTTTCTATTTTTTCACAAAATGTTACACCTGTAAATTGCAAGCAAATTAAAATATAGATTCTAAATGTGGAATTGAAATAAGGAGATGTTTGGCTGTATTACTTATTTTAGTGCCAGAAAAAAGTTATAGGTCTGCAAATAGACGACAAATTGAAGTGATGCATACTCAACTATGAAGTTAGCCATCTAAGAATAGTGATTGGCAGTCCCAGCAGCTCCTAAAGCCCATGTTATTACGAGTAAAAAACTAATTAAACAGTTCCTATAAGAACAGACCATTCAGCCCAGAAAGCTTACCTATCCTATTCTCCTACCTTCTTCAAAATAACATCAAATGGAGAAGGTCACAAAAATCCTACTTTCCACCACACTACTTGGCAGTTTATTGCATGTGGTTCTTGTTCTTTGTGTGAAGTAAAACTTTTTAACATTTGTGCAAAATTTAACCTTAATCAGATTTTATACAAGACCCCGGGGTCACTAATATGAGAGTGGATTAGGTAAAGGGTGGTATTATACAAGGCTGGAAACTGCAGAATGCTTGAAGCAACAATTCTGTGCTGTATCGCCACAGCCCTAGAGAATAAATTTGCCTGTGTCTTCTGGGTTAGGAGAAATTAAAAAGGGTAACAACATGCTTAGGGGTCATAACACCAGAGCTTGGTGAATTGTCTCTCCAATGGCACGAAAGTGCTTATAATTCATGTGTAAATAGTGCAAGCTGAAGTAAATGAGCCAATGTGTGTGTGCGTGTGTGTGTGTGCTCCCAT
This sequence comes from Polypterus bichir lapradei, assembly GCA_026402145.1. Classification (NCBI taxonomy): domain Eukaryota; kingdom Metazoa; phylum Chordata; class Cladistia; order Polypteriformes; family Polypteridae; genus Polypterus; species Polypterus bichir. Next base: position 39,387,423 of record JANRMT010062792.1, read on the forward strand.
CTTCCATGTGCTCCTGAGGGGTAGTTACAGTATGACTGAAATGAATATGCGATCAAATAAATGAAATGTTTTGAACAAAAAGACTCTCTTTTCCTGTCATTCAGCAATATTTTAAGTATTAAAAATCTGATTAAAAAAGAGAGGACATTATTTTTTTGTCAATAAAAGTAAAAATATGATTTTGCATGTACTGTAAGTGTCCTTACCTCAATTGAACTGTATGATGAGCATGAAATGACTCGGAGTTAATTGCCTGTTTTAATTTGCTGCTATTATTGAATCCATCAGTTCATTCACTTGTGGTTATTTGAGAAATATTTTGCCATGTTCATTATATATAAAGCACGGCAGAAAATGGAATGCTCAGTGTTTGTAATGTGCAGTAAATTTGTTGGACTTTATGATACAGTACAATATCATCATTATCCCTTGAGAATTGGAACATTTCTACAAATGTAAAAAGAAGTACATAGTGTGTCTCTTCAGCTTACAGCAAAATTATCTTTCGAGAAAAAGAAATAAAAAATAAAATGTAATACACCTGCCAGCTGAAAATATTGTCTTAATGGCCTTAAGTTAAAAAGCAATGTGCACAATTAAAATGGCATGCTCAGTACTGAAAATGCACCCACCAACACAAGACTGTCTTCTCTCTGTAGAATAACGAGCATGGCAGAATTTTCCACTGGTATAAAATAAAGGAGGGGCACAAGAAGGGGGGTAGTGTTATAGAAGACTGCCTGTAAGCTTTTAGATACCTTATATGGCGAAAAGTTTGTGGGCACTGTGACGATGTGGGTTCGCTCCACACTCCCAACATCCTTATGGAAGCCTTAAACCCAACACCGTCGGTAATGTCACCGAGATGAGCTGACAAATGAGGACAAATCTCACATGAAGCTAGGGGATATATCCAAAAAGTGCCAAAGTGCTTTTATTAAAACAACAAACAGTGTTCAAACAAAAGTCAATAGTGCAGTGCTCCACAGTTTCAATAAATCCATAAAAACAAGTGTCCAGGGGGATAAAAATCTAATAAATAAATCCTTTAAAATACGAGGTTAAAATGCAGTCTCTCTTATCCCGATCTCGGCACACCTCCGTCTATCTTTCTCCCCAGCTCACCCATAACTCGCGTAGCCGGTTGGAGACTACAGCTACAAGCTCATTCCGTCTTGGCCTCCTTCTGGACATCACTGACAGACCGTCCGAAGTCGGCTCTCCTCCCTTCATCCTTCGCGCTCCCGCAGTCACTCTTCAGATCCCTCGGGAGGACACCTGCCTGCTCACCCCACTCACTTGAACATTCAGTGGGGCAAACTAGCCCCCAGAGCACAACCAACTAAACGCTCCTTCTGTCTCCTGCTATAGGTGGCCAGCTCATCCTGCTATGACTGCCCTTTCCTGTCCATTAACTTCTTTTCTCTTTCCTCCATCCTCGTTACATCTATCCCCTCATTCTATCGTGTTGACCCGTATTTATACCCCCGCGCGCCTCCGTGGGCGCAGCGCCTTAATCACACACCACAGGAAGCCAATGAGGCAATCGAGAATGATCGCACCTACACGTGCAGGTGCGACTCACTCCAACTACCTCATTAACTCCTGGCGGTCGTGCAATCTTGCCCACGGAAAACGACATGGCTATACAGATTTAAAACCTGGCCCCTTTTTTTTGAAGTCGCGGACCCGCTATACCACAGGCACCCGACCATCATGAACTTGTTGGACATTCCTTTCTAAAACCATGGGTATTAATATAGAGTTGCAAACCCTTGCAGCTAATAGAGCCTCCACTGTTCTGGGAAGGCTTTCCACAAGACTTTAAAGTGTGTTTGTGAGAATTTGTGCCCATTCAGCCAAAAAAGCATTTGTGAGGTCAGGCACTTATATTGAACAAAAAAGACCTGGTTCACAATCGGTGTTCCCATTCAGCCCATTCAATACTGGTCAGGCCACCTCAGATCATCACACCATGTCTATATGGACCAGGCTTTATGCACTCAAGATGGATCAGAAAAGGGTCTCCCTCCAACTGGTGCCACAAAATTGGAAGTGCACAATTGTTTAAAATGTCTTTGTTTGCTATAGCATTAACAGTATCCTTCACTGGCACCAAGGGGCCTAGCCCACACTCCTAAAAACTGCACTAGACCATCATCCCTCCTTGACCAAACTTTACAGTAGGCAGTACTCTACTGACATCTGCCAAACCCAGATTCATCCATCAGAGTGAAGTGTGATTAATCACTCCAGAGAACTTGTTTCCACTGCTCCAGATTTCAATGATGGCAGGTTTTACACCACTCCAGCCAACACCTGGCCTTGTGCATAGGACAACCATTTCATGAAACTCCTGACACACAGTTCTTGTGCTGATGTTTTTCCCAGTGGCAGTTTGTGCAAGTCTGTTGTGAGTGATGGAGTAGTGGCTAGGTGAATTTTACACATTATACAGTTCAGCATTCAGCAGCCCTGCTCTGTGAGTTTGTGTGGTCCCCCACTTCATGGCTCAGCTGTTGTTGCTCCTAGATGCTTCCACTTCACGATAATAGCACTTATAGTTGACCAGGATAGTATGAGTTGAGCAGAAATTTAATGTACTAGAATCCTCTAATGGGGCCATGTTTACAATCACTGAGCCCTTCTGTATGACCCATTCTATTGCTGATATTTGTCAATGGAGATTGCTTAACTATGTACTTGAATTTATGCACCTGTTAACAATGGGTGCAGATGAATTTTAGTAAAGTTAAAAAGTTGAACTGAATAATCAGAAGCTGTGCCCACATACTTTTGGCCATACAATGTATATTTTGCTCCGTTTTAACTATATGTCAGGACATTTTTTATTACTTTATTTTTACTTCTGTGATGATTAACTTCTATTGAAGAATTTATTTATTTCTAACAAAAAGTGGGTGAAGATAAAGCTAAATGGTTTCTGTAAAGTAACATTTTTGAACTTTCCTTTTATGAAAGTCACAGTCAGCCAGTTAAGACAAAAAATAACACATTATACACATGTGCACTGAGAAGACAGACTTAATGACAGCACTGTGCAAGAGTAAAAAGCCCAGAAAGCAACAACCTGTGCATATTACCAACTGGCATGACATTTGTCATGAAGCATGTGTTAAAAGAAAAAAGAAGAAACGCTACCTGTTTCAGTCAACTTCCAGATCTGGTCATAACAGTATTAACTCTGGTTTTTAATGTGGTTAGGAACTATTCAATCATGATCAGATCACCAAGAAAATATGTTAATGCCAGGTGTAAATGGGACTGGAGGATGGTCAGACTGGTGAGAGGCTGTTAATTTCTACTGGCATACTCTCAGAGCTGATTTCAATCCTGAGCCCATAGCTGTCAACGTCTAGGTGTTTACAGCTATGTACTGGAAAACTGTTCAAAGATTAATGAACTCTCATTTAGTCTGTTTAGTAATACATTACATTTCTTTGTCAAACTCAGATTTTAATGGATGCATATGTCAACGGGCTGTTCAGTTTAAACTTTGCTTCAAATTACTTTTAAGAACTAGTTAAACTAATCTTTAAAGTAAAGAGAAATGCTAGCTTGTTCATATCTGGTTCCTGCTTTGTGCACAACACTGTCAATCCAGGATGTGGCTCCCTGCCTCCTTGCATTGGAGAGATTCCATAAAACATTAGTGTTGACGTCAGGGCTCTTTGAATGCCACTTGAGTTATTTAACATCAAATCAGCACATCATGTCTGTTGGACAAGGCTTTATGCACTGGGGCACAATCCCGCTGGAACAGAAAAACTGCCCCAAACCACTAGTCACCAAACTTTACAGTAGGCAGTACTCTGCTGACATCTGACAAACTCAGATTCATCCATTAGACTGCCAGAAAGTGAAGCGTGATTCATCATTCCAGAGAATGTGGCACCTCATGTAGTGGCAAGGTTGGCAACAGACAACACCCTGGGCATCTTGTAGTTTGGGATGACCGGAATCAGACTTGGAGAATCAGACAAAAAAAAATTGGCATTTCCAAAAACAATATTGGGTTTTATTTTCAGGTGCACAAAAACACAAAAAAATAACGTCCCAATCAAAAATAATGGAGATGTTTACAGTGAATTTTGCCAGTCCCAAAATGAAAATAATCAAAACTTTGTATATTCACAAAAACAGTTGTCTTACTAGCTAAAGAAAATACGATCAGGAAGAAAGTTGAACAAAGTCCAATGAATCCCAAAAATGCTTACAAAAGAAAAAACAGTGTATATACTGTACAAGAAAGACACAATGTGCACCTCAAACTCAAACTACATAAATACTTCCACCAACAATACTAGAACTAGGAGATAATTATGTCTATACTTACATACATCAGATTATTTTTACAAATAAGGCCCAAGCCGCTATACTTGATATACTTTAAAAGATAAGCTACACCAACCGCACTCTCCACATGACTGAGTCCAAAGATGTCTCCTACAGGCAGAAAGTGCCTTTTATATTGGGGAGCAAAACTTACGTCGCTCTCTTTCTCCAATAGCTGGCTGCCTCGTGTGCACGTGAGTGGGCACAAGCACACCTATGACAGGCTTCACTTGGACAAGAAGATGCCTTCTCCAGAAATTAAGTTAATTTTCTTGTAACTTTACCTCAGGACTTTCTCTTGGGATCCCCTTCTCAAACTAAATAAATAAATAAACAAAATAAATAAATAAGCAACACTGACAGACTGAGGAGATCTTTCCTCCCCCACACTATGTAACTCTTCAATTCCACCCGGGGGGGTAAACATTAACATTATACAATGTTATTGTCTATTATACCTGCCTCGCACTCTCCACCTTGCATTTTTTAACTTGCACTGCGCATTTATTGCTCTTTAATTAATATTGTTTTTATCATTATGCTGCTGATTGAGTATGTGAATTTCCCCTTGGGGATTAATAACGTATCTATCTATCTATCTATCTATCTATCTATCTATCTATCTATCTATCTATCTATCTATCTATCTA
>JANRMT010062792.1:39400202-39445917 GCA_026402145.1 Polypterus bichir lapradei
ATATATATATATATATATATATATATATATATATGTAGAATAAATGCCTATAAAAGATTTAGGTACTCTGATTTAACAAGTTTGAAGTTCCTATATTAAAGTTTATTTAAATACACTGAATTCATAATTTGGAAATATACAATAAAAAGAAATAATGATTACATAATTGTATGAATATTACTTTATAATGGACTTTTGTAATTGTAACCTTTGTGTTACTGTAGATTGATGATAGTTTTTACTTTGATTTAGTACACTAAAGGAGTGTACTCATCAAATGACAGAAGGGGGGAAACATTGAAATATTGACATCGCAATTGTCATGTTTGGAAATACAATGGAGACAACTTAGCTGCATTTATTTATTATGACCTGATGGAGTAATGGTCCCAAATCCCCACCAGCAGACATACAGGGATACCTCTAATTACTTTGTTTTTGTCTCTTAGTGTGAACATAGCAGCAATGAGAAGCTACAAGAACACCTAGAACTGTGCAGCAGATGGTTAGATCAAATTCCACCAAGGTAACAATATAAGTTTGTTGTCTCTAAAAAGTGGAGGTACAGCCCAGCCACACAAGTAAATGTCAGTACCATCTGCATAAGGGCTGATTCATTCAGCAGGATTCTCCTGTATGTGCTGCCAATGTTTTTCACTATTTTGTGCCAGTTAATATTTATGAAAATCATTTGGCTATGTTAAAAGTTTTCAATATAAATGAAGTTTAGAAAAACTACTGGTTTAAAGTCGAGGTCCATGCACTCTTAGTGCAGGTGAGGCCAACTCTGAGGTAAGATTATGGACAAATGACCCTTCTGGTCCTCCAAATTTGTACGACGTTCCCTATACCCCTGAGCTTTAAAAGATCGTCACAAGAATTGTGCTCTTGGTAGCAGATCAGATTTTTCTTAAGTAGGATCTTTCAGCTGTAAACCTATCTGTCTGGAAAAAATGTAATGGCCTCTGACTGGTGTTCCAGAGCTTCTCTTTCGTCAGTGACAAGGAGGATTTACTTTCAGAACACCAACCACACATAAACACAGAGACATAGACATTCTTCTCATATGCAGAGAAATTCTCCACTGCAACTCCAGTAATCCATTAGTAGCTTGGCAAACTTTGCAGTATATAACAGTATTCAAAAGCTATGGTGAACATCACAGAAGAATCTAATCCTTTTATTTCAAACTGAAACAAAGAAAATTGACAATCCACACATTGTTCCCACTACATTTGAAAGACAAAGTCACACTATTGTTGTTTAATGTTTTTTTTTATATTTTTGGCAGTATTTGTGGTAAAGTCATCCTCCTGCTGTGGGTCCTGCATGTTGTAAGTTGTAAGCCTTGAGACCTGACACATGCAGAGTGACAATAAATGCACCTTTAAAATCAGGAATTGGCCATGACTCAGAGAGTCATTTATAAGTGAGAAGGGCCACATACAACTGACTGTCTGAAAGCTGCCATTGCAGGTCAAATCTTTTGTTTCAGATATAAAGAAGGTGAAGCCTTGAGGCACATTTAGACAAATCTGACCACTACAGAAGACTTAATCCTTTCAGAGATATATGTAAATGAAAAAATGTTGTTGCCGTTAAGTTCGATGAATGGTCTAACTGAACTGCTGTAACTGACAACTTACATGGATTAAACAGGTTCTTGTTTGCAGACACACCAGTACTCACCTTAGAATGTGAGGTCTTTTTGACATATAGTAGTAGAACAGGTACACAGTTCCTACTTAAATAGATAGATTAATTTGTGTTAGTAAGGGTTTAAAGTAGTCATATAGTGCCATCCATCTATTATCCTACCCGTTATATCCTAAGTACAGGGTCACAGGGGTCTGCTGGAGCCAATTCCAGTCAACACAGGGTGCAAGGCAGGAAACAAACCCCAGGCAGGGCGCCAGCCCACTGCAGTCATATAGTGCCATTAAAAGCTTTATCCCCTGTATTAGATTTAACAGTCTCACAATATGAGATTTTTATGGGACTGTGGAATTAAGCTTTTTGGTCACATTTCTTTCTTCATAGAGCTCCAAAGGAAATCATAAAACATTTAAAAATATTAAATATATAATATAAATATAAAATATATTCTTTAATTATTTAAGCTCACCGTGGGCAGGACAGTTGCACAGTGCAACCAGTCTTTTCACATTCTCTTTGTGTCTGGATGGGATTCCTCTTGGCATTCCAATTTTCCTCCTACAAAATTGTTAGATTAACTGGTGATTTCATATTTGCAGAGTGCTTTGTGTTCAATACTGCCAGTAGTGGCTCTGGATTCAGGATTGAATTTAAAATTCTGCTTATGGTTTATAAAGCCTTAAATAATCTCGCCCCATCTTATATATCGGAATGTCTGACACCTTATATTCCAAATCATAACCTTGTCTCCTCAAATGAGTATCTCCTTAGAATTCCAAGAACAAAACTTAAAAGAAGTGGTGAGGCGGCCTTCTACTGCTATGTACCTAAAATCTGGAATAGCCTGCCAATAGGAATTCGCCAGGCTAATACAGTAGAGCACTTTAAAACACTGCTGAAAACATATTACTTTAACATGGCCTTTTCATAACTTCACTTTAACTTAATCCTGATACTCTGTATGGTCAATTCATCATAATAACTATTCATGGTGGCTCTAAAATCCGTACTGACCCCTACTCTCTCTTCTGTTTATTTTTTCCGGTTTCTTTGCAGGCCAGCACCACCTACTCAAAGCATCATGATGCTCCAACAATGATGGATGGATTAAAAGCCAGAAGTCTACGTGACCATCATCATCAAGTCCTTCCGTGAGAACCCTAAATCCAAAGAGGACTGTTTCATTTATGTTAGGTAGAATGCCCAGAGGGGACTGGGCAGTCTAATGGTCTGGAATCCCTACAGATTTTATTGGACCTTACTCTTATTCTATGTTAATTAATGTTGACTTATTTTATTTTCTTACTGTGTCTTTTATTTTTCTGTTCTTCATTATGTAAAGCACTTTGAGCTACTTTTTGTATGAAAATGTGCTATATAAATAAATGTTGTTGTTGTTGGTTCTCTAACACCCCTGAATTGGATTAAGAATTTCAAAGACATTTTATTCTGTTATGCTATGCTTCCTGCATCATTACTTGTTGAACCACCACTGGCAGCTATAACAATTTTGGATGAAGTATATCGACACATGCTGCACACAGGCAAGCGGGCAGTGAGAGTGGAGATAAAGACGCTACATAGATTGTATACAACAGGCAAAAATAGCGACTACTTGATAACAGTATTAGCTATAATGAATGAAAGTATGAATTAATCAACAGAAATAACCACAATCGACATTTTAAACTTAACAATTTACTTAAGAAAAAAAAAGAAAAACGTCCCAGCACGCAGAAAGCAGATGCTTGCAGGCAGGCAGAGCGGCGAAGGTTAAAAAGAAAAAAAAGTAACACTGTTTCCCCAGCGGGGAATCAAACTCAGTCTCTGAGGCACGGTAAGCCTGTTGCGCTCTGAAATGCAAATCTTAGTGCTACGCCACAGAAGCTGTTGTGTCGTTCTTGAACCTTTTTGTCTCTCTTGAACCTTTTGTGAAAGTGTTTATTTGATCTTTTGAAATCAGGCTTCACACATTCTATAGTGTATGCCTACATTTTGTAACATTTATTATTAAAATATGAAAAAGTTTCTGTTTTAACAATGTTATTACACAGATTACTGTAGAAACGGAACACACATGAAGTGCATGTGTTCCAAATAACAATCTATTATTTCCACTCTAAAACTCCAGCAGTTGAGTCACTCCCAGATAATCAAACAAGGCATGAGCTGGGAAAACTTAGTGAATGTTCTGCAACGGTGTGGGATAGAATAGCTGGCTGCTTGCTGCTTGTCTTAATCAGCATATTTAGAAGACAAAAGATGGTGGCGGAGAGGTTTTAAGGTGGGCCGGATCTACGAGTTTTTTCATAGACTCTGATATTCTAGTGTTAAAGGAATCTGGCTTTTGAGTTGAAGATAGGACTCTTGACCAATAAAAGAGGGAGATGGATGGGTTTTCAATTCAAAAGGGTAATCCTGTATGAACAGACTTCCAGTTTGTGGGCGACATTAAATTACATTAGACATTTACTTAACATTTCAGCAAAAAATATATGCATTTTGCATGTGAGTATAAAACTGGATTACTTCACATGTGGATTATACAAAACAAGTAAAGTGAGATTTATTTATGTACGTTTTTGATATAGGTTGCCATTGTCCAATGTTGGACACCATTCCTTCAGAAACATTCTTCATGACAACTTAGGCTATTTTTCACAGTCATCACTACAAACCACATGGGATAAGTAAAATATACAAAATACAGTATATATATTTTTAAGTGCATTCCTTTAAGGCAGTGAGGGTGTGACCTGTCTGGTATGCATAATTTGATTTAGACAGCATACCACACACCATACATCACTTACCATTCAGGTCTAAAATTTTCACTATACAGTAGACTCTTAAGATAATCAAGTCTTTTTAACACATATTTGGAATATATTTCCTTCTATATACTTTGCAGGAAAAGATTTTTTCTTCATTTGTAGTCTGGGTTTCCTTCCTTGACAGTCTCCCACAAAGGTCCTGCATGTGGAGTTCCATGGAGCTTTTTGATCTATGAACATCATCTTTAATTGCATCCACTGACGTATGTAATACATTCAAACTCACACTTGGTCTTGCAGGAGCTTCTTTAAAAGCAACCTTGTTACCAGGCAACTAGGATTATAAAGATGGTTAGTTCTAGGCTGTTGGGTAATAGTTTTGTAATATATAGTGAATTTACCTTTTCCTTTGTTTGTTTTGAAATTAGTGTGGAATCAGTTTTGTTTGTTGCTTGCCTTACTGATGAATGAGGCTAAACATATTTTCTCAAACCTCTCAAATTTCCAGGAAATCCTCTATTTATAATTTAATGCTCCTTGATCTTTCTGCCATGAAAATCAATTTTATTTCTAAGGATAACATTAAAAAGTTCTGTCCTTAGTTGTGGACAGAATGTGCAAATGGACTTTTATCTTAAAATAATTGGCTCAAGGTGAACTCAGTATTCCTTCCCCAAACAACCTGAAGGTGCCCATGTGCTTACTCCTAAGCCCAATGTATTTCACTCCGTTTAGATGCCAGTTTTTTTTAATCACTATTTTACTTTTAAGCACAGTGAGCAACTGTAATCAGTCCAGTACATTTCACATAATATACAGCTTCCAAGAAATACTGGATATGGGAATGAAGTGCTTTATTCCACCACAACCTGCCAATATCCTGGACGAGCTTCTCAACACATCTGTGCCCGGCTGGATTACCACTCTGGTGAGGACGCAGTGCAAGCAGAGACAGAAGAGGAAGCAGAAGCAGGGTAAGAGAGCTGGCATCGATGCTAGACTAAAGAACTCCCTGAACATGCCAGCTCCACACAGCCTGTTTGTCACAAACACCCAGTCTATAGTCAACAAGATCGACGAACTGAGACTGAGGATCTTGTCCCACAGGATGAACAGCTATGCCCATTTTTTCATTGAAACCTGGCCGAACGCTAACATTCCTGATGCGGCTATTGAGCTTGCAGACTGGACTGTCTACCGCTCACATAGGACTGCTAAATCCAGTAAGGACAAAGGCGGCGAAGTGTACATATATGTACATAATGCTTGGTGCACCTCCATGGTCATCGCAGAACAATATTGTTCTCTGGACTTAGAATTCATAATGCTGACCTTTCTATCTGCCAAGGAATTTACAATTATGTTCTTCACCACAGTTTATATCCCTCCACAAGCTAATGTTAAGGTGGTGCTGGCTAAACTGCATGATGCTATGAGCAGTCTGCAAAATATTCATCCAGATGGCATGTTTATCTTAGCAGGTGATTTTAATCATGCTAACCTTAAAAACTGTGCTCCCCAAAAGTTATCTGTCTGTTGATTTCCCATCCAGTGGGAAAAAATACACTGCATCACATATACTGCAGTGCAGCGAATGCTAATACAACATCGCCCTACCCAAACCACAGGTGGTCTGGACACATTTCTTTGTTCTTGATTCCTGCATACAAACCCCTTATCATCAATGCAAACCCAAATCTGCGAATTGGGTCTGGCCTGAAGGTCCATAAATGAATTACAGGACAACTTTGATGATACCAATTGGGAACTGTTCAAACAGGCAGCTACAAAGGACAATCACACTGACTTTAATGTCTATGCCTCCTCTGTCTTATCCTACATTAACTACTGTATGGACAATATCACTGTTACTAAGATCATCTGTATTGTCCCTAATAGGAAATCCCGGATAAACAGGAAGGTCCAAGACCTATTGAAGGCATGTGACATTGCTTTCCATATGGGAGACCCAGAGGCCTACAAAAGAGCTAGGTCCTAGCTGAGGAAAGGCATTAAGAAGGCAAAGCTGTGCTACAAAGCAAAAATAAAGAAGCATTTTAACAGCTCAACTCATGTGGTAGGGCATTAGGTCCATCACTGACTACAAGGATAACACCTGCTCAACCAACCTTGGAAACTCATTTCTTCCTGATGATCTCAATCACTTCTTTGCATGATTTGACAAGGACAGCAACCGAACTATCACTAAACTAACCCAGCAAGAGGCCCCAATATACACTCTGGGTGCTGAATGCATATGAGGTGAGATGGGCTCTAAATCACATTAATCCTAATAAGGCAGCTGGCCCTGATGGGGTTCCTGGATGGGTCCAGAAGCATTGTGCAAAACAGCTGACAGCAGTGTTCACCAGCCTGTTTAATATCTCTCTAGAACAGGCCACTGGCCCTGCTTGCCTCAAGGCCACTACAATCATCCTTATTCCAAAATAAGCAGTGGTGAGGCCTCTGAGCGATTATTGCCTGGTGGCTCTAACCCTTATTGTTATGAAGTGCTTTCAGCAATTTGTCCTCAGACACATTAAGAGCAACATCCCCACCTCTCTGGTCCAATTCCAAACCTGTTTGCTTAAATAGTGAAAAGGTCAACTGAGGATGCAGTCTCACTTGTTCTTCACACTGCCCTGTCATACCTGGAGCAGAAGAACAACTATGTGTAGATGCTATTCATCGACTTTCAACAACAACCCTCCTATGAACCTAATCAACTTGGGTCTCAACTCACACCTGTGCAAGTGGATTTTAGATTTTCTCACTAACAGATCACAAACTGTGCATATGGTTAACCACTTCTTTTCACCCATAATATTCAACACTGGGGTACCAATGGGCTGTGTGCTGAGCTCTCTTCTTTACTCTCTCTTCACAAACGACTGCAAATTTACCCATGATACTAACATCATAATAATGTTTGGAGACAACAGTATGATAGGCCTGATCTCTAATAATGATGAAACAGCCTATAGAGAAGAGGTCAAGAATATGGAGAGTTGGAAAACAAAGGATTCTTGACTTCAGGAAACTGAACTACAGCGGTCACCATCCCATCAGCCTTAACAGCGAAAGGGTGGAGACAGTCCAGAGTTTCAGATTCTTGGGAGACCACATCAGCCAGGACCTGTCATGGACAACAAACACAATAGCAATGACTAATAAAGGTTTTCATAGACTTCACTTTTAGAGGAGCCTGAAGAAAGCACAATTCCCTCAAGAGCTGCTGGTTATCATCTGCAGGTGCTCCACAGAGTCTGTCATCACAAACTGCATTACAGCATGGTACACTGGCTGCACTTCTGAGAGCAGGAAGACCACCCCAGCATATCAAAATGGCTCAGAGAATTACTGGCGCTCAGGTAGCATTACTGGAAGATATCTTCACTATCCACTGCAGCAGAAAAGTGAAGAATATTTGTAAAGCTCCAACCCATCCTGGCCATAGCATTCTTCCTCCTCTGTCCTTTGGCAGATGCCTAAATTAGCAGGCTAAATAACAGCTTTAACCCCATAGCAATCACCCTATTAAATGCACAGCTATCACAGCCCCTTCCTATACAGAACCACCACTGATTGAACTGAACTTTTGCATCAGCCACACATAATCACACACTTATACATGACCCATGTGGAACTCATGATCAATGAATTTATGGTAATCTTCACTATGACTTCATTTATTATTTCTCTACTTATGCTTACATGTTTAACTTTATTTTTACTCTGTTTATATTAGGAACTGTTAATAGTAAATGTGCTTCTCATAATATAATGTTTACTTAGTTTACTGTTGTATACTTAGACTTAAGGCATCTTTAGTCTTGCTCCAAATAATATTTCATTTAATTGTACAGTGACAATAAACGTATCTTATCTTTCTTTTACTCTTATTGTGTAGGGTGGAATGTACTGTATTCTCTTCTGTTTTTGTTTTGTTCCCTTTTATATTTCCATATTATAATGTCTGCCACAATTTTCACATATTGTTTTTAATTCACATTTCAATAAACATTTGTTAAAAAAAAGAATGTAAATTATAGTGACAATAGATTAAAGTAAGCAATTGTACAGGGTTGTCCAGCTAACAATGGACCGCTAGATGAAAATAGGCTCTGAGGGCTGAAACAGCACAATTGCCAACAGAAGCTCTTTTACATGCTACTGTATTTTGAATTTCACAAGGCAGAGGTCTGTCCAGTCATTTGAAATGTTGTCAACAAAGTCAGTTATCAGTGGCAGCAAAGTCAGAAAGAGATCTTGGACCACAAAGGCTAGCACAGGTTTTCCAGGTTGGCAGGAGAAAAAAATATTTCATTATCAACTGGTGATACTCTGTTGTCCAAGCAAACAGTCAAGCCTTTTTCTTTTAAAGTAGGCATGGTACTACATTCACTGGGGCTTCCAGAGAGCCACAGTAACCCTTTAGCCCTGAATAATTACAAGTCAATCTAACTTTGTCTCTGTCAAGTTTGCATATCCTCCCTGTGTCAGCGTGTTTTTGGCATGCCTACAACATGCAGATGTAAATAAGTGTTGACTTTAGATAACAATAGACTACAACATCTACTTAAGCAATTAAAGTGGCAAAGATGACATTTATAGTACTGATTTACAGTATAGTATAGTAAAATAAACCTGTTTAGATAAATCAAACAGAAACAATTACTTAAGCCATACACAAAGGCAAGAGTGCTTTTTCTGCCAGATAAACACACCCTATAAACTTATTATATAAAAATAATTATTTACATTCATAATATACTTTATTAATAACTATTGTGTTTACAATTCCACATGCAGTGTTAATAATTAATGTTCTTTTTAGTTTACATTGCAAAAATGAAATTTTAACAAGCCAGAAAATCTTGAAAAGAAATAACAGATCTTATTTTATTTGACTAGATTTGTATGTGTAAAATAAATTGTTTTTAAACAAATTTTGACTACAATTATCTTATTAAGAAAAAATAGAAAATAAGGACTTCTTAAAGTGAAGTAATAATTTCTTTTAAATAACTGAAAGGTTTTGGTGCTCTCCACGTTAAGTTAAGAAATTAAAGACAACTTTACTTACTTTTTAAATGAGCTCTATGAGAGGGAACATCTGTTAACAAAAGAGTTTGGAAAATTTGTTTGTGTATTTCCTACAGCTTAAAGGTATGTGCAAATATTAGCTAGTTGGTTCTTTAAACTCTGCGTTTATGAAAATATGAGCAAGTAAAAAAAAGCATGGTTGCTCTAAGAGTTAGCACTTGTTTATACTGTATTTAGAACTTGTTTTTTTAAAGCAAATGCAACTAACTTAATAACTAGTCTTGCTAAACTTAGCCAACAAAGTTTACTTAGGGAGTTCCCACACTCCTAGCTCATTTGTTTTGTTCTGAATCTGAGAATGTTTCATTACTTTGTTTCAAATTCCAGTTACTTTATTTGCATTTAACACTGCAAACTTTCGAGCGAATCAAACATATCAATAAACATCCTATTGGTGTGTTGTGGATTTCTTTCATTGGGCAGAAACTTTTTTTTTCAGTAAAAAATATCATGGAAGTTTGACAATAGTGGTACTTGTGTAAAGCCGCACTTTCCATAATTATTTGCTTATTTACCCAATACAGCTCTATGAACAAAACATCTATTGAATACCTGGAAAATACTTAAAAATTATGCACGAATATGGTATGAAAAGGGTATGTTTAAAATAGGCAAGTTTACAAAACAAGGCAAGCTAGCACATGTGCAAGTATTACTAGCCATGACTGAATTAGCGGTATGACATGAGTAAAGTATTCCTAATTGGCTGAGTATGTGCGCTGGGAAATAATAGTCCTTATTATTACAAAAAATGAGTGACTAATAGTTACTTCACTTTCACAGGTTCTTACTGCACCATATTTACAGTAAAAGTGGTAAAATAACAGCTATGTACTGTTAGGGCTTTGAAGGATTAATATTGTGAGAAAAGTTAATATCTTCTGTACCAGCCAGATTTTATCATGTAAATATAAACCATTACATTTTTTTTAAATACATTTGTGCTGACTGAAACCCAGCCAGTGCAGGGGATGCACAAACCAGTGTGTTTCTTTGTGCCAGTCCCAAGCACGGATAAATGTGGAGGGTTACGTCAGGAAGGGCATCCGGTGTAAAATTTTGCCAAACCAATACGCGGACAACAATACAAATTTCCATACCGGATCGGTCGAGCCCCGGGTTAACGACTGCCACCAGTTAGTCAACAGGGTGCTGGCGGAAACTGGGCTACTGTTGGCCGAAGAAGAAGGAGAAGAAGAGGGGGGAGACATGTCCGGAGGCAGGAGGAGAGGAGGAAGGTGAAGAGAGTGGAACTGAGGGAACTTTGAATGTTGGCAGTATGACTGGTAAGGGGAGAGAGTTAGCAGATATGATGGAGAGAAGGAAAGTTGATATATTGTGTGTGCAAGAGACTAAATGGAAAGGGAGTAAGGCCAGGTGGATTGAAATTGTTCTATCTTGGTGTGGATAGGAGGAGAAATGGAGTAGGGGTTATTCTGAAGGAACTGTATGTCAAGAGTGTTTTGGAGGTGAAAAGAGTGTCAGACAGAGTAATGATTATGAAGCTGGAAATTGGAGGTGTGATGATGAATGTTGTTAGTGCATATGCCCCGAGTGAGATTTTTGGAGTGAGTTGGATGAAGTGATGAACAGTGTACCCAAAGGACAGAGAGTGGTGATCGGAGCGGATTTCAATGGACATGTTGGTGAAGGGAAAAGAGGAGATGAGGAGGTGATGGGTAGGTATGGTGTCAAGGAGAGGAATGAAGAAGGCCAGAGGATAGTGGATTATGCCAAAAGGATGGCCATGGCTGTAGTGAATACGTATTTTAAGAAGAGGGAGGTTCATAGGGTTATTTACAACAATGGAGGAAGATGCACACAGGTGGATTACATCCTATGCAGAAGAGTTGATCTGAAGGAGATTGAAGATTGCAAAGTGGTGGCAGGGGAAAGTACAGTTAAGCAGAATAGGATGGTGGTCTATTGGATGACGTTGAAGATCAAGAAGAGGAAGAGAGTGAGGGCAGAACCAAGGATCAAATGGTGAAAGTTGAAAAAGGAAGACTGCAAAGTTGAGTTTAGGGAGGAGGTGAGACAGGAACTGGGTGGCAGGGAAGAGACTGGGAAACTACAGCAGATGTAGTAAGGGTGACAGCAAGAAAGGTGCTTGGCGTAACATCTGGAAACTGGTCCACAGCAGCCGCATTCATAGCAACACCGCTCCCCTTTATTCCAAACCCTGCGGGTGTGAAAGCAGGATGGGAATTCCTGACTCGATGTCCACTCAACTGAGGGATCGCAGTGTCTCCGCCCCTTCGCAGCGCAGCCTTCTACTGCCTTTGAGCAGACAGGCTCGTGCTGCGCACTGTTAGGAGTCTCCATCTTCTTTCCCGGGTTCTTCTCCTACTCTGCGGTACACCGACGGTCTAGGTCCCCTTATGGGAAGAACAGGGACCCCGTGCCGTCTGCACCTATATGGATGCCTGCGAGACTGACGCCGGCAGTTGCAGCAGGGCGGTTTGGCAACTGATGTCAATTAGCTGTCATTGCGGCTGCGTCTCATGTAGGAGGTGGTGTTGCCTGGAAAGCGGTACTGATCACTGCTGCCGCTGCACTCCACCCCCTTCTTTCATTTACGACACAGGCTTCGCTTACCTGTACCGTTGCGTTGGTCAGGCTGGAAGAATCAGCCCTGCGTTGCCTCACCCACTGTAGGATCTCTCCAATCGGTGCGCCAAGCTTCTTCTCCAGCCCTTCCTTCACTTCTTGCAGGACCTGGAAAAACAGAAAAAGGGACTGCAGGGGTAGGACAATGCCCTCCAAGTCCCATGCGGCCCGTAACAGTTTATTCTGCCGATGGTGAAATCGGACTTACCTCGTCCTCTCCCGTCGGCCGCGAGTCATCAAGGCCCTGCGTGACACTCGCAGGCCTCTTTGAGTGTTCTTTGGGCTCGTGGTGGAGGTTCGTCATCTCCGCCTGTGCGTTTGTACCAGCGGGGAATCGACACCCCTCCTCCGTCCCCTTACCTGACACGGTGAGGTTTTCCTGGCTCTCCACCGCCCCCTCCTCCCTTGACGTGACGTCATTGGGGTGAGACTTCAGGAGCTCATCCTCCAGCCGTTGTCTCTTGGCAAGCAGAGGGCCCAGGTCAAAATCAGGTACGCTCTCGCAGTTGCTCACCTTGCCGTCGTCCCATGGGTTGACGTGCTAAGGCCAACAGCGTGGATTCAATGGCTCGCCATCTAGGAGGTAGGCATACGAAAAATTGGAATATCCCCAGAGCCAATCACCACCAGGTCCGACACCTACCTCCTGACGGATCCCGTCTCCCGGAGTTGCTGTATTCCGGGTGACCTCAAGTTGCAGCCCGCTGCCCTGGGCTTCCTTGCCGACAGCTTGCAAGTTGGCACCCACTGCTTTGGGAGTGTTCCTAGATCTCTTCTTCCCCATGGATGGTGCAGTGTATCCCTGGAGCTCCTCGGTGATCATCCTGTGGCCCCTGCTGCGTGCTTTGATGAGCTGTGCTGCGCCTGCTTGCCTGCAGCCACTTCGGGAGTGCACTCTCCGCACAGCTGTGTCGACCACGTGCCTCGCGCTGCTGCACTTTGCTATGCTGGGTCTTCACGCAACTTAACACAGGTCACGGCCCAAATGGACGAACCGGAATCCTGCCAACTACACCAATGTGATGAAAAGTGCTATCCAACGCCCGACCCGGCACAGACTGACAAAAAGGTACGTGTAAAATTCAAGACTTTTTTATTTTCAGCCGTGGGGCACGTCTTACCCGTGTCCCACAGGCCCAACACAGTCCCAAAAGCAAAGACACATAACACACTTCTTCTTCTACCACCTCGCCAAGCTTTGTTCTCTTCCCACCCAACTCTGGCCCCTGACTGGTGGTTGCTGGCTCCTTTTATAGTTCACCCGGAAGTACTCCAGGTGCTTGATCCCTGAGTTCTGGCTGCACTTCCAGGTGTGATGAACATGTTGCCCATACGGGCTCAGGAGTCCCAAACACAGCGCTCCCTGGCGGTGCCTGCGGGACCCAACAGGGCTGCACCCAACTCCAATTCCCAGGATGCCCTGCGGGAACCCGAGGCACTGCTCCACCCCAGGGAGGCAGCCATCTATCGTCCAGGGGGAGATATTGCAGTGTCCAGGGCTGCTCCCCCTGAATATAGCGTGCAGGGGCGTCCCGACTGGGTATGGTCGCCAGCCACCTGTCACAATCAATATTTTAAGTTTGCCAGGAAGGAATTTTTTTTTGTCCCAGGCAAAAACTGCTTTTCCCGACACATACCGTAATTGTTTAAAAATATGTCCCTTGTGAGTGTTTTTGTCCAGAAGTAACAGATACTGTTTATTTGTGTAACAGCAAAATGAATACTGTTCTTGCAGATTGCAATCATTTTTCAAATTCTTAAAAAATGCAAATCACCACTTGCACCTTCATTTTTTTCATAAGCTATAAAATGTTCAATGCAAAAGTAGCTTCACAAATAGTATGTTTTCTGCTATCCCTATTTTGTGCTAGTCCAGCATGGGTATTGTTGCTTTTGTTCTTCTTTTTGCTCCTACTTATCCTGCTAAGCAGGATTTGGTAATGATCTAAACATTTTTATACTTAATAAAAAATATGTGATCACCGTTTCATTATTGATAAGCTACCTTCAATGGTTTATGATTTTAAAAGAACATACCGCATAGTTTCCTTAGTCTGGATTACTGCAAAGCTGTTTGTGCTTTTCCTTTATTCAGCTCTGAACTGAACATAGCTGATGAAGTAAATGAACTATATACAGTATGTATGACAAATGAGGACAGGACGTTTTTTGACCCGTGATACGTCTGGTTTTCACATTCTAACGTGCCTTCACTCTTTCTTTTTCTACTCACAGGTGTTTGTGGTATTATTAATGTTTTGTTCAGAAACAAATCAGTTATATTTCTTCCCCCCCCCACCCTTTTTTTTGGTTTTAGTTATAGGAGTAGTAGTAGTAAAAGTAGCATCATCATATGTCCATCCATCCATTATCCAACCCGATTTGACTCCAGAACACTAGATCTGTGAGGAAGCAGTGTTAGCCACTATACACATCTGTTAGGTTTTACACATTTTATAGGCCAGAATGCTTTATTCACAGACCATTACACTAATCTTCTTGAAGCCTGCAGGTAATTCAAAATGCTGCTTCAAGGACTATTACCACAAGTTGGAAATATGACTATACAGTACAACTCATGTTGTTATGTCTCTTCACAGGTTTCTGTTTATTGTTGATTTTAGTGTTTACCTTAAATTATACTTAGAGCATTAGTAATAGTTACTAAAAAAATGACTAAAAATTACTAAAAAACACTCTGACATAAGGACATTATTCATTAAATGTGTATATTGTTGGTGTGGTGGCACCACAAGGGTGCACAGAGAAAGTATGAGGACCAGGAAGTAAATGACAGAGGCATGCATAGTGAGAACTCTAAACTGAAAAAAAATGCTATCAAAACAAAACAAAAAGGGGAAGTCACTAACAAAGTCAGAGAACAACTAAAGAACTTGCTCCAAAAATGTTGTAACTTGTCTGTTATCATATTATGATTCAGTTTTTGTGATATATAATAAAAGTAAAATCATAAAAAAAATCAATGAAGTCTCCAGAAAGTTCAGAAAACATGAAACGCTACTGTGGCTCATTACAGTCCATTTCAAAGTAGCATAAGGAGACTTCTTTCATTTTCTGTTCTATGTTAATAATCCCTCTCTGCATCTGATATTTCTCCTGGAACCATCTCTTAGTTTTATCCAGCAGAGCCAATTTTCCTTGAACCAGTTGTTACAAAATCAGTTCTAACCTCCAGTGGGAAATCCAGATTCTCTTTCTTTCATCCTTTAGAAACATTCTTTTTTTAAGATAATCTCACTTGTACTTTCAGTGGCACAGAGCAACAGTTTATCTGTCTCAAATATAAAAAAGTGGCAGGCCACTGGTCAGGAGGTGGCTGGCTAGTGGACAGCATTGTGTTCCCATTCTTGATTTTTCATTTGTATGTCTAGTTTACTTTTTCAATGCTCTGGGGCTTTCTGTGTTTTTCCTCTTCCTGGTTTCCACACACGTTAATAGACTTTTGATTCTGAAGGAACCTCTTTTGCAAGGGCAGTCCAGGTAGGATAGGATGCCATGGAAATGGACTTTTTTATATTCTTTCACTATTTTGTTTTAGTTTTGATGTGTAATATTTGATTTATACTGATTTTAATAACAATTTTTAATAAACTGATTACATTTAAGAAAGATTTGATGGCAAAAAATACAGGGGTTCAGCAACTTTTCCAGAATTGCTTCTTTTCATTTGACTATTTAGTTTTATTGCCTTTAAAATTACAGAAAATTGTTTTAGAAGGGCATCTACCAATTTAATTAAAATATTACTGTGGAAATATAACTTAAGAAAGTAAAACTGAATTTAACAAAAGTACTTTTATCCATGTACAAATGTATCCTGAGAATTTACAGCATAAGGCCAATTGAACAACTGAAAGTTTGCTATTAACTGAACAACCACTAATGTTCTGGGTCCATTTGCATCACCTGTTTCTTTAAATATATATATATATATATATATATATAGAGAGAGAGAGAGAGAGATTGATTTTTTTTTCCTCTCCATACTACACGTTGTTTAGTCTAAGGGCAATATTTTTTTTTCTAAGGACAATATTTTTTTTGGAGAATTGTTTTCACTAAATGGTAGAAATTTTAGATGATGAAAGTCTGTTGCTCGCTTTGCCTCCAATAATATCTGAAATAGTTATATATACTGTTGATTTTTTTTTAATTTGTGCAATTTTCTAACATATTTATTAGTTCACATACACATCCATCCATTCATTTCAATAACATACTTATTTAAGTTTACAAGTTTTAGTTTTAATACATACCATAGAATTTTATAAAATTGTCCTTAAAACAATACAAAAAGTGTATTTTTAAAGAATAATTTGTGTCTTCAATTAAAGGTACAA
Organism: Polypterus bichir lapradei; assembly: GCA_026402145.1. Lineage (NCBI taxonomy): Eukaryota > Metazoa > Chordata > Cladistia > Polypteriformes > Polypteridae > Polypterus > Polypterus bichir. The sequence goes on from JANRMT010062792.1 coordinate 39,416,710, forward strand.
TATCAATCAATTCTGAACATATAGAATAGGACTACAATGGCAAAAAGGTTTTCACATGCATAAACACAAAGTTAGAAAATAAGTATTTAAATAGTTAGAATTCTTACTGTCCTGATTTAACACATACAGTGGAACCTCGGGTCACGAACATCTCAGAACATGTACAAATTGGGTTACAACCAAAAAGTTCGCCAAAGTTTTGCTTCTGTTCACGACCACATACTCGGGTGATGAACAAGCCAGTTTCCTTTCTGGTTCGTACGTGCCGATGATTTCCGCATGTGTTCAGTCTCTCCCTGTGCATTCGCTGTGAACTCTTTGTGCTCTATTTTGTGTACCTTCCGGTTCGTACGCGCAGGTGATTTACGCACATGTTTAGTCTCTCCACAGTACATTGTTCTTGGTCTGACGTGCATTACGCAGAGGGACTTTACGCCGAAAAAAGTATAATATTGATGTTGTTCATTCAACGTAAATTTTCTCTTTCAAGCAACTTAAGATTAGTCATTTAGTGTTGTAGCTTGAAATATTTGGTTTCAGATCTCAATCAAGGTAAAAAAAATTGTTTGTACCAAAGTTAGTTATGGTGGAGGGAATAAATATCAAAATCCTGTTTCAGTTAACCTAATATTTTAGGTTCTTTGTGTGCTGTGTGGGATGGGCCATTTGTATATTCTTCTGGTAGAACTTTCCAGTGTGCTGGCTTTCCAACAGCCAAAAAAGAAGAACACTTTCTTGAGTGGAGTGGATGTGGCTATACAGGTCTGGTCATTTTTAGCAGCAGATTTTTATAACGGAGGATTTCTGGTAAGTAACCCTGTTTCTCAACTGTTAATTTTAAGTATGAGAACTTGTAATAAAACATACTTTCAAGAAGGCTGTAGAAACATTTAATAATTTTTTGTTGTATATTTAAGATTTACACTAGACTTTGAAATACATGTAAAACATACAGCATTGGAATGTGTTACGTTCATAATATTTTTAATACCATAAAAACAGGTTACGACCAATAAACCATTTTAAATTGTAACAACCTAAAAAAATAGATTTACTTCAGTTTAAAACAAGTGAATTACACCCAATGACTCTAAATGATTTGCCTCAACTTAAAAAATAGATTTACTTCAGTATAAAACAAGTGAATTGCACCCAATCACTCTAAATGATTTGCCACGATTTAAAAATTGTAGGTTCAATAAGATAAAAAGAATTATATTGGTTCAGATTGATAATATTAAGTGTGAATCATTACCTTAATTATTTTAAGTTGAATGGAGGTTATAGTTTTTTCAGTGTACCTCAAAACTGTAATCTAATCTCCACCCAGTTCCTCCTCGCTTCTTGGTTGTTTATCGTTAGTTTTTGTATAAATTACAGATTTTTTAAATGTTCATTTTTTTCCCAGTGCTTAAAACTCATTAAAAAAAGTGTCTACAGCGATTGGTTCGTAAGGCTATAGCGTGAATTCCTGCAATGTTACTTTTCTTGGTTGTTTATGGTTAGTTTTTGTATAAATTACGGATTTTTCAAATGTTCATTTTTTTTCCCTGTGCTTAAAACTCATTAAAAAAAGTGTTTACAGCGAGCAGTTCGTAAGGCTGTAGCATGAACTCGTGCAATGTTAGTTTTCCCTGTTGAAGGTTTTCTCAGAGTTATTCAATGTTTTTACATTTAGTTTACTATTACACTTTGCATTCTGTGGTATAATTAACTATTTTTGTGCTTAAAAATCTTGAAAAGATATATATTTACGTACAGTCCTATGGGGGAAATTACTTCGGGAATTACGGTCGTGACCCAAGGTTCCACTATATGCATGAAATCAGAGCTTTAAATGATGAATATTAATATTGCAACCTTTTGATCTAACCTTTTGAAACTTACTTTGTTGTTTCTTCAAACTACATTTTAAGTAGCTGTTATTTTAAACTGAACAGGCCAAGGTCTTAGTGCCATTTTTTATTCTTGTCTTGTTTTTTACTGCTATTTTTCTTTATTAGAGTTTGTCAAGGCATCATTTTTACAGAGAATTTCAAAAGTAAATGGTGTGTTTTAGAAATATCAATTAAGACTTACATAATGTTTTAGAATGGAAAAACATGCAAGGAAAGGTTTAGGCAGAATTCTCAGATCAAGTGTACAAGTAAAGTATTTTTTTAATTAAACAAAGAATAAACAAGGTCAAGTCCTGAGCAGAGCCTTGGTAGCAACTAAAACAAGAATTCTGCCTGTGTATTTACGGTGTTTACTTGTGCACCACGTGCCCTCGTGTAAGACGCGCACCCTAATTTTTACAAAGAAAATTGCAAAAATCGTTTTGCCCTGTGTACAATGCGCATTGTGATTGTATAGGAAGCATTTAGAGAGAGAGAGCACAAGCAAGCGAGAGAGAGCACGAGTGCGCGAGCAAGAGAGAGAGAGAGATCGCAAGTGCGCGAGCAAGTGAAAGTACGAGTGCGTGAGCAAGAGAGAGAGAGCGAGCCCAAGCAGAAGAAATAAACATTACAGCATTACATTTCCTCGTGTATGATGTGCACCTGATTTTCTAATGCTAATTTTCGGGAAAAAATGTGCGTGTGGTACATGCGTAAATACAGTATATACCCCCTCTCTACACATGACACTGTCCATAGACCTAATCTTCTTTTCAATCTTCTTTTCTGCACTGAATGCAATATTCCAGTAAAACTAAGCCCTTTGATTAAACAGTTAAATTTTGGGACAGAGATGAAAACACTTTTTATCTTTCTGTATACTAGTGCAGTTCTATTTTCAAATGAATCTTTGAGAACAGATGTTTAACAAAGTAATTTGCATCTTTAAGACAAAGAGCATGCATTGACTTTGAAATGTATCAATTCTTCGTTTTAACAGCATGTGATTTGAAATAAATGATTTAATGGAAGGCTGCAAAAAATACCAATAAATTATACACCATTCACCACTAATATATATATATAAATATATATATATATATATACATATATATGGAAAAATGCAGTTTTTTTTCTGACAGGTGGACTATAAACATAAGCTCTTCATCACCATTTTTGGATGTTTTTGAAGTGCATTTTAAAGATTATTGGTTGCTTAGATAATTATGTTAGTAAGAAATGGTGTGTTTTTCATGAAATAACTGTGATTATTTCATTTTAACGTGTGTAACTCTTTAAAAAAAAAAAGAAACTGGAATAAAAAGTAAAAATTATAAAAAGTACAGAATACTCTCAAGAGTGAAATATAACTTTATAGAAAGAAAAAATACATCCATGGGATTCAAAATATAGTAATATAATCTGGGTTTTGGACCATCTCTAATACGACACTGTAGGACCTTTAGAGAAAAAGAGAGTGAAATACATTATCTTTAAAGATTAATTTAAAGAAGGTGATCCACAGGTGGAATCCGTCAAAAATTTATTTCACTTTTCAACAGAATTTATTTTACATCAGCAAATTTAAGCTTCCATTTACAAAGGGAATGAAATATCTTTTAAACCTGATGATTTCCGTTTTTCATTTTGTGCAGCCTGTTGACAGTCTTTGAGGATTTTTTATTTGATCAGTTTGATATGAACAGCATTATATATTCCTAATAAAAATTTAATAATTTAAAATCAGACAAAATATGAAAACAGTGTCAGGGCTGAACACTTTAGCAAGGTACTGTAAGCTTTTGTCTGGAACATATTTGTTCAATTTTAGAAGAGTTTTGAAACAAGGCTCTGTAAGTATAATCTGGAAGTACGTTGCAGCTAGGGAGCTTGTTAAAGGCAAACTAATCTGGATGTTTCACACTGAAGGACATCTGCTTAGTGGGAGGAACCAGTTCTACATGGTTAGAGAAAAGTATCCCAAGAGAAAGTTTTCTTCAGTTAATTTCTGGAGAGAAAAACTAATCTCATTGATAGTTTGACAAAATGCCAGTATTAAGAATGAAAACTCCAGCACTGTTATAGTAAGGTATATATTTTTACCTTACTGAAATTTTGTCTTTTTTTGTTTAAACTGTATTAATTGTGTTGGTGTGGTTTATCTACAAACTATTTACTACTAACTGTAGTAAAGCACTACCACATAGGGAGGACCCGGACATGAACCCATGATCTGGAGTAGTTAGAAAAGCACTATATAAATGTAATGAGTTATTATTGTTATTATTATTAACATAAGAGTTAATTGTTTAATGTAATATTCTTATGGTAATGTTACACTATGAAATGTAATAATCATAGAACTCTAAGGACATTTAGAGTTATGAGTCTTAAAATCCTAAATATTTCTCCCTTTCCATTAGTACGCTTTATGTTTTCACATCAGCAGCAATCCACAACTTATCGTTAGTTTATGTGAAATGAATAGCTCTGCTTGTACCCCATTGTCATTTTCAAAGTAGTTACTTGCACAGTAAAACATGACATGGTGTCAGATTAAATGGAAAAAACACAGTGCGATCATACTTTAGTTAAACTAAGCTGGGGTGCAAGCACACTGTATACAGTATACAGCTAAAAATACACCCCTAATATATGATGATAAAAATTTCAAACCATATGTGTAATTTATGTTTTAGGTCTTTTTAAGAATGCTAAATAAATTGGAGAAAAAGAATGCATAAAAAATGGTTTACGACTATTTTTGAAAATAATAGTTTTCAAAAAGTGTAGAACAGTGATCCCTCGCTATATTGCGCTTCGACTTTCGTGGCTTCACTCCATCATGGATTTTAAATGTAAGCATATCTAAATATATATCACGGATGGCTGAGAAGCTACCCAATCAGACCACGTATTACGTATTAAATAAAACTCAATGATACACGATATGCTTTCTGCGCGGTGCTTCGCATACTTCAAAGCCTGAACAGCACATATTGATTTTTGATTGTTTGCTTTTCTCTGTCTCTCTCACTCTCTCTGACATTCTCTGCTCCTGACAGAGGGGGTGTGAGCAAAGGGGCTGTTCGCACACTGGCCTAGAGGATACGGACGCTCCTCTAAAAAATGCCAGAAGACTACCTTCACATTGCTCCCTTCCTTGCAGCTGCTTTGTCCAGCGGTGCTTCGCATACTTAAAAGCCTGAACAATCCCTATTGATTTTTGATTGTTTGCTTTTCTCTCTCTCTCGCTCTCCCTGACATTCTCTGCTCCTGACGCACTCCTTTGAAGAGGAAGATATGTTTGCATTCTTTTAATTGTTAGACGGAACTGTCATCTCTATCTTGTCATGGAGGACAGTTTCAACTTTTGAAAGAGACAAATGTTTGTTTGCAGTGTTTTAAAGTCCCTGTCTCTACTACTCCCTGTGTTTCTGTGTAAATCTGTGACCCACTCATAAATGTATGGTTTTTACTTCGCGATCGAGGAGGGATCACTGTATAAAGAATCCTACTTCACGGAAATTCATTTATCGCGGTAGAGTCTGGAACTGATTAACCGCGATAAACGAGGGCCGACTGTATCTAACATAAATTTACATAAGAAGTTAGAGGTAATGATCAGGGGTGGGTTTCATGAAAGTTATGTAATGCTAAGAACGATGTTAACACTTATCATCCTTTTTTAGAGATATTAGCCAGGAGTTAACCACATTCACAACACCATATCTGACTGCTAAGAACACAGTGACTCAGGCTAGTTCTGGACAAGACTATGTGTGAGAATTTTAGTGACATTTGGGGTAAGACTTGTCAACTTCTTTACAACTTTGATTGTCAGTTAGCATTTACTGTAGATATGATTTATTTAACCACTTGGAATTCAGCAATACTTACACATGCTTGTTAGATGACTGCTCCTTGTTTGGATGAAAGTGCAATGTGTTATTATTTGAATATTATAAATACTTAAAAAATATTACGTGGATTCAAAAATGTTGTGTATAACTATAGGTATGAAGTAATAATCCATAACTAATATAACCTACGCAAACTTGAGTTAGCAGACAGTTTCAAATGTTGCAGTTTGAAGGTGATGAATAGTTTGATAAAACAGCTGAAAAATGTGTACTTTTTTTTTTAACTTGTTATTTTTTGTTTTTAAACATTACCAAGAAAAGCACAGTACTGACTAAAGCCCCAGTTATATAGTTATATATAACTACCCATTTAGTTATATATAACTAACTAGTTATATATTACTATCCATTTCTAACTTGCTGTTTTATTTTTCTCTCATAACTCTTCTTTTCACTGGGAGTGTGCAACTTGTGACATCATCACTGCTATGATTTCTTTTTCTCTTCCCTATCCCTATACTCAGATCTGGTTATTCTTCTTGGAGACTTCAACATTAACCTTGACTCTCATCTGGTTTCTGTACCACCCTGTCCTCCTTTTCATTCTCTCTGTTTCCATCATCTCATACTCCTTAAGCCAATTAACTTGATCTCATTTTCACATGCAACCTTTCCTCTCCACCTTCTCCATCCATCACTCCATTGCATATCTCAGACCTATTCTTTTCTGTTTTTCTATCTTCTCCCCACCCCCACCTTCACCTCCAGCTGTCACAATGCGAAGACATCTCTACTGTTTGTGTCCTATCATCTTTTGTACTTCTGTCCTATGTGCATTCCCTTCTTACAATTACTTTGTCCAGTTCTTGGTAGACTCTACCTTCCATTCTCTGTTCTGCTTACAGGCAACTGCACTCACCTGAAAGTGCTTAATGTAAAACGTCCCTCCTGGATAAGTAATAATAATAATAATACATTTTATTACAGGTCTCTCCTGTCTTCCTTCTCTGCATCTCTTCTATCTGCAGTCTTCCTTCTTTCAAAATTTAATTGCATCCTCTGAAAGAAATGCTTGCCGCCTCTTCTCTACCTTCACATCTCTCTTAAGTACCCCTGCTGCTCTGAAACCTTTATCCTTCTCTCCTAATGATTTTGCTTCCTACTTTTCTTCTAAGGTCACCAATTTCCAAAAACAGTTCAAGACCCCAATAACATCCTCTATGTCTTTCTTTACTGAAAATGAGTCTGACAATTCTGACCTGCTATGTAATCACAGACCCACATCCGGCGCTCTGGACCCCATTCTTTCCATCTACAGTCCATCTCTCTTTCCTTGATCCCCTACATCTTTTCTTTTTTCAATGCCTCACTGACCTCTGCTATTTTCCTTACTGATTTCATTAAGTCTTACGTAATCCCAATTCTCAATAATCTCTCTCTCTCAACCAATCTGTCATTGGGAAGTAACGTCCTGTCTTTTTTCATTCCTGTTCAAGACCATACAACTCATAGTCCATAAACAATTTTTTTCATTTCTTTCTGACAACAGTCTACTAGATTTACTTAAGTCTAGATTCGTAAAGGGTCAGTCTACTGAAACTGCACTGGTTTCAGTCACTAATGCTCTTAGATCTGCTCAAGCTGCTTATCTTTTTCCTTGATAAACATGGAGTAAGCAGTTTAAATTTAAACCTTAGGCAATATCATTTTTTCTCATAGCTTCTCCTACCATCTTTATGTTGATGATGCACAGATGTTCCTCTCATTTCACTGTTACAGGCCACAGGTATCAGCCTAGATCTCCAGGTGTCTCTATGCCATCTCATCATGGATGAATGATTATCACCTTAAATTATAACTTTCAAAGTCAGATATCTTGTACTTGTCCTCCGATTCTGCTTCTTCATATTTGTCTCTAAGCGTCACTCTGGAAGATGTCACATTTTCACCATCAGTCATGGTCAGGAATCTTTTGTGTGATTCTGGACTACTCACTTTCATTCATGAAACTTATATTTTCAACCATACATTCTGGTCATCTCTTTCTTCATAATATTTAGAGGACTTTGACCCTTCCTCACTAATTATGCCATGCAGCTCCTTTTTCAAGACACTGATCCTCTCTCGGCTGGAGTATTGCAATTCTCTCCTGGTGGGACTTCCTTCAACTACTGTTGTGATGTAAAAATTTGCATACAAGTTGATAAATATTTTGTATGTCTTTCTCTGTAACTTAGGCAAAGCAGTGTAATATTAGTGAGAAGCATTCATGTTTACAACCCACAGGACTAAGTTAGGAAAGTGAATTTTATGATAGGGTTGGGGGGAAGTGCCTCAAACAAGTTTGGTAATTGTTTCTCTGAAGTCTCTCAACCCCCATAGGAAAGCCAGGCTGCCTAACTGCCAAGCTTTACCTTAACATATGGTTTTGGGGGCAGGTGTGAAGGTGTTCTGTTCCCCCATTGGTCTGAAGTATGGCTGTTTGGAAATGGCTTGTATCAGAAGCCTTTAAGTACCATGACGTCCTATTGGCTCTAGGGGTTGGACAGAGAATCTATAAATTTGCTTGGTTAACCTCACTCTCTCTCTTACCAAACTGATGCATGAACTGAAAAGAACAACACAATGAAGAGCGCAACTCAGCAGCCATGTTAAGACAGGCATGCGGCCTGTTCTGAAGAAAGCTGACCACAAATGATGCCTTAACTAGAGACATTTTAAGTAACTAACAAGTCTGTGTGCCGCCTGAAACTACACATCAGCATTTATCAGGTTGTATGGTTGCCAATATTCAAATGTACTTTGCATATTTTTATTATTTATGAATATTACCAATAATACATTGTTTAAATTGTAACTTAACTCCTGCTTGTCTTTTACTACATATAATTGCCTGAGATTATAGATGTAGAAGGGAGAAGTGGGGAGAAGTTATATAGTACAGTATCTTATAAACAGTGCTAAGTCTGTGAGATTTCTGACAAAGGCTACATATTAATAATACAAAATGGGAAAGTAGAGTAAAATATTATTCTACCAAGACAAAACAACTACAATCAGACCTCTCCAGCTCCTTGACTGGCTTCACTTCTACTAGACCTTTTCTTTGGCCTCTCCATTGGTTTTCTGGTACTGCAAGAGTCCAGTTCAAAATGACCTACATGTTCTCTGAATGGTTCTGCTTTTCAATGTTTCCAATCCTTGGTCTCTCCTTATGTCCCTTCAAGGAGGCTCTTATCTACCTCTGCCTGTCATCTAACTGTCCCTCCTCTTGCCAGATGTGCCAAGACTGGACAGTGTTTTCCCATTATTTTTCCAAAACAGTGGAATGATGTGCCTTTATCTATTGGATACGCAGCACCAAAATTACTTATGTTTAGACATCTTTTGAAAAGACCTCTTTTTATTAAATATTTTGGAACTGTTTAGTTTCTCTCCCACTGGGTAGCTGCTGCTGCACTGATAAAGAGTTTAGGATACTGATTTTTGTATTATTCTAGTTTCAGGTACAATTATATAGTTGTTTTAATTCCCTTGTGCTCACTTTTTACCTCATTCTCTGTTGCTTTATAGACTTACACCTTTATTCTTATATGTAATTAACTTGAATTGTAAATGGCCTTGTATAAAGAAGTCTGCTGAAGTATTAATAATTATGCATAAAGGTCAGCATTACGCACTTCCTGGACATCCAGGTTTGTGATTTCTTAATCAAAATACTGAGCATTAGTTAGCAATAAGTCTTTCTAGGTTTGGGACTCTCTTTGCTATCAACTAGGCTTAAATTTTCAGATTTGGCTATGATTTTGTGAACTTCCAGCTTCTGATTCTTTCACTCTGACTGTTAGTTTTACTATAATTTCTGCTTCATGTCCTGGTTTAGTTGTAAAGATTAATTTTGACTTTCTGCCAATAACCCTCAGCTACTGTTCTGATTTTGTTCCGTTTCCTACTTCTAATTTAAAATTTGTACTGCTGCCGCCCTGTGCAATGAGTACAGGGAAGTGCCCATGCTAATGACTACACTTGTCGTTACACAGACTTCTAAAAATTTTATTTTTATCTTCTTATTCTGTCAATGCTTATACCATATGCTGACTTATGCCTCCCCCCATTTGATATTAACATCCAGGTGATAAAATGTCATGTTTGAAACCCCTGTATGATTTTTACATTTTTGGTTTTGTTTTTCAGGTCTGCCCTAACAAACAAAGCATCAAATTCTGCACACTCTCATAAAATAGCACAAATGCAGTTTAACAAGATGGCAAACTTGTTATTTGCAGGTACACCTCTTACGTAAAATTAATTTCATAGATGACACATCTGCTGAAAATAATGCCAAGTTACACTAAGACAATAAACACTTTAATGGAGCTGTCTGTTCCAAAATACAGGCTCGTAGTGATCACAGATCCTTCCCAGGAAAACCTGCCTGAAATCCCATAAACGGTACCATTTCACAAGAGTGTTTAATTGTAATGGAGACAATAGAGTGCAATTTGAGGGCCAAGGAGTGACCTTACAAAGGGGAAGGTGGAGCATACCTATCAGCGAAAAGTCATACAAATAATGACAAGGTGTTTGCCAGTGAACTGTCAGTAAGAGACAAGACATTTGAAATCAAAACAGGTGCAAAGAGGATACACACACTCAAAGGAATTAATATGTCCATGACCTGATATTGATCTGTAAATTTCTGAAGTAGTCTGCCTGTGTGAAATGAGCCAAACAAAAATAGAACTGTAGAAAATGAATTTCTGACAACCTTTGAAAAAAAACACTAATTGCTGTCATAAATGAATAATGGACAATTTAGCATAATATGATTTAAACAACATTTTATGTTGTTTAATACAGTGTTATCTTTATGTTGTGTTCAGCATTAATAAATATTAGTTTTCTCAAACAAGTTTAATTAGAAGGAGAAACGTAATTAAAATGAAATTACATTAAGCAATAATTTGAAATGTCCTATTATTTGTGAGAATAATGTATATTGCAAGTTTTGCAGGTCAATGAACTGTCAGTTTGTAATTCATCCAGGAGCATATTTAGTTCTGGGCTGTTAATGACTAAGCAACCAAAAACAGGAATGAAAATAAATTATGGTTTATTATTAGGTTAGCTTAATAAATAAATGTCTATTAAAACCTCTGACATTGTATTTCGTGATGTACTATGTACCACTAGTAATGTTAAATAAAAACATATTATAAATGCATTATGTCAGATCTACTAGTAGCGAATAATGCATAAACATTCTACATGGTTTCAAAACACAGCTTTGTAAAAAGCATAGTTCATTACTAAGTGACTACTTTAATATTATGACATATGTTATCAGTAGTTTACAAGTATCCATCCATCCATTACAATTTATTTTTAAAGCATTTCCACATTGAACTAAAACAATTTGAAAAGTTACAACTGTAAAGAAATCTGGTGTTTGTTTAAAGGCAGTGAGTCAGGTAGTTCTTCAGAGAATTGTTATAAGATAACTCCCAAAGTGCCTTATTGTTCTCAAGAACATTCAAATGTCTTATTATAAAAGATCCTGAAACAGCTGAAGAATACTTTATCTTATTTTACTGTATACTCCTTAAGGAGTTGCCAAGCTAGCATGGGATTATCAGTAGCAAAATTGCAACTAGGAAAGTATAGCATAGGAGACACCGCCAACAGGGACCTCCCAGAGGCAGTCAAACTCTAATTAGAATAAGAGGTCATCACTGTACTGGTGTGTGAAGATGTTTGTAGCTGTAAATGTTCCTCTGGGAGCCATGGATACTAACTGAGGGAATCACAAAGAGGTACTCCACCTAAAATATAAAATAACTGGAATAATGCATTCCAAAGCAGAGATCTATGAAGACCAGAAAATCTCTTTAAGAATAGGCATTTTAATAGTCACTTATTTTCTTGGTATACAGTAAAACCAGGTGACGACAGTTGATACTATTTAGTTCCAGTTGGCTGGCTCTGAAAATGGAGTTGTTTGTTTGGCATGAGCTGGAAGTAGCTCACAGATGGGTTTTCAAGTCAGTCCCCTACCAGTGTGTCTACTCAAAAGAGTTGTGCAAAATCTCACTAGAGGGAAAGATAGTCAAAGGGATGAGAGGTGAAATCTTTGCTAGTACTTCAAGAAATGGGAAAATTGAATAGCTAACAGAGGTACAAGGACCAGCCCTAGGGGAGTCAGTGGACTTTGCTTGGTTCTATTAAATTTCGTAATTACTTTACACTGTTCTTTAGTATTGTTCTGTTACAATTTATAAATGACAATATCGTAAGGAGAGACTGAAAAAAATGTTAACCTTATTATTTTAGCTCCCTAATTTCTAAAATGAAATTACTGCCAAATAGAATAAAGAACTCCATATGTATCATAATGCATTTCATTGCAGCATTTTTACATTCGTGAAACCTGATTAATGTATGAATCATACTGTTTCATTGTGTGTCATACAATAATTATAGATAACACAGTAATGAACAACTCCGTGCAAAGTGGTTAAATCTTTGAATATAATAGAAAATCAATGCATTTTACCTTTGTATTTCTATATGCATGTTTTATTGTGATACAATAAAATTGGTAATTTCCAACTTACAAGATACAAAGAAGCTAATTTGGAGACTTTACAGTGCCGGCAAAGGCATCTTTAATTTCGCTAACCTTATCTAACCTTTACCTTACCTATTGTAAGAAGTGAGTGCCTGACCACATGAAGTAATTCCTGTTGAGTTAAAAAATGACATGACATTGTTGCCAAAAAAAAAAAAAACAGGCACTGTAGCCCTCAATGGACTGAGTTTAGTAGGCAGGTTCTAGAACCTTCTCAGTCCATTTCAGAAGTTTGGGTATCAGAGGCTATCCCACAGGGACTGGGCAAAAGGCTAAGAACAAGCCTGTGCAGGACTCTAGTCCTTTAAAGGGACCACTCTCACACACACACACATCCTCATATATAGGGAGAATTTGCAATTACCAGTTAACATAGCCAAAATAAATAAATAAAAACTTTTGCAATTACTTCCTTCTGTGTGCCTTCTTATGCCTGGCCTAAGTAACTTTAATGAAATTAAACTTGAAGAGCTATTCAGTTATGTCAAATGTTACGGAATAACATAAGTGAAATGCAAACTTTATTGCAGCGAGTGATCATTACGAATACCAGGTGAATGTGGCAATCTGATGGTAAATTATAGGATGACCAGATTTTCAAAATCCCAAATGGGGACACTGTCCATGCATAAAGCCTATCCTCCTAATGCCTGCTTTATCTCATTATCATCAGAGGGGGATCAGAGCATGGGAATAAACAAGTTTTGTCTGCTACTTGCTCTCTGTTGTGGTGTTGTTTAAATATAACACAAGCTATTAATCAAGCAGGGTTCCATCTTGGAGGTTCTGGGGTGCTGTTGTAAGTAATATCGTGACAGCATGTAATTTGGCAAAGCAATGTTTGCAGCAGTGGCTCAATCAAATACAATGGATAGAAGAGTGGGATACTTCTAGGTTTATTGCGGTGGAGGTGTGCAGTTTAGTGACATTTCATTGCCAGCTTTTTGCGAAATGGCAGTAGGCAAAAACATGGTTAATGTAATTGCCATGCCTGTCTTTACACGGACAGGCACAAAATGTCTATGAATCAGTGCCAGTCCATGGGAAATGCTGTCTGAAATCATGGGGAGGAGTGAAATGCTGGTGCACAGGTAAGCCCCCAACCCTACCCTTTGTGGTTAATCTGCTGGGAAGACTTAATAAAGCAGAAACAACATGCCGAGGGAAAAGGTTTCCATATGGGCTCATCTGGACTTCAGAATGCTGGATTAACTGCCCACCCAGCCGTCCATGTAGCAAGTACCCCTCTACCAGTGCACATAGTCTACTGGGTTTTCACTAACTTACTGTATATCAAGCATGTGCTTATAGTCAGTAGCGGCTATCAGAGGTGAAAAAGAGGAAAATTTGCAAAATATACAAATTGGTGTAACTGCTGTCGAGGTAGAATTGAAACAGTAAATTAATTTGTAGTTTAAGTCACACAGAATGTTTCTCTGCTTTAAGATAAACAAGTTCACAGATTTACCAATTCTATTCAATGGAAGATTTTAAAATTTCAAATGTTTATACAGGACGTCATATCTGTTCTTGATATCTCAATGAAAACTGAAAATTTCCTTGAGTAATACATTTGTCATGTTTCAACAAATATGGACCAATGGGGGCCAAGTTGTTTCATGCAGACGGACAAACAGACATGCACATGAAAATGGAATTAACAAAAAAATTTGGTTTTACAGGAGTGAAAGAATCTGGTAACTTTTATGATCAATTTACACCGACAATCTTGCTGTCCTTATGTTTTCTTTATTGACGTCATATGTCCATGAATACATACACACACAAATGGTAACATATGTTTGGGCAGTATTGGTTACTAGCAAAATACCCGCGCTTCGCAGTGGAGAAGTAGTGTGTTAAAGAAGTTATGAAAAAGAAAAGGAAACATTCTAAAAATAACGTAACATGATTGTGAATGTAATTGTTTTGTCACTGTTATGAGTGTTGCTGTCATATATGTATATATATATATATATATATATACACACACACACACACACATATAAACATATATACATATACATATATACATATACACATATCTACATATACACTTATCTATATATATATATATACATACACACATCTACATATATATACATATATACACATATATATATATACACATACATACATACATACAGATAAATATACATATATACACACATACATATACATATATACACATACATACATACATACACACACAGACACATATATATACATACAGATCTACATATATATACATATCTACATACACGTATATATATACATATCCACATATATATATACATATCTACATATATACATACATACATACATATATATATATAGATATCTACATATATATATACTGTATATAGCAAAATCCCATGCTTCGCAGCGACGAACTACTGCTTTTAAATTTTTATTAAGAAGAAAAGAAAACCTTTTTAAACTGAGGGAAAATATACCAATAACTATCTGTTAAGGATCTCTTTGTATACCACGTTGTCAGTTCAGCACTCCGGTTGTAATATGACCAAGCTGTGCACTGAGCTTACTCTTGAGAATGCAACGTATAGTTGTCCAGGAGAAAAGCAATGTTGCTTCAAATCAATGGCAACCTTTTGTAGGGTCTGTCCTTGAGACTTATTAATTGTCATTGTGAAGCAGAGCCTTACTGGAAATTTGAGACATTTGAATTGAAATGGGAGATCAGAGGGTATAACGGTGATGCGAGGAATACATTCAGAGTGTGGCGCTCTGCTGTTTTTTTGTGTAGCTGCCTTCACACAGCTTCTCCGCTGCTTTATAAATGAACGCCATATAAGGCCGTCGTTTCTCCTTGCTTCGCGGTTCTGTAATCGTTTATTACGATTGCTATAGTTATTGTGTAGCTATTTGAGACTTACTTTACTGTTCAGGTACCCATTTCCTTTATTTAATCCGCAGCGTGTACGCTATTTTTTGTTAGTTTATTACGATTATGGATATTTATTGATTCCCTTCTTTAGCTGACTGCCTGCTCATATAAGGCGCTCCGCTGGATTTTTGTGAAGCAGCCTTTACACAGCTTCTCCGCTGTTTTATAAACGAACGACATGTAAGGCCATCCTTTTTCCTTGCTTTGCCAAGGAAGCTGCCTTTTTATTTAATCCACGGGTTCTCTGCTGTTTTATTGTTCGTTTATTACGATTGTTATAGTTCTCTTTATATAGCACGTTGTCAGTTCAGCACTCCGGTTGTAATATGACAAAGCTGCGCGAGCTCACTCTTGAGAATGCAACGTATAGTTGTTCAGGAGAAAAGCAATCTTGCCTGAAATCAATGGCAACCTTTTGTAGGGTCTGTCCCTCAGACTTATTACTTGTCATCGCGAAGCAGAGCCTTACTGGAAATTGGAGGCATTTGAATTGAAATGGGAGATCAGAGGGTATAACGGGGATGCCAGGAATACATTGAGTGTGGAGAAACTCCAGAGACAGCGTGTGTATTAACTTGTGGATTTGTCTGTGAGTATTTGGTGGCAGCGTGACGAAGTTGCTTCCGCAAGACCGCGTTAGCTGTGGAGCTCAGCTCGGAGCATATTCTTTTCCTACCTTGTCAATTGTGTAATGCGTTTTTTGAACAGGTTTGATGCATGGAAGTGATCACTCGTACTGTGTTTAGTCAGTTCACGTGAGCTGCTCTCTTGTGTGATGTTGCAATCTCCATGGCTTTATTTAATGTTAGCTAAGACCCGGCACTTAAAAGTTTCTCGCTACAGCAATTTTAACTCTGTTACAAAGTGATCCAAAGTCTCGTTTATACCTTGTGTCTTCTCATTAAACTTGTATCACGTGAATAAAGTATTTTCTTCAGCGCTCTTTGGGAGCTCTTCCTTCTTTTCTACGTACTGCGGTCACAATCAGTTCACGTGATTACGTGGGAGGCGTGATGATGTCACACGCAGCTCCGCCCCCCCATGGCCATCGAGCTAAAGTCCATTACAGTATATGGAGAAAAATAGGTTCCAGTTATGACCATTACGTGTAGAATTTCAAAATGAAACCTGCCCAACTTTTGTAAGTAAGCTGTAAGGAATGAGTCTGCCATATTTCAGCCTTCTACCTACACGGGAAGTTGGAGAATTAGTGATGAGTGAGTGAGTGAGTCAGTCAGTGAGGGCTTTGCCTTTTATTAGTATAGATCACAAAGGTGGTAAAACCTGTAAAAAAAAAAAAGCAAGAAGTAATAATTAATAAAAAATACAAGTAAAAAATCTAATACTCAGTAAGCTGCCAGTCCCAACAAACATGAAAGAAAATCCCAAAACACTATGCAGTATGAATAAAGAAATATAAAACCATATATGGATTTAAAAAAAATATATAGCTTAATTCAGTTTAATAATAATAGTTACCAAGCAATGTTTTACTATCTAAATTTAAGAAAAAAAATTAATATAGTGATTTAAGGAATTAATGTAGTGATTTAAGAACTACAGTGTTTTGGTTACTAGTTGTAGTTATCATTCTCACTGTCTTGATTGGATTTAACTTTAGAGTAATAATCAAACATCTGGATGTTGTTAACATAAAGCATTATAGTACCATGTTTATCTACCTTAATTGTAAGCCTGGATTAAGCAGGTTTTGAAGTAAAAATTCAACGAGACAACATTGTAATTTCATCAAAAAAAATGTATTATTTTGGTTATATCACTAAACTAAGTTAGTTGCCTGATAGCTTAGTTGAAGATATATCATATATAGGTTTAATGAACAGTAGTGTCACAAGCTGCCAAATAAAAGTTTATATTATTTATATTACCTAATGATAATTTATGAAAAGAAAAAAAAAAGTCAAAGCATTGAACCTGTTGGAAAGTGTGGGTGAGAAAAATCAACTTATTAACAAATTATCAATAAATGTATTATCAGTTAATTATTTGTTTTGCCTTTTACAATGGCATTAATTGATTATATATTCATTAACAATTTTTTCTTACCTTTGGAGTTTATAGTTAAATGGGCTTTGGCTACCTTGATGTACATCTATTTGAAGAAATGAAGTAAAACAATTTATTGATAATCATAAGGATTATAGAAATATGACACTGCTTATAAATGTACATGAAAGATGTCAAAACAGACAAACATAACAAAGAAGAGGCTAGATGTTCTTAATTCAGTTATAGCTTTTCTTCATTTTCTTGGTTTTTACCTCTACAGAAGAAAATGATATTTGGTGTCAATTCCATGCTGTCCCAGTCTTATTAGGAAGGGCATGGTTGGCACCAAGAGTATATAGGAAATGGATAGATATGAAAAATAATGTGCAACCTTCCTTTTGTTATAACTGGGAAGAAGGGTTCATATGTCAAAGGGTGGGCACATCACCTCATTCGCATTTAAATGAATTAGGTGGATGCTGTTATTGGCGACAAAAGGCAGTAAACCCCACTGAAGTGTTTCAGACAGATACTTCTTCTGCATGTGCCACAACTATACATAATATAACTTGGAGTGATGGTACCCACTATAAAGGCCAAGTGGTATTCTTTCACAAGAATGTAACTAATGTTCAAGATGACAATGATGGAAGAGCCTATACCTTGACAACTTGGAAGGATATACATTGGGAAGCAAGAGTTAACCCATCCCTTAATTTACAATTTGCTTTTGAAATAGAATTACCAAAATATAAAACTATCCTAGAGCACGCTAAGGTAAAGAATCAAAACATATGTTTAGTATAACACTACAGAACACCAGTGACCTGAAACTATCCTAGAGCATGCTAAGGTAAAGAATCAAAACATATGTTCAGTATAACACTACAGAACACCAGTGACCTGGTATTAAGAATTAAAACTGGGAAAGAGAAAGTAATTAATTCTGCAGAAGAAATTAAGAGGAACTCTACATACCACTAGTGGGATATTTTCACCAAATGGTTTTGTCTGCTAATAATCCGTTAAATATAGCTATATATCTATTTGTGTTACTAAGTGCAGCTGTAGTTGTTTTCACTACTATAAATATTTTTACTTGCATGTTACACTATAAAACCAAGATTTAGAGCGGCATTATACCCCAATTCTCTATAAGCATAAAATAGAGAAATAGGAAATATTGTACCTCCTGCTTTATGGACCACTCCTCAAGGACTACTTACAGACCAACATTGTCCAAGGGTGGATTGCAGACAAAAATTTTAAGTTTGACACTGTAATCTTTTAGTTTAACTCTATATTATATTATTTTTACTAGCAGAATACCCGCGCTTTGCAGCGGAGAAGTAGTGTGTTAAAGAAGTTATGAAAAAGAAAAGGAAATATTTTAAAAATAACGTAACATGATTGACAATATAATTGTTTTGTCATTGTCATGAGTGTTGCTGGCATATATATATATATACACTCACACACACACACATATATAAACATATATATACACATCATATATATATACACATAAATATATACATATATACACATATATATATACACACACACACACATATATATATACATATATACACATATATATACACACAAACACATATATACATATATACACATATACATATCTACATATATACTGTATATACATATATATATATATATATACAAATCTACATATATATCTACATATATATATTAGGGGTGGGACTCGATTAAGAAAATTAATCCAATTAATTAGAGGCTGTGTAATAATTAATCTTGATTAATCGTATGTAATCGCACATGTAAATTTGCCCCAAATCACAAATGTGTTTTTTTAATTTAAAAGGGTTTTAGTGGGCAACAGAATCAAATAATAGACATGGACACGAATATTGTAAACTCAAGCTCTTTTAATTTCTGAAAAAAAAAAATGCTTTTAAACTGCATTTGAATTCAAAACAGAAACAAAAATATCATCCCTGGTTAAAATTAGGCATACTTAAAAATAAAGTGGTAGTTTAAGTACTTTAAGTACATTTTCAGAATGGTATTGTCTTTAAATAATAATAACCAAAATTTCAACATAAAGTGCAGTTTTTCTTCTTAAAAAAATAAGTCAGAAACATAAAAGGTAATTTGACCAACTTAATCTTTAAACTCTGAGTAACCTTAGCCAAAATTATTTTGTACATTAGGCTAAAACAGTGTGATCATTGAACATTTTGTAATTAGATGTAATTAGAATTACTAACGGTCACGGAAGTCCAATGATCCCCAGTAAGAGCCACAAAGTCCGCTTTCTGTAATGCATCTAATTTTGCTTGCTTTTCACTGTGCACAAAACCATGCTTTTATCAAGGCTTCGCTCAGGTAGTTTTTTGAAATTAAATTTTCCTCCGATCAGGAACGCACTTCATTCCGAGTGTAACATTTTTGTAGCTGTGATGTGTGCATCAGTGTAATCGATGTACCAGGAAATCATGCATTGACAAAAGTTCCCCTTTGCTTGGAATTGAAAGTGTGATTAAATGCGTTATTTTTTGTTATGGAGTACATGCATCGAAGCTTTTCAGCTGTGCTTGTGCTAAGAATAGGAAAGATTTTAAAAATAACGTAACATGATTCTGCGTTAACCGCATATTTTTTCATACGTCTCAAACCAAGGAAATGCAAGGTTAAAATGAACCGAGAAGCACGCGTACATACTCAGTACATCCCCTCTCGGGAATCGAACCTCGGATGTAGGCGATAGAGGCAAAGCCTCTACAATTACACCACGGTGTGTGGCTTATTGATTTGAGAGTATGTAGATCGGGATATATATATATATTCGCAGCGGAGACGTAGTGTGTTAAAGAAGCTATGGAAAAGAAAAGGGAACATTTTAAAAATAACGTAACATGATTGTCAATATACAGTAATTGCTTCGTGAGTGTTGCTGTGATCAAGGATTCGATTATCATTATTTGTTTCAATCAGGGTCGTATTTGTACGATGTGTTGTGTTCAAGTTACATTCTGTGTTTGTCAGTCGTTGTAAAGATTAAATTCTGTAATTACAGCCACATTAGCTCCACAAATGAGACACATGGGTTTACCGGCAATGTCAGTAAACATATACTCAGCCTCCCATCGGTTTTTAAAGGCGCCTCCCATCGGTTTTTAAAGGCTCTATTTTCAGAATCAACTTTTCTCTTCGGCATCGTGTGGGCTAGCTTCGCAATAACTTGCATCGTCATAAGCTAGACTTGATTAACGCGGTAAGTGTTCGGCAAGGCAGCTGAAGCGCTGCATTATGGGATCTGTAGTTTATTGTGTTACCAGCGCTTCATATACCCGGGCCATTAATAACAATAATACAGTATATAAAATGATCTCGCGGGCCGGATATAATTACACGCCGGGCCGGATGTGGCCCGTGGGCCTTGAGTTTGACTCATATGGACTAAATAGAACTTGAAAAGAAATATTTTTTGGAATGTGATCGCACAAGTCAGTACATCGAGCCCGTGTGCTATTGTGGTTTTGCTTGTGTGCTTCAGTAAGTTACCGTCCCCTCGCTCTTACTTTTTTACCGTTCATCTAATAAATACACTGAGTATGGCTTTACCAAAACAATCATTGATCGCGAATAAAGTATTCATTATTCATGAAGCTTCAATAGGTGAATAGGTGATCTGTCTTTCTGCGTTAACCGCATGCGTTTTCATACGTCTCAAACTAAGGGGATGCAAGGTTAAAATAAATCGAGAAGTGTGCGTACATACTTAGTGCATCCCCTCTCGGGAATCGAACCTCGGACATGGGCGCTACAGGCGAATGCTTTACTATCGCGCCACGGTGTGTGGTTTATCTATTTGAGCGTAGCAGTGTAATTCGTTTTTTGTTCAGCACTCTTTGGAACTGTTACTTTTTGTCTGCGCACTGCGTCAGTTCACATGAGCCACTGAATATGGTTTTATATGTCACTCGCTCGCTTCTAATTGTTTCGCTGCCTTCTTAATTATATAATGCATGTTTTCTAAAGCGTGTTTTGTAGCTCTTCCTGGCTTTCTACGTAATGCGTGATTACGTGAGAGGCGTGATGATGTCATACGAAACTCCGCCCCTCCAGCTGAACTCCATTACAGTAAATGGAGAAAAACAACTTCCAGTTATGACCATTACGCGTAGAATTTCGAAATGAAACCTGCCCAACTTTTGTAAGGAAGCTGTAAGGAATGAGCCTGCCAAATTTCAGCCTTCTACCTACACGGGAAGTTGGAGAATTAGTGATGAGTCAGTCAGTCAGTCAGTCAGTGAGTGAGGGCTTTGCCTTTTATTAGTATAGATTAAGATTTGGCAGCTGAGGCCATTAACAGATACAGCTGAAGAATTTAAGGAATATAAGTGAGCTGTCAGGAAGAGAGCAAAACAAAGACAAGGAGAGACAAATGAAGCAGCTCAAGATGGCTATTTAAAGGGTGTTGATAGATTCCTTGTTTGGGGATGGTCAATTTATGGTGAGTGGTTAATGTGAGCTATTTAAAGTTGAACCGTGTTACCAAAGAATGGATCTCATGTTTAACAATTGTATGTTCTTATTTTGTAACCAAAGAATGTACAATATGTATAAAATTCCTAGCAAATGCTACTGAAAGCTTAAGCTCTTCCTAACGATGGATGGAAGACAGCCATCCTAGAACCTAGTACCATGCACTCTCCAGCACTCTCAAAGTGATCAGAGCTGATTACCAGGAACCCCACTGTTGCACTGTGCTTTGACAGGAGCTTTGTCTGAAGTATATTCTTTCTTTAATGCTGTTTTTTTTTACTTTGTTCATTTCAGATTTACAAAATATAACTGGGGAAGGATATGTATGTTGTGGCTACCAAGGGGCACACCAGCTCCCCAAACCCGACACAGACAAACACAGGCACAAGTAAAGCAGCACACATGATTTATTTTCAAGTGGGAAACGCTTTTCCTTTGTTCCCCGCCAAAGCACAGAACAATGAAATACTAAGCACAGATAATAAAACACAGTACTTTATCTTCTTTTCTTTCTCTTCCTATCTCTCCTTTTGCCTCCATGCCTCCTTCTCTGGCAAAATTCATCTCCTTTCTTCCTAACTTTGGCTCGCCGAGTGAAATGGGGAGGTCCTTTTTATGCTACACCTGGGAGCACTTCAGCATTGTCTGGAAGTAATGACTGGAAGCAATCTCAGGTGTGGTGGGAACTCAAAGTAGGACTCTGCCACTCCCCCTGGTGGCTCCCCTGAACCCAACAGGGCTATGCCAAACTACAACTGCCCAGGAGCCCTGTGGGAATCAGAAGTGCCACAATCCAGGGGTGCTGCCATCTAGCACTCTGGGGTAGGCACTGCCCTGTGCACATCTGCTCCCCTGGTCACTTCCTTCATGATGGCCTCCTGGCCAGGAAAGAGCCCCAGCTGTCCGTCAAAATGTATAGGTAGAGGGAAAGATTTTTGGGTAAAGCTGCAGTTTAAAAAAAAAAAAAAATTCCAGATACATCCACTTCCACCAAGAATTGTAATTCAGGATCAGGATACCGTAATTCAGGAGATGAGGCGAATTAAGATTTTAGCTGTTTATATGCTTTCTGAGCTTCATTAGTCCACTTAATTTTTTTATTATGCTACCTCGTAACATAAGTGATAAAACAAACAGCTGAACTAACATTTTTAATAAACTTACAGTAATAGTTGTCAAATCTGATGAATCTTTGCACTTGTTTAATGCTATCAGAAGGAGACCAGTTAAGGATAGGAGAAGTCATAGATTACTCCACGGCCAAACCCTTACAGGAGATTTCATTACCCAAAAACAAGTTCTTATCTTGATGAAACTCACATTTTTCTAATTTCACAAATAGCTTACTGCAATGAAATCTATGAAAGACTTCTGTCACATGTAGTTTGCAAGTTTCCATATATTTAGAGAAAATAAGAATGTTGTCTATCAAGACAACTACATAACTGAAAGACGACCGGTGTGTTTGTCAGTCCATAGGGCATTACCCTATACTCACAATTCCCATTAGCAGTATTAAAAGCAGTTTTCTAATCATTTCTCTAATTTAGAAAACAGCATTGATCCTTTTAATGATTTAATAATGAATAGATGAGTAGGAGCAGATAATTATTCTTTATTGTTATTTTTACTATTATTTTGTTTAATTCACTGTGCAAGGACATCCATTTTTTTCTCCACAAAGAAAATCAAACTGACTATTACAATGCTTAATAAAACCCATTTTGAAAATTTTCCTGTATGTACTGCTCAATGACAGCATTTTCTAGGTTGGATAATGCATAAATCTGCCCTTTACAGTATGGAGCATCTGGTAGAAGTTCAATAGCACCATCATTATCTTGTGTGGTGGCAGTTTGAGATTTACTTTCATTAAAAACATCTTGAAAGTCAGTGTACTATGAGAGTATCATTGCCTTAGTATTGTCAAAACAGGATACGTCTTATTTAAGCAATGTTTACTATTAAAAGAGCTCCTCTTAACAGTGCCTTTTAATTTCCAATCAATACTTGGATTGTGTTTTTGAAACTACAGAAGACCAAAAATAATCTAGGGGAATTAAGATCAAATAATGAAGAAGGTGATTGATTATTGATGTAAGACAGCAATTTGTAGTGTAATAGGAGAATTAACGTGTTCAAGGAGACCAGAGCGTAATGGCTTCCCGTCAATTGACAGCACTTTGGTTTAAATTATAATAATCTCTTAGGTAAACTTAATGTTTCTACTAAATCAGAACTAATAAAGTCCTCTTCAGCTCCAGAATTAATTATTGCAGACATTTCCATGTCACTTAGTAGTGTGGGAACTAACAATAAGATTTCGCTACTAAGACTGACCTTACCACCTCTTACAAACATTGGATTCCTAAGTTTCTCAAACATTTAGGGGAATACTGATGCCCAGCATTACCTCCACACATTTATGCCATCCACACAAAGTTCACATCCTCTACCAGTTTTTAATTCTAGTAAATGCCCCATATTCTCACTTACATATTATACATATTATCATAAAGGTCTGAAGCAAGTTCAGTCATTTATTTACAGAGACTCAATGTCTCACCAAGCAATGAGCAATTGTCATGCTAAACAAAACTTATCTTGAGGTAACTCATATTTAAGGATCTGAGTTTCTGTTCTGACACCACAAAGTCAGCAGAGAATTTTTTAAATAAACTACCAGAAAAAGAATATTAAGCCAGAAAAAACAAGCAAAGATTCATAACCAGGAGGTCAATTAAACACTATTGTCAATCAAAAACCTAAACTTACAATTCAAAATAAATACAGGAGATATTTAATTATAGCTTCTGATAAAAAAAGACATCTAAACACACATTTTTTTGTTTGTCCACAGACTTGGATAGGAAGGAAGTGCTTGGGAAGAATTTTGCACCTTTCACCTTGAAAGTGTAATACAAGCACTTCCAGGTCAGTTGCCTAGCAATACCATAACAAAACTCCACAAAATATCAGCAGCAGAATAGAATTCAAAATGCCATCCAAAAAATTACTTAAAATAGTTATAAATATTCTAGAATAATCTTCTCAAATGGTAGTAGCCACAGAATTGGGTTTTATAATCCTACAGTACATTTGCATTAAAAGTAAAGTTAAAATAGGTCTCATACATGCACAACAAAGTAAAAAATAATACCAATAAAACCAAAAAAATGTACACCTGTGGAATCATTTCCTTATTGCTTTAGGTCGGTTAAAAATGAACGGAGTAAATCAATTGCATGGACATTTATGGTTGCACTTTGAAAGTGTTTTTATTCATCAGTGAGCAAATATTTGGTATTTTTTGGTATTTGGTAATCCCTGTGGGGAAATTGTCTTTTTGCATGACCTTTGGATCATTCAAGTTAAGATTCCAAATCAATTACTTTTTACAGCTTCTGTTTGATGGTTATCTGTTTCCACTAGAACCTGATAAATATTTACTGGGAATTGAGGTATTTACTGAGGTTCCAAAGTCAGCTCACAGTCAATTAACTCTTACCAAGTATCCACCTTCACTTGCAAAACTGTATAGTATTCTTTCTATTGAAGTGGCCCCAAATTTCATGTAGGCCATGATGAAATTAGCTTCATTGTTATTCCTGATATTTGTTATTGTGTAGTATGCGTAACTTCCTGGATATCCTCTTTGCAATAAATACATTTTATGTTATTCATCCGAAAGGATTCTAAATACTTTTCAATACTACACTTTAGTTTAGAATATAATACGAATGCAATTAAATAATGTATTGGTAAGAAGACTATATCTGACATAGATCATTTAACCTTTCACTAGATCTAGTTCCAAGGGACTGTGGAAAAGTCAATTGCAGTAGTTGTGCAGCCCATAATTAATTATAGTAATAAATGCAAAAACAAACAAAAAAAATAATACAAGTCAATAGACAATACATTTACTATTAGAAGGCATGACTGAAAAAGAAGTACATGCAAGAAACAAAAGACTCATTACAGGGGGAAGCTGAAGTGGTCAGAGGTTAATAAATGTCAGCTGTATTATTAATGGGCTAATGCAGTCATATTTAAGTGCCACTTTAGCTTATTTTATGGGTGAGGGCATCATTGGTTACTTGTGTGAAAGGAATGTGGGAATTAAAGAAAATGGCTCACTTAACAGAAATTCTGAATGTTACTTTGTAGATTAATAGTGTTTATATGATACAGCTGAACCCTTTAAATGTATTTCCACAAATTTTAATTTTAAGCAGTTTTAGAAAAGCATAAGGTAGTACGGTAGAATGTGTTGAATCTGTTTTCAATATACAGTATATTAACATCAGTACGTAATCATATTTCTCTGCTTCTTATAATTCATTAATATATTTGTACATAGAACAAAATGTTACAGAGTTAAACAGTGGCCTCTGAAAGTAAAATGTCCCACAAAAATATCAAGGTCAGTTGTTTAACATTAGTGTTCACACTGTTTTTTACTTTTAATATATAAGTTATGTGACATTTTTATAGAATAGAAAAAATTAAACTAAGAGTAATTTATGTTTTTTGTATGGTTAATTATTGTTTTATATATATATATATATATATATATATATATATATATATATATATATATAGTAACTCTTTGCAATTTATATAGCACTTTTCTCACTACTCAAAGTCCTTTTTGGCATTTACAGTAGTCGAACCAGCAACCTTCCAATTGCCAGTGCAGATCCCTAGCCTCAGAGCCACCACTCCACCGTAAGACATAGATATATCTATGTGTACTTGCATATACAGTATACATCTTCTATTATCCTTGTGATAAAAGTAAATTGTATTATTTGGTTTATTACAGCAAGCATGTTTGGGTAATTTATTGAAAATTAGTCTATCCCCACATCCAGGCTGCAACAGAGAAGATGAAAGTAATTTAATGTAGACTTTTGCTGAATTATAAAATTGTACAGATCTCTTCATATTTCTGGAGTTCCGGCTGAAAGGTGAAACAGAGTTCTTTACACATCCTACACCCATGTAATATTAATATGAGTTTTTCTTATTCTCTTTAGTTGTTGCTAAGGAAATCCCCATGGTTGCCAGGGCAACTCACAATTGTTTTGCACTTTATGGATCATACTCTACAAATGACAACAAACACATAGTAAAGGTTTACAAATGTATTTCTCCCACCCAAATAATTGTTAGCTCTTAAACATTCAATCTGTAATTCAATAAGAAAATTCAAGGCTCCATCTAGAAAATTACAAGAGCCAATTTATTTATGTGTGTCATGAAAAATAAAAGTCTTTGTGAACTCTGTTTTTCCATTAACTTGACCTTTTTGATTGTGTATTCATGGTGGCCATCAGGGGATGCACAAACCAGTGTTTCTTTGTGCCAGTCCCAAGCCTGGATAAATGGAGAGAGTTACATCAGGAAGGGCATCTGGTGTAAAACTTTGCCAGATCACTATGCACACAGCAATACAAATTTTCATACCGGACTGGCTGAGGCCTGGATTAACAATGGTCGCCACCAGTACTGTTAGCCAACAGGGTGCTGGTGGAAATTGGACTACTGTTAGCCAAAGGAAAAGAAGAGGAGGAAGCCGTGTCCAGAGGCAGGAGGAGAGGAGGAAAGTTAGGATAATAGAAGTGAGGGTAGGAAATTTGAATGTTGGCAGTATGACTGGTAAAGGGGGAGAGTTGGCCAATATGATGGAGAGAAGCAAGTTTTTGATATATTGTGCATGCAATAGTCCAGATGGAATTGGAGTAAGGCTGGGTGTATTGGAGGTAGGTTTAAATTGGTTTACAATGGTGTGGATGGGAGGAGAAATGGGGGAGGGATTATTCTGAAGGAATAGTATGGCAAGAGTGTCGGACAAAGTATTGATTTTGAAGCTGGAAACTGAAGATGTGATGTTGAATGTTATTAGTGCATATGCCCCACAAGTTAGATGTGCAGTGGATGAGAAAGAAGATTTCTGGAGTGAATTGGATGATGTGGTAGAGAGTGTGCCCAAGGGAGACAGAGTGGTGGATGGAGCAGATTTCAATGGACATGTTGGTAAAGTGAACAAAAGGGATGAGGAGTTGATGGGTAAGTATGGTGTCAAGGAGAGAAATGAAGAAGGTCAGATGGTAGTGGATTTTGTGAAAAAGATGGACATGGCTGTGGTGAATGCTTATTTTAAGAAGAGTGAGGAACACAAGGTGACATAAAAGAGTGAAGGAAGGTGCACACAAGTGGATTATATCCTATGCAGAAGAGTTAGTCTGAAGGAAATTGTAGACTGAAAAGTGGTGGCAGGGGAAAGCGCAGATAGGCATCATAGGATGGTGGTCTGCAGGAGGACATTGGAGATCAAGAAGAGGAGGAGAGTGCAGGTAGAGCCAAGGATCAAATGGTAGAAGTTGAAAAAGGAAGCATGTATGGTGGAGTTTAGGGAGGAGGTAAGACAGGCGCTAGATGGCAGTAAATAGTTACCAGATAGCTGGGCAATTACAACAGGTAATGGAGGCAGCTAGAAGGGTGCTTGATGTGACATCTGGACTGAGGAAGGAGATGGTAAGGGAGACAGCTAGAAGGGTGCTTGGTGTGACATCTGGACAGAGAAAGGAGGACAAGAAACCTGGTGGTGGAATGAATAAATACAGGAGAATATACAGTAGAAGAGATTGGTGAAGAAGAAGTGGGATAGTTAGAGAGATGAAGAAAGAAGACAGAAGTACAAGGAGATAAGGTGTAAGGTGAAGAGAGAGGAGACAAAGGCTAAAGATAAAATGTATGATGAGTTGTATGAGAGGCTGGAAAGTAAGAAGGTAGAAAAGACTTGTACCAATTGGCTAGACAGAGGGACTGAGCTGGGAAAGAAGAGGTAGCAGGCTAAGGTGATAAAGGATAAAGATGAAAATGTACTCACAAACGAGGAGAGTGTGTTGAATAAATGGAAACTGTACTTTGAGAGGTTGATGAATGAAGAGAATGACAGAGAGACAAGGTTAGATGATGTGGAGATAGTGAACCAGGAAGTGCAACGGAGTAGCAAGGAGGAAGTAAAAACAGCTATGAAGAGGATGAAGAATGGGAAGGCTATAGGTCCAGATGACATACCTGTGGAAGCATGGAGGTGTTTAGGAGAGATTGCAGTGGAGTTTTTAACCAGATTGTTTAACACTAGAATTACCAGAGCCTACGAAAAAACTCGTAGATCCGGCCCACCTTAAATCTATTCGCACCTCTCCATCAGCGTCTTTTGTCCTGTAAATGTGCCGATTAAGACAAGCAGCAAGCAGCCTGCTATTCCATCCCCCCACTGTCGCAGAACGTTCACAATGTTCTCCCAGCTCATGCCTTGATTGATTATCTGGGAGTGAAGTGCTGGAGTTTTAGAGTGGAAATAATAGATTGTTATTT
>JANRMT010062792.1:39445927-39473898 GCA_026402145.1 Polypterus bichir lapradei
GTTCCATTGCCTCAAAACACCACTCACATCTACAGTTACTCCGAGTTCCAAATAAAAACTAACAGCGTCAGCTCACTTTTGTATGTATCGTGTTCGTGACTGAGAGAATAAAAGTGAAAAAAGGTAACTTTTCTACAAATGCATACCGTCTGTTACAGATGCAAACCATATGTATGTGTGTACTGTATAATATTAACAATAAGAGCAGCTCACTACTGAAAATGGCATGTTTTAGTAATAATTGACAAAATGTAGAAAGGAAGAGTATAATATGTGAAGCCTGAAGTCCAAATATCAAAGAAACACTTTCACAAAAGGTACAAATATAACAGGACAAGCGCACTTTTATTCAAAAATATAATTGCAGAAAAAGAATCCGCTTTAGGATGCGACATTGGCACACATTTACTATGACTGCTTCAGTGGTGCAATGATATCAGCTGTTGACTAGTAATCAAAACTTCACGGGTTCAATCCCGGATGAGTCTGTTTTGAGAATTGAGCTGCTTGTATTCTTACTATTTTAGAATTAAAACATACATTTGATTCCAGTCTGTAGCAGCCGGTGTAATTTATGATACTTGTAAAGGTTAGCTTTGTTTTTTTTTTATTCAGTTTTACTCTTTCAGTCGCGTTCACGATCACAACCCCCCACCCCCGCATTTGACACTGCTGTTTTCACATAAAGACGCGCTATAACAGAGGTGAAGTCAGATCATGATGACGGTTCTACATTGGAGCAAGAATGCACGTCGCACTTTTGCCAAAGCTGTACTATGTATATGTACATGGGAGGCTCTGCACTCTACTTGTGACTTTACGCTATAGGAAGTAAGTAAATAAATAAAGGTAAATATACACTTCATGTCAACATTTTGTCAATTATTACTAAAACATGAAAAAGTTTCTGTTTTAACGACGTGTTTACATAGATCGTTGTAGACACGGAACACACATGAAATGCAAGTGTTCCAAATAATGATATAGTATTTATAAAAGGTGTCATTTTGCTTGACTTCTCACTGTATACAACTCTAAGCAATTCACACGCAGGCAAACAGACTTGAGCTGAACTTTGAGGGGTGGGAGGATGTGATAGCAGGCTGCTTGCTCTTTGCTGCTTATCAACACATTTACAGGACAAAAGACGCTGACGGAGAGGTGAGAAGCTATTTAAGGTGGGACGGATCTATGAGTTTTTTCGAAGGCTCTGGTTAGTGTTAATGGAATCTTGAAAAGTGAGAGGACGCCTGAGGGGTGGAGAAGAAGTTTAGTGGTATCAATTTTTAAGAATAAAGGTGATGTGCAAAACTGTAGTAAATGCAGAGGGATAAAATTGATGTGCCACAGCATGAAGTTATAGGAGAGAGTAGTGGAAGCTAGGTTAAGAGGGGAGGTGATGATTAGTGAGCAGCAGTATGGTTTCATGCTGGGAAAAAGCACTACATATGTGATGTTTGCTCTGGGAGTATAGATGGAGAAGTATAGAGAAGGCCAAAAGGGATTGCATCGTGTCTTTGTGGACCTGGAGAAAGCATTTGACAGAGTGCCTCAAGAGGAGCTGTGGTATTGTATGAAGAAGTCGGGAGTGGCAGAGAAGTATGTAAGAGTTGTACAGGATATGTATGAGGGAAGTGTGACAGTGGTGAGGTCTGCAGTGGGAGTGGTGGATGCATTTAAGGTGGAGGTAGGATTACATCAGGGATTGGCTTAGAACCCTTTCTTATTTGTAATATTGATGGACAGGTTGACAGAGAAGATTAGACAGGAGTTCCCATGGACTATGATGTTTGAGGATGATATTGTGATCTATAACAAGAGTAGGAAGGAGGTTGAAGATGCCCTGGAGAGGTGGAGATGTTCCATTGTGGCAACCGCTAACAGGAGCAGCCAAAAGAAGAAGAAGAATTCATGGTGGCCATCTCAAATGCCCAGGGTGGTGGTGGAAACATGAACCAGAATTAATTGATGAATGCATCTGTCACTGGATGTCTCCTCTTGGTGTGCAAACCTCAAAGGGTAAACAGAGGAAACAGCAATTTTAGACTGAAAGCAAAAAGGTTCATGTTAGTTTAAAGTGCTACTTCTGCCAGTTATTTTAAACTCTTTTTACTTATGGATCATTTATTGCTATTTATTAAGTTAACCTGTACTTCAGCACTTTTTATAAGATAGATTATTTATTTATTTATTTATTTATTTAGATATACAGTATCTTTATTTGTTCCCATAAGAAATTTGGCATCGGAAGCTCTTTAAATAAATAAATACATAATTAGATAGAAGAATAAATATATACAGCACATACACACTACGGTCTGAACACACACCAGAATGACTAAAAAGCAAGAAAATTACAAAGAAAGAAAACTTCTCACTTGAAAGTCACAGTCACAGTGACACATTATACAGACGTATTGCTGTTGGTATAAAGGAGCCACAGTAGTGTTTCTTGACACACATCTGCTGAATGATTCTTTGACTGAAAGTACAGTGTTAGTGTGTCAGAGAGTGGATGTGCAGCTTGGTTCATAATGACAGTGAGCATTGCTTTAATTCTCTCCTTTGCCTCTATCTTCTGAGGTTCCTGAGCACATCCCATAACTGAGCCTTCCCTTTTAATTAGCTTGTTGATTTTGTGGGCCTCTCTTGAAGTGAGGTTACCATCCTATCACATAACAGCGTAGGAAATTGCATTGGCCATCACAAAGTTGCAGAAGATGTGAAGTATGTCATTTCCCACAATATTTATGTAATTATTATGTATTATTATTATGTAATTAGCAAAAAAACTGCACTACACTTTTTTGGACACTGCATTTTGCATTAATAAAAACATTAAGCAGTTTAATGCACCTTACTCTTGCCAGTTTCTGTCCTCATTGCCTGGCTTATTCTTGGACATGACTATGGACGGTCCCGTATTCAAGAGAGAATGGCAGCTACAACCAACCCAGGCCATCAGCTGCAGTTGTTGCTGAACCACAAATTAACATCTGTTTTGATTGCAAGCAATAATGCAGTTTATTGTTGTCACTGAAACAGAACATGCCTGTTCTGACGAATCTTAAATCTGCTTGTTCGTGCTGATTGAAGGACCCAGTACTGAATCTGCCCTGCCTTTTGTCAACAATGCTGGATGCTAGTGCTTTGCTGTTGTTATTCAGGTAGGAAAGTTGAAAAAGGACTAAAAGCCTAAGCGCTTCAAAAAGGCGTAAGGTCTCATCATCACTCAGAATCCAAAAAGGGTAATAATAGTTGCCAAAACTTGAATAAACATTTTTTTAATTAAAGAACAAGTCTAATAAAATATTAAAAATTTTCCAAAATGCAAAGAAAGAAAAAAAAACCAACAATTTATTTAAAAATAAGAAATTGTGACAAGAACCAAAATAACATGGTGAAAAAGAACAACGAAACTTACTTAATTAACAAAGAAGCACAAAAGAGAGCTGAAGAACTCAGTTACATAAGTCAGCTCATGCCATAGGAAGGAACTGTGGCAATTAGGTGATGTAAATAGAGCTCTTCAGGTTACACATGAAGCCCTTAGTTGACAGATAACAAGGAAAGGACCAGGATAAAGTTACAAACAATATACTGAATGTAAAAAGATCAAATAATGAGCAGGGGGGAAAAAACAAAAATGAAAAATATTACAAAAAATAATGGTTTGGGGTAGTTTTTTTAACATATATTTAATCTCTTAATACAAGTATAGCAACTTTTGAAAGCCAAAGTATATCTAGTGTGTCCCCTAATGGCAACAGTACTAGCAAGTGTAGGAAAGTTAAGACATTTGAAAAGAAACTTGCAATAATACAATGGCTATTCCTGTGTTCTTCACATCCCTTACTTCGTTGCAGCGGGAAGCTAAAGGAAAATAGTACAAATTTCAATTTACTACATTATTTTAGCATAACCAATGAATGAATTAATTAATTGTATTGTTTTTGTTCTATTGACTTATATTGTATTTTGAGTCAATATCTGTGTATTTTATGTTTTTTTTTTGTTTTGCTGTGGTATGCATTTGAATTTCCCTTTGGGGATTGATAAAGTATACCTAATTTAACCAAATCTAATCTGAGTAATGTAGGTATCTGTGGAGTTATGCAGAAAAATCTAATTAGGGTACTTCTCTGTAATAAATATGGGGAGCACTACAGATGAAATTGGCCAGCATTACTGCGCCACTGTTTGGACACCCTGTTGATTTCATGCTTTAATGAATTCAAGCCATTCTGAAGAAAAGATGAAGGAGCAGTTTTCTGTTCGGCAGGTGCATCTAATAAAGTGAGATATAAGTTACGTACAGAGATGACTCCCAAATATGAATTAATGGATATTTAACTTCTGCCTCCTAATATTAATTGATGTACCCTCCAGTACTAAATTGAAAAAAAGCTCTTAAGAAAATGGTTGAATGGGTATAATTTAATATCAGATGATAATAGACTAATGGTAGTATTGTATGAGGTAGTG
This sequence comes from Polypterus bichir lapradei, assembly GCA_026402145.1. Taxonomy (NCBI): domain Eukaryota; kingdom Metazoa; phylum Chordata; class Cladistia; order Polypteriformes; family Polypteridae; genus Polypterus; species Polypterus bichir. The sequence continues at coordinate 39,450,413 of JANRMT010062792.1, forward strand.
AGGTCATTTTAAGGTGAGGTCTGATTCAGTGAACAGCATATGAGTGTCACAACAAGGTAAAAAACAGTCAGTGGAAGACCTGGACAACAGTTCAATGGCGTAGAAGCAGTTTGGAAAAAGAAACGAGATTTCTTTGTGGAGAGGTCATTCCTTTTTTGAAGCTGAGTGGTCATTTTAGTAGGTCTGATTGGAAAAAGAGTTATTTATTACTCATTGTCTTAATTTTTTCTGTTTTAACTTTTTCTCTTATGTATATTTGATGACGCATCCCAAAACACCAACTAAAAATACGACATCCAACTTGACTTGAATATGTTATATCCATATTTAGCATTGCCATCAGGGTGCCCTATAACATGTTTCATGTGATGTGTGTGTTTTGGCAGAAACAGAAAGCTGAGTTATGCAGTACACACTATAATGCAATGTAAACTGATTAGCCCTTAATTAATTTGACATTTAAATGACGTCTTTAAAATATATTATGTAAAACATGAACAGTAGTTTCTCCTTTATGCTTCAAGCCAACTCATAGAAGAAAAACATGACTTGTCAGCTAACAAGCTTGGATAGGGAGCTAATACTTGCTATTTGGTGACAGAGCAGTTAGAGTACAAATATAAGTGATAATTATTGCTAAATAGAAAAAAAATGGTTAGCTGTGAAACTAAACAGACAGCACCAGTCAGGCAGTGAGAAATGCAGTAGATCTTGTGAGGTACAAATGAGGGAAACATGGAATGAGATGATAGAACTGGTGAAAATGGGATCCTTGTTACATCTCACTCTGTATTCAAAGTCGGCCATATGGATACTCCTATATGATTTTTGTGTAACAGTAAACATATCTGAACTATATTTACAACACCTAATAATACTGCATAATGGTAGGTGATATTTTTCTTTGTATATTCCATATTTATCCTCTTGATTTGAATGACATAAAAGGAATAAAAAATGTGCAAGTATACTGTAATTGTTTTTATTACATTTTTATTATTGAAGATTCAATAACAAATGGTCAGTCTTAAGAAGGTTTTACAATGTTATTTTTACAACCATTCACTACATGCTGAAACAGAAATAGGGATTCTTAACTGAGCATAATACTGCTTAAATCATGTGCTCTGATTATGGCTGCCACAAAAGTTATCATCAGCAGTGCTGCTGATAAATATTCTTATGACAGCTGGGAAGCAAGTTATATCTGCATTATTAGGCAATTTCTGAAAATATGGGCATACGTTTAACAAATTGCTGACTCTCAAAGTGCTGAAGAAGCTGCAAAGCATTTTCTTTAAATGACTTACTGTTGCTGCTTTAGTTTATCTTTGTCAGTTGTGGTTGTTGTCACATGCCTACTTTTGAGTCATCTGTACATTTTCACAGTTAGTTTTTTACATTATACAATAATACAAATGGAAATAAGGAAAAGAATTCACACGCTTCACATAAACAGTAGGTTAATCTAGACAAGACTCAAACACAAAGCTGTGAGAGAAAAAAAGAGTTAACCATCGTGTATTTCCACATATCCTGTGCACATACTAAATTTTCACCTTGTTTATGCAGTGCAGGGATGCAGTAAGCCTGTTCTGGCAGTGTGAGGCACAAGGTGGGAACCTGCTCTAGACAGGATGACATACAATATTTAATAGAACGATAAAAATAAAGTTCTGTTTCTGGTATTAGTCCCAAAATCATTTCAGACTTTTAATGAGTATAATGACTGATATAGAGTAAGTAACAATCTCTGTGTATGTTTTTTCACAGGACTCCAAAGACACTTTTCAAAGAAAAAAAGAAGAGGCAAAGCTCATTATCACACTGGGATCACACATTTCTCCAGGTCTAATTTTTTAATATCTCCCCTCATCTTTTCTAATGGCAGCTTTCTCACATTTACTCTCACCTTTTCTACTGTTAACTGCCCTGTCTTTGTTCTCTTCTTCCTCTCCTATATACAGTATGTTACCTGCTCTTACCTTTTCAGTTGCACACCTGAAGAAGGCTATAGAGTGGAAAAATGGTGTCTTTTACCTTTCTTCTTTTTCAGCATGGAAATACCCTTTAAACTTTGTTTTTCCTGTAGAGTACATAATATGCTTGGTTTATGCTATATATGATTCCTTAACTTTATCTATTTTATGCTATTTGTCTAGGCATCTTTTATTTCAATAACCTTTCATTATTCTTCTATGACTCATTTCTTTGAAATTATAACATTTAGCTAGAGTACATGTAAAGTGGTAAAGGGGTGTTAGGGGTCCATGGAGGGGCAGGTTTTAAATTAAAACAGTATGGCTCAGGCTCTGTGGGTGTAGGTGTGTGTGGCTGCAAAGCTGGAATGTTTAATGGGGAAACCAGACAAATGTGTTTGTGACGTGTGCTCACGTCATGTCTCTGCTCTTGTGAGTTAATAATTTGTTCTTTTTGGGTCCCATTGGATTCCAGAATTGTGGTAACTATTCGCTGTATTGTAACTACGTGAATACTGTCATGTCCGAGTCATCCTCTTAGTTCAGGTTGAACAGTTCATAGTACAGTATGACCCTGCTTAACACTGCTCTGTTTAACGCTGTTTCTGTATTCACTATGTTTTTTTTAGAATTCTAATTTTTCATTGATTCACTTTGTAGTCACATAAAAGCATGTTTTTTAGCATACAGAAAAAAAACAAAAAACACTGGGACCCCCATGGTCAAAATGCTAGGTTCCAAAGTAGCCCATCCTCTCGATATGGTCCTAGTAAGCAAATAAAACCTGTCAGAATCTATGCAGATTTCTTTCTCAATATTGATGACAATATCCTTTTTTCCAGCATACATCATAGCTATTCACAAACTGACATTTTATTTGTCTTATCTTGAATTGTGTAAGTACAATGCTATTTTTACTTGAAACTTTTATTATTTCAATCATTATACTCCACTAATGCAACTCGCCATGAGCAATTAAATTAATTAATATTAATAGATGAAGACTTTTTTATATTCATTTCTATTTCCTGAGAGATCAATGCATCCCTAGAGATATCTGCAGGAACACTTAAGCATAGCTGAGGGAGCAGATCATTTTATATGTTTTGTATAAAAGTTAATTGCAAGCTGGAAGGATGTCTGAATTAATTGCTGAAATTTTTAAACACAAATAATAATATGAAATTCTGCCTAATGATAAACTCTACAAAAAAATGGCTGTCAGAGTTTAATGCTGGATCACAGGAGAATCAGAGCAAATCATTTTCAAGTCACATTATTCTTATTATGAGCATGGACAAAAAACCAGTAAAATATACGCTCAGCAAATATATAAGAAGGAGATTATTTAAAGCAGCTATATGGAATAATAAAGCAGAACTAAAGTTTGTGAACATAAAGAATGAGTTGAATATGTTTACAGAATATACTGTAAGTTGCAATTTACATTTGAGTGCAATGATTGAGCTATTAATAAAATTGCATAACCACAGAATAAACTGAAAGGTAGGTAGCATAAACCTCTGAGGTTCACAATGTGTTGTGATTGGCAGAACGTTTGTTTTTATTTTGTTCTTTATTTTTTTTTCTCTACCCATTTTTTGAGGTTGCTGAATCCATTTCTGTTGTTGGTTTTTACAGATTCAACCATTTCAATAGTGCTATTATAATTTTGTGTCTTCCTGCAATGTCATTTTGAATTACATGATAAACAAGCAGACTTGTTTAGCAGTTGGTATGAAGTGACATCTGGGCACTTCTTCCCTTTGCCCTTGTGGCTTGCTTTTTTCCCCATTGTGGCATAACTCGCTGAAGTTTTGGACACTATAATTTCTGTACAAAGTGGGAATCCATATGTCTATCCAGTGGCATTTTATATAAACCTGTCTGTTTGTGACAATAACAATTGGGAAAAGTGTAGATAGTTGAAAAATGGCCCTTGCCATTTTGAAACGGGGTGGTGTGGAGTGGAGCACTGTTATGTAATGGCTCTGATGTGGCATGTGGAAGACTAGAGGTTCGTCTAGAGCAAGTAGGAGATTCTGCATGTCTTAGGGAAGACAAGAGACCTTCAAGCAGGCTTTGGTTTGCTACTGTGGGTCAAAGGAGAGCATTGGTTGTTGACAGGGAAAAGGGCCAAGGTTAATTTTATGAAGTTATCAGTTTGAGAAGGTAATACTTGCACGCACACATGAGTCTAAGCAATAGATTGAGTGTTCTTTCTGCCTGTGAAGAACACATCATGTGGAAATTACCACAGCAGCAGGCAAGTGTAGTGGCCTGAATTGGATGCAGCTGCCACATCATCCTTGAACCCAGAACCGTCAATAACATGACCAGGATGAGCCAGACAAATGAAGACACAAACAAGCAAGAGTGAGGTGCAAAAAGTGTTAGTGCTTTTAGTGCTTTCATTTAATAATCCATGAGTTCAAAACCCCTAAGTGCAAAAGTACAGTGCAGGCAAATAAACAAATAATCCATAAATTCAGTGCTTATCTGCTAGCAATAAATAATATACTAAAATCAAATATAAAACTATGTATATATCAAGTTCATTTCTTTTTTATGTGCTTTGTGTAAGGGCAGCATATCTTTCTCCCTTGTCTCCCTTGCTTACCCCATCAGGTCTTGTAGTACGTTGGAGACGCCAGCAGCTGCAGTTTGTCTCTCCAGCTCTCTCCTCAACTTCCTCCTTCAGCATCTCCTGGCACACTGTAAGTTTTCACTATGTACCCTTGACAACTACCTAATCCCTAGGAGGATTCTCCATTGCCCTCACTTCTCCGGACTGTTCAGCGAGGGACGAACCACCCCTTGGAGCACTGTTCCCCTTGCTGTGTTATGGGACTACTGACTTTTCTGCCTCCTCCCCACTGCACTGCCGTTCACTCCCGATTCCTTTCTCGGTTTTCTTCATTCTCCTCACTTTCCTACTTCTTTTGATACACGTTTGGATGCAACGCCTTAATTAACACCTGCAAAGTACTGATGTGGAGCAGATGACCTAATTAAACTATCAGCTCACTCAACACAGAACACACGGTGTCTCCTCAGTTCCTAAGTAACTAACACCCCCAAAGAGCCGTGTATTGTTTTATAAAAAAAACTCACAATGCCGTGGACCTCAGTTTCATCCCAGTTTGATGGATAATTCCCACGAGGATCAGCACTGATTGGTCGAGTAATCCTGTGAACACAAAAAACAGCATGGCTGACAACAGAGATTACCTTCTTTCCTTTTGACCTTCTAAATTGAGCACAAATAACATTCAATTTAAAGGAGTAGTGGAGTTGTTGGGAACAGATGATGAGCTGACTGTCTATCTGTTTGTTAGTGATTGTTGTTGGGAAAAAGAATACAGTTTATTTTTGTTTTAGATTATGGTGCAGGTGTATATTTTTATATATATATTTGAAGGATGTATGACACTTGAGACCAGTGAAGGGCAATTTCTCACTTAAAGTTAGCCATGGACACTATACAGTCTAGTCAAGGAGGCTTTTATTTACAGAAAGAAGGGTTCCAGAAATATACAAGGTATAGGTTATTTAAAGATATAACAATACACAGTTTGCCACATCAGGGCCTATATCTACAGTACACAATATCCTGTTGAGATCTACCTTCTCCTGCACTCTCCTGTCTGCCCAAGGATACTGGCAGGTTTCTTTACTCTTTCTCCTCCTCCTTATCAATACCAGCTTTTGTACCTCAAGACTAATGTAGTGAGTCCTACCCCATCTAAGTCCAGCCTCCTTGTTGCACAGCACAATCACATGACTGCCTGGTGCACCATGCCATCACACTGGACCATGTACCACTTCCATTTTGATATCCGTAATATCCAGATCACATTAAAACAATTAATATAAGCCACCACACCGTTTTCTTCCAGACTGCCTGGTGTACCAAGCCATCGGGTAACAGGAAACACTCCTTCCCTCATGATATTCGTGAAGTCACTATCATGTCAAAGCAATAACTACAAAGCCCCTGTCTTACTGCAGCTTCCCAGGTGCGCCCCACCATTGCAGTACACTATGCACTGCTTCCCATGAAGTCCCAACTACATCAAAGCAATATTCGCTTGGTATAATATTCATGGCAAAGATTTTTTTAATTACTGTATAAGAAAATAGTGTATTACGCTTACATGTTAGCCTTGGGTAATGCAGAGCTTTGGTAAATTGTATTTACTTTTCAATGTATCTTATTTAGTTATAATTGAGATTTTGATAGTATTTTCAGATTTTATCAATTCTATTGTGTGCAGCTGTAGTTGTTTTTAGGCAACAATGAGACCTGTTATTTAATATCTCACACGAAGAGTGGAATTCAGATATTCATAATATATACACTTGTTCAATTTTTGCAAAAATGCTGTAATTCAGCTTAACATGTTATGCAAAACACACCCCTTTTACAGTTAAAGTTATCCAAAATCTTTCTGGGACAGAATCCTAAATTAGAAAAATATCTTCATGCAATAGCCTTATTAAGACTTATACTTGGGGAATATGTAAGTATGTAAGTGTATAATTAAAATGCTCATTTGCTTAAAGAAACTAATTTAAGAAAATTAAGTTTAATACTGAAATAATACACTTTATAAATTAATTTTTTTTTTATTCAAATAAAGGCCATAATCTGGACACTAGAATCCCTGAAGCCTACGAAAAAACTCATAATTCTGGGCCACCATAAATTCCTTCACACCTCTCCGTCAGCATCTTCACACCACCCTGCCACCCAATATGGAGCTGAGGTCAGTTGCAAAATTTTCAAAGCTCAGGTCTTTTTATCTGGCAGTTAGGTGCCTGGAGTTGTATAGGGTAGCAAAACTTTACACCGGCTGTTACAGACTGAAATCAAAGGCTTCTTCTTTTTGGGCATATACACCGTCAGCATGGTACTGACAGATCTAAACACTAGCGTGATGAATTGCTCGTATACTGAAGTGACTTTAGCTGCAAGTGGAAGTCCCATTTTACTTATGGTGCCAAGCAGAGTTGTGTTGCGGTTCAGCAGTCTATTAGCCAGCGAAAGAAGTGAAGAAGCTGTCTGTTGTTATGGTTCCGCCCTTGCCCAAAAACAGCTTCATAAGGTTTTTGACCACAGACTCGGAAAGTCTTTGCCCTAGGTTGTAACGCAAAACACAGTTCTGAACAAAATGCTGCCAGATGTCTGAGATTGCAGCAAATCTGTCATTTTTCACACATTCTGCATGGGTGTCTTTGTTGTCAAAGCGCAAATGCCGTGTGGTAGTCTTATAGCGGTCACGGGATATCGTATCTTTGATTGCCAGTACAAGAAATAGTTCTGAGCAGGCATCAATCACAGGACAAACTGTGGTCATCACTGCTCTTGTGAAAAGAATGGAGATAAACGCCATAAACTCAGAAAGGGAGAGGCAAGTTCGTTGTACCACATGAATGTCACTGACAGAATAAAACTGAATAATAAATATAAATAAGTGCTAACTTTTACAAGTAGCCAAAATTTACATTGTGTATTACAGACTCAAATCAGATGTATGTTTTTTATTATATAGTAATAATAATAGCAGCTCACTACTCAAAACACAGAGTGCCCAGTCACAAACCCGGTACCTTTGAGTTATAAGGCAACAGTTCTTACCACTGCACCATTCAAAAACACATGTCAACTTCCTGTCAATTGACATTTGAGCTTGGGTTTTTAACTCATTGACAGCAACATGTAAATCAAAATTTTTTTTTCTATGGTTATATTCTTGAATAAAAACACACATATTTATTTGATATTTGGACTAAAGTCTAAACACATTATACACTTAACGTCATTATTAGTTTAACATGGAAAAAAGCTTCTGCTTTAGGTATGTGTTCAGCAGTTCCTGTCATCCTACACTTACCCAAATCGTTGTAGACACGGAACACACATGAAATGTATGTATTCCAAATAATGATATATAATTTACCCTGTACAACTCCAGGCACCTCACTGCCAGGTAAACAGACCTGAGCTCTGAGAATTTTGCAACTTTCTCAGCTCCATCGGTGGCAGGGAGCGATGGGATAGCAGTCTGCTTGCTGCTTGTGCTGATCTACACATTCTCAAAACAAAAGAAACTGAAGGAGAGGTGCAAAGGAATTTAAGGTGGCCCGGGATTATGAGTTTTTTCGTAGGCTTCGGGGATTCTAGTGATAAAAAAAAACAAAATAATATTGTTGAAAATATGGATTTAAATTTTTATAGATAGTACATTCTCATATTTCAGCTCTATTTATCTCTCATTAACTGGGCAGTCTAAACTGAAAAGCCATCACATATGTTAATTCTTCCTTGGAGTATTCCTTGTCAACCTATTGTACATTATCTACAAAATTCAAGTTTATATACAATTAGTTGTGCCTTTTGTTTAATACATAATGGAAAAAAACCGGTTGAAGCCTTTTATTTTAAAATTGCTATAAAATATTGCATTAAGCAGACACTGTGTGGGTCAGCCATCACAAGGCAGATTATCTATTTCCCTGCAGAGCTAAATAAACCAATAAATTAAAAAGTAGGCTGTTTAGTGATGTGAATTTGATGGATTTATTTTACTTGCAGTTCACTCACGCTGCAATCAAAAAGAGGTAGAATCTTGGAAGAAATATGTCTAGCTGGCAATAATCCTCTAGAGAGAAACCTTCATCCTGTCTTAGAGTAAGAGACTGTTTAATGGAATGTAGATTAAAAAGTCAAACACAAGTACACAGCACAATATATCTGATTGTATACATAGGATCATTTGTACTTTCTTTTTCTGTAAAGGATCTGTATACTAATATGTATATGTTATGCATATTACATTATGCACGGACTTCAATATATTATCTAATCATAAAAAATGTTTTATAATGTAGTACAAATATGCAATGAACCTGGCATACTGCAAAGGTTATGCATCTCAAAACTATATATATATATATATATATATATATATATATATAACACAGATGCGTTGTATTCAGCACTATGGAAAAATCTTAAGCCATCAAAGAAAAATATTTTTTAAAGCTAGTTGTCTGGGAAGTAAGTGTAGATTTACTCATCAAAAAACTTAAAAACCTTGCAATAAATACATGATACTGTAGAAAGTAACAAGAATGTCTCATATTTTTAAAACAAGTCAGTATTTTGTGTAGCTTCTCTGAGAATGCAACGCTGAAGCAATTTTCATTGGTACTGTGCTGTATGATTTTATCAGGTAGTCCCATGTTAAATTATTCCAGCCATCATGTTGGGTTAATAATAATAATAATAATAATACCACTACTAGTACTACCTCTACTACTACTACTACTAATAATAATAATAATAATAAACACCAAATAATAGATTAATACATTAAAAATAAAGGTATGAATTAGAATTAAAAAATAGCAGGAAAAAAATACAGAAGTGCAAGTTGCTAAACAACAACCATGAAAAAATAATATTGTGTAAACTAATATGTTGAAATATAAAGGTAGATATTAAATTACCCCATAACAATGAAAACAAAAAAGAACTTAACTGAGTTAGTCATATAGTCAGGACACTTTGAAAAACACCCATTGTATTTTGGAGGACAGTAAAGAAGGATCAATAATAAAGCACCAGATTTTGTTATTGGTTTTACAGTGAAACACTCAAAGGACAATGGCCACTCAATGGGTATTCTTTTGATTTTCAGTATGGTTCCAACAATTCCAGCCTCGACTTAAATTGAGCTGTGAGCCTCTGGAAAAGTACACCCAGGAAGAGTCAGTCACAAAACTGTTTTTGTTTAAATACACAGCCATTTAGTTTCGATTTTTGTCTTTTATCCACACTGTGTCTGCCCATTTTAACTCTTGAAAATGGAACTTTTCAAAAAATATTCTCCAGAACCATATATTTTTGAAAAATGCCTACTCAGCATTTCAGTGTGCATGGGTGAAAATGACGAGTTTTTTGAAAATGCAGACAGTAATCGTGCTGATTGTTTTATTCTTATTAAATGGCCCTGCACAGAAGAAAACCATATCCTAACATGGCAGACATAGAAGTGCTGCTTTCCATCCTTTTTTCTGTGTTGCTTACTTGTATGCAGCTAAAACTGCATATTGTACAGTTTGAAAACTGCAGACATGTGCGAAAGGTATATTTACCAGTCTATACAGTTCTGTGAAAATTCCCCTGATTAATGGCATCACCATCCCTTCAAGGGTTGCTGTTTTTATGTAGAACTTTGACAGAGTAGTGCTTGGTGGGACAGTTTTCCAAAGGAAGTTGTGGTTCCTGAGGAATGGTGCGAAAACTTTGCTGAAGGATAGCCTGTGTATATAGACATAAAGTTTATTTGTACTCTTTACCACTTCACTGATGACTGTGGAGAACCACCAATGTGTTTGGGTTGTCTCTGAAAGTTGTTTCAAACATTATCAGGTGTGCAAGGTAATTACTATTTCCTTGGAGCCTGATAACATCAAAAGAGGAGCCTGATAACATCAAAAGAGAGAGAACAGAGCCAGAAGTTAAGAATCCTGTTGACAGCATTGACAACAGTTATGGTATATCACTGTGCCTTGGAGTAGTTGACTGCAAGTACTTTGAAATCAAAAGACCATTGGTAAAATCCACGGACTACATAAACCACAAGGGTAAGCATCATTTGAAAATAAATAAGTGCTATATGATTATGGACTGAGTACTGTTTTGTGAATGTTGTTATGAATTGCCAATGCCCAAACATTTACAAATTCAAGTAATGACTTAAAGGATGCAAACATCCCTTCATACCCACAAGTTTTGGTAAAGGGTGACAAGGCTTTTCCTAATTTTCTTTGAGTAAGCCTGCATATCCTCTACTGCCCAACCTTATGAAAGAATTCCTATACAGTGGCATTGCCCCACAGGAACAATATTTTGGGTTGTCATTTTCAGAAATGTGTATTTGAACACTGTGAAGACTGATACACTTAAATATGCAGGATTTTCCTTTTGTTATCTAAGGTTGTTTTATTCTGCACAAATACAGTGAAGCTCAAAGAGACAATACCCAAACAAAGCATAAGTGCAACTCTTGTGCATGATAAGGTTGCTAATTTCAGAAAAGATAAATTAAACTAAAGGGAAGAGAGTGAGTCTATTGTGGGCCCACCACCTGCAAGAGAGGCCATAGGGGTCGGGTGCAATGCGGTATGGGTGGTAGCCGAAGGCGGGAACTCTGGCGTTCCGACCCTCGGTTGCCGAAAATGGCTCTTGGGACATGGAATGTTACCTCTCTGGTGGGGAAGGAGCCTGAATTGTCAAAACAGCAGAACGGAGCTGTGGCCACAAAGTTTGTCGGTGCCTCTCGTGGTGGCAATCCACGAACCCGGTGGTGGACACCTAAGGTTTGAGAGGACGTCAAGTTGAAGAAAGAGTCCTATCGGGTCTGGTTGACCACTGGGACTCCAGAGGCAGCTGAGGTCAAGTGTGTGACGGCATCGGCTGTTGCAGAGGCAAAAACTCGGGCATGGGAGGAGTTTGGGGAAGCCATGAAAAACGACTTTCGGTCGGCACCAAGAAGGTTCTGACAAACTGTCAGGCGCCTCAGGAGGGGAAAGCGGTGCTCCACCAACACTAATAATAATAATAATAAATTTTATTTATATTCCACTTTATATTTAATAATCTCAAAGTGCTACAAAATAGGAATAAAATTAACAAACAAGATAATCTATAGAAATAATTTAACAAAATGCCTTTCTAAAAAGATACGTTTTTAGGTTTCGTTTAAAAGCATCAGTCGACTGTGGGGCTCTCAGGTAATCAGGGAGAGAATTCCACAGCCTCGGCGCCACCGAAGAAAAGGCCCTATCACCCATACTGCTAAGCTTAGTTCTGGGAACTTGAAAAATGTTAGTATGCACAGAGCGGAGGGAGCGTGAGGAAGTATGAGGGATAAGGAGTTCCTGTAAATACAGGGGAGCAGATTCATAGATGCACTGATGGGTAAGGAGGGAAACCTTGTACTCTATTCTAAGTGGTACAGGGAGCCAGTGAAGGGTTTTCAAGATGGGAGTGATGTGGATATGCTTTCGCGCCCTCATCAGGATCCTGGCAGCGCTGTTCTGAATATACTGGAGTCTCTGGATACTCTTGCCAGGAATTCCAATGAGGAGCGCATTACAGTAATCCAGCCTGGACGAGACAAAGGCATGGACAAGCCTCTCTGCATCTGCCAGGGTAAGTGCTGGATGAAGTTTAGCGATGTTCCTGGGATGGTAAAAAGATGACTTACAGAGATGTTTAATGTGGGTGTCAAAAGTGAGTTGAGAGTCCATTTTAACACCCAAATTGGTAACAAATGTAGAAAAAGGAATGTTTTGACCAGAAAAAGTGATACTGGTGATGGCAGAAGAAGGAAGATGGTGTGGTGTGCCAACTAAAATGGCTTCTGTTTTAGATCTGTTCAGCTGAAGGAAGTTGACCCTCATCCATGCCTCTATTTCCTCCAAACAAATATTCAGTGTAGATGTTGGCAGAGGAGCTGTAGAGGAGGTGGGGGTAGTCCTAAGATAAAGCTGAGTGTCATCGGCATAGCAATGGAAAGATAGACCATGTCTGCTAATGACACTTCCAAGGGGGAGTATGTAAATGATGAAAAGGATGGTGCCTAACTAGAGCCCTGTGGAACACCACAGGTAACATTATGGGTGTTAGATTTTACGCTGCCATGAGCGACATACTCAGTTCTATGTACAATACACAGACATACACAGTTCTGTGAACAATGGAGATGGGGCCCTGCTGATTTCAACTGTAGACATTATTGACTGGTGGAAGGAATACTTTGAGGATCTTCTCAATCCCACCAGCATGTCTTCCTTAGAGGAAGCAGAGCTGGAGGACTCCGGGGGGGGGCCCGTCCATAACAGGGGCCAAGGTCACCGAGGTAGTTAAAAAGCTCCCAGGTGGCGGGGCCCCTGCGGTGGACGAGGTTCACCCTGGGTTCCTCAAGGCTCTGGATGTTGTGGGGCTGTCCTGGTTGACAAGTCTCTGCAACATCGCATGGATATCGGGGGCAGTGCCTCTGGATTGGCAAACCGGGGTGGTGGTCCCCCTTTTTAAGAAGAGTGACTGGAGGATGTGCTCCAACTATAGGGGGATCACACTCCTCATCCTTCCCTGTAAGGTCTATTCAGGGGTGCTGGAGAAGAGACTTCGGTCGATGGTCGAACCTCGGATTCAAGAGGAACAATGCGGATTCCGTCCCAGCCGTGGAACACTGGACCAGCTGTACACCCTGGTCAGGATCCTGGAGGGGGCATGGGAGTTTCCCCAACCAGTCAACATGTGTTTTGTGGATTTGGAGAAGGCATTCGACCGTGTCCCTCGAAGCATCCTGTGGGGTGTGCTCCAAGAGTACGGGATACAAGGCTCATTGTTACGAGCCATTCAGTCCCTGTATAGGAAGAGCAGGAGCTTGGTCCGCATTGCTGGTAATAAGTCAGACTCATTTCCTGTTGAGGTTGGACTCCGCCATGGCTGCCGTTTGACACCGATTCTGTTCATAAGTTATATGGACAGAATTTCCAGGCGCCGCCAAGGAGCGGAGGGGGTCTGGTTCAGTGACCTCAGAATCTTGTCTCTGCTATTTGCGGATGACGTGGTTCTGTTGGCTTCATCGGACAGTGACCTCCAGCTCTCACTGGAGCGGTTCGCAGCCGAGTGTGAAGCGGCTGGGATGAGAGTCAGCACCTCTAAATCCAAGGCCATAGTTCTCAGCCGGAAAAGGGTGGAATGCTCTCTCCAGGTTGGGAACACATTACTGCCTTAAGTGGAAGAGTTCAAGTATCTCGGGGTATTGTTCATGAGTAAGGGAAGAATGGAGGTTGACAGATGGATTGGCTACAATCTTTGGGTAGTGACCAAAAGAGCAAGATCGCAGATACAAGCAGCCAAAATGAGTTTTCTCCACAGGGTGGCTGGACTTTCCATTAGAGATAGGGTGAGGAGTTCAGTTATCCGAGAGAGACTCGGAATAGAGTCGCTGCTCCTCCGCATTGAGAGGAGTCAGTTGAGGTGGTTCAGGCATCTGATTAGGATGGCCCCTGGATGCCTCCCTGGGGGAGTGTTCCAGGCATGCCCCACTGGGAGAAGGCCACAGGGCAGACCCAGGACACGCTGGAGGGACTATATCTCCCGGCTGGCATGGGAACTAGGTCCTCCCAGAGGAGGTGGCTGGGGAGAGGGAGGTCTGGACTTCCCTGCTTAGGCTTGTGCCCCCGGGACCCAAAATCGGATAAGCGGTGGATAATGGAAGGATGGATGGAAGAGAGTGAGATATGTATGTGCAATGGCACTGTTGCACAGCTTCAGACTCCCTAAACCTGGAGCTGTAACCAAGTGACCATGGGATGAGAGAATAGAGACATAGACATGATAACGGGTTAAAAACAGAAATTCTGATTTACTGCAGTCTGCCAAAAACTATTTACAGTAATGTCTTGCAAATGTATATACTGTTCAATGCAAGAGCATTAACAAAATAAGAAAAATAAGTGCTATATACAATAATTACAGTGGTTCCAAAGTACTGAAAACAAGGAAAGACTCTTCTTCTTCCTTCTTCTTTCTCAGAAAGTTTGCGAATGACAGAGAGAAAATAATCAAAACAAAAAGTGAAGAATTAAGCACAAAAATATGTACAATGGGAAGTAAAACTGTTCTTATTAATATACAAAATTAAAGCACTCTTCTCACTACTACACAAACAGCAACTCAGACGTTCATTTAACCCCTGGTGATTTGGAGTACTGTTTTATACGGCTAGCTCTTTCACATAGCCAATTCCCACTCACGTCTTCAAGGGCTCTCAAATAATAAATGATGGGTGTACGCTGCACATCACCTCTGTTCAGTTCAGTGTTGCCAGGTCCGCGGTTATCTACACCATTGAGCTATTTTTAGCAGCATTTGCAGGAAAAAATGGGCTTCCACAAGTTGCGTTTTTTTTGGGCTACAAATTTTTAAAAACAACATGGTATTCTGGACTATTTGTCACCCCCTCCCCATCTCTGCATTATTATCATCCATCTGGCATCTCCTATCCTGCTATCCACCCCTGGGGCCTCATGTATAAATAGTGCGTATGCACAAAAATGTTGCGTAAGAACGTTTCCACGTTCAAATCGCGATGTATAAAACCTAAACTTGGTGTAAAGCCACGCACATTTCCACGGTACCTCATACCCTGGCGTACACAAGTTCTCTGCTCGCTTTTGCAGACTGGTGGCACCCAGCATCAAAGCAGTGCTACTGTTCCTGTGTGGTTACCCTTTCTTTTTCAGATCCCCATTCCTGACGCGACTTTATAAATACACTGAAATTAACCGCATATTGTTTATTACTTTAATGCATCTGATTGTAATTAACCAGTGTGATAATAATACGCCAAAGACATCATAAAGGTTTGTGGCAGCCACCCATATATTGTTTTTCCCAGCTGCAAAAATTTATGTTTTTGAAGCACGATGTGCATGTCCACAACAGAACTGGCTATAGTAGCCCAAGATGGAGGCTTTAAAGGTCTGGAGAGGAACTAATGTCATCAAAGGGGCCAGCTTCGGCAGTGACATCATCAAAGGGTCTGGCTTCGAAAGTGACGTCATCAAAGGGGCCCGCTTCGGAAGTGACATTTTCTGAGGCGCCGGAACCTTGCAGGATTTCCCGGGAAAGGTCTGTAGGGAACTGAGAAAGACAGTCAGCGCACTCTGCCGCCCCCTGGTCAGATGTTTTATTACACTTACTCAGACCCTTTAGTTGCCTCCTACTCGCACATGTGTGACACCAGTAACAATATAATGGTCCTCAGAATGGTCAAACTATTCTAAATACAATAGCTGCTTTAGCATTGTTACTCTCACTGCACCTTCTTCTTCTTTCAGCTGCTCCCGTTAGGGGTTGTCACAGTGGATCATCTTTTTCCATATTACTCTCACTGCACCACTCAGAGTATTAATATCACTGTACCTAAGTGGGGAATCAAAGATCTACAGAATCTGAGAAAGAGAATTATCGGTATACAGCATCAAGCACACGCTGCCTCAGCCATGCTGTCTATTGAACTGCTTTCACACGGCAAACGTCTTAAAGCCTTTCCTGTACGGACCTCACGGTAAAGAAACAGTTGCATCCCAAGAACTATAAATACACTCAATCAAGTGATCCTTGAAGAACTGTTTGTACTTATAAGTAGAATTACCTCACTGTAAACTTGCACAACCTGAGCCACTTTACACAAGCGCATATTTACATATGATGACGATATCATTTTTAAGATGAAATGCAGCAAAATATGTTTATTATATTATACAGATAAAACTTTAACTTCATTTAAATAATCTATATTGGAGCCAATCCCAGCCAACCCAGGGCGCAAGGCAAGAAACAAACCCCGGGCAGGGCACCAGCCCACTGCAGTAATCTATATTGTTAATAATTAAACATGTCAGGACACTGTGTCGCAGCACAAGCAAGCCACTGGCACTCTGTTCACGGATTGTTCCTGCTGGCGCGACACTAGAAGAATAGATGGACAGAATAATTAAACACATACTACGAATATATTTCAATGTTTCTTAAAAGTTTTGAAGAATCGGCGTTCTAAGCTTACAGATGGCTTAACGCCTATTACAGAGCTGATTGTGTGACTATTGGGTATTTGGAGAAAGAAAAGTAAAAAAAAGAAACTAGTAAATTAATAGATTTAAAGATGAAGTTTATGATGTTCTACTTTAATGACAAACTAAACTGTGTGATTAAAGTGGAAATTTTGAGATTAAAGGTGACATTTTAAGCTTTTTTCTCACTGTGTCCCTATTTTTTTTTCTTTTCTCTGTACCCTAATAAGCTTTTATATGACACTCAGACGGCGGGCTACGACTCGCCTTTTCATGGCGACTTTAATATACAGTGGGATGCAAAAGTTTGGGCAACCTTGTTAATATCATTATTTTTCTGTATAAATTGTTGGTTGTTACGATAAAAAATGTCAGTTAAATATATCATATAGGAGACACACACAGTGATATTTGAGAAGTGAAATGAAGTTTATTGGATTTACAGAAAGCGTGCAATAATTGTTCAAACAAAATCAGGCAGGTGCATAAATTTGGGCACCACAAAAAAGAAATTAAATCAATATTTAGTAGATCCGCCTTTTGCAGAAATTACAGCCTCTAAACGCTTCCTGTAGGTTCCAATGAGAGTCTGGATTGTGGTTGAAGGTATTTTGTTCATTCAGGTTTGATAGCTTCCGAGCATGGACAGCTCTCTTTAACTTACACCACAGATTTTCAATTATATTCAGGCCTGGGGACTGAGAAGGCCATTCCAGAACGTTGTACTTGTTCCTCTGCATGAATGCCTTAGTGGATTTTGAGCAGTGTTTCGGGTCGTTGTCTTGTTGAAAGATGCAGCCCCGGCGCAGCTTCAGCTTTGTCACTGATTCCTGGACATTGGTCTCCAGAATCTGCTGATACTGAGTGGAATCCATGTGTCCCTCAACTTTGACAAGATTCCCAGTCCCTGCACTGGCCACACAGCCCCACAGCATGATGGAAGCACCACCATATTTTACTGTAGGTAGCAGGTGTTTTTCTTGGAATGCTGTGTTCTTTTTCCTCCATACATAACGCCCGTTGTTATGCCCAAATAACTCAATTTTAGTTTCATCAGTCCACAGCACCTTATTCCAAAATGAAGCTGGCTTGTCCAAATGTGCTTGAGCATACCTCAAGCGGCTCTGTTTGTGCTGTGGGCAGAGAAAAGGCTTCCTCTGCATCACTCTCGCATACAGCATCGCCTTGTGTAAAGTGCGCCGAATGGTTGAACGACGCACAGTGACTCCATCTGCTGCAAGATGATGTTGTAGGTCTTTGGTGCTGGTCTGTGGGTTGACTCTGACTGTTCTCACCATTCGTCGCTTCTGTCTATCCGAAATCTTTCTTGGTCTGCCACTTCGAGCCTTAACTTGAACTGAGCCTGTGGTCTTCCATTTCCTCAATATGTTCCTAACTGTGGAAACAGACAGGTTAAATCTCTGGGGCAGCTTTCTGTATCCTTCCCCTAAACCATGATGGTGAACAATCTTTGTCTTCAGGTCATTTGAGAGTTGTTTTGTGACCCCCATGTTGCTACTCTTCAGAGAAAATTAAAGGAGGAGGGAAACTTACAATTGACCCCCTTAAATACTCTTTCTCATTATAGCATTCACCTGTGTATGTAGGTCAGGGGTCACTGACCTTACCAAGCCAATTTGAGATCCAATAGTTAGTTCTAAAAGTTTTGGAATCAATAAAATGACAACGGTGCCCAAATTTATGCACCTGCCTGATTTTGTTTGAACAATTATTGCACACTTTCTGTAAATCCAATAAACTTCATTTCACTTCTCAAATATCACTGTGTGTGTCTCCTATATGATATATTTAACTGACATTTTTTATCGTAACAACCAACGATTTATACAGGAAAATAATGACTATTAACAAGGTTGCCCAAACTTTTGCATCCCACTGTATGACAACTTCTTTTTTTTATTTTGGGCACTGTGTGACTTTGTGAACTTGAGCTTTCAAGTTTCTCCGACACTCTATGTCACTCAATCAACTTCCTTTTGTTGTCTATACCACTGTTTAAACCAACAAATAGTAAGTTTTTCCTTGCCTCCACTTGGTATTCACTGAAATTCTGCCATTTTCCCCGTGCTTTTGCCATTGCCTTTTCACAGAATGCTTAGCTTAATGGCTATTTACAGTATATTGATTTGCATATTCAAAGAGGCATAATCCTGGGAAGAGTTGGGGAGTGCCGGAAGGCGCGTGCACATGTGTTACTTTTCACGCTGACTGGGATTTATGTAGCAGAAGAATGTGGAAGTTGGCAAACGCACAGATTTATGCATCTGCATTTTTTTGTGCGTATGCACATTTCCACTTTTGTCCGTACGCCATGTTTTAGTGTGAATTCTAAGCATGGCGTTATGCATGAGGCCCCTGGTGATTTTCGTTTTCATTAACCATTGTTACATTGTTTTGTTTTCAATGAATTACACAGTATTAGTAATGATTTTCCATTTGAATACGTCATTTATCAAGACCTAATGTGTGATTTAAGTGTTGCATTATTTTTTTTTGAGCAGTGTATATATTGAAAAGTGAGTCCCCTCCTTGTATCTTTCTTCTAAGATTTTGTAGGTTCCGTGTATATTTTTGCACGTTTTCTGCCTTTTCTATGTTTGGCACTTTACTGGTGTTTTAATTATTTCTTGATGATTTGACAGTTGTGGGGATGCCATGCTGATGATACCATCATGTATAATAAAAACACAGTAATAACACAGACATCTTTGCCAAGCAGTTGAACACATGTATATGCAATGTCATGGGTGCCATTGCTATTCATAAGCAAGTGGCTGAGACAGCTTGGCTGCTGGTGCTTTTGTTTAATGAAGTTACTGTATGGAGGAAAGTCTGCACTTTTGCTTTAATTCTAGTTGAGGAAATTGATTTATACTCCTTTTTTATAATGTGATTTATTTGTTTTGGATTTAGTTTCTACTGTGAGAAATAGTACACTTTTTTGTTTGTTTGTTTTGTGCTTGCTCCTGTAAGCAAGTGCAGCTCTCCTGTTGTCTTATAGGACCCAGTCTCACACTTGCTTCTGTTCAGTCAACTGTCAATGCTATATTGGCAAGTGTTCTCTTATTTTTCCAAAGTAAAGTAAAAGTGAAGCAAAGTAAAATATGTATGTTTTTGAAAAAATAAACATCCAACTGGATTGTGACACTCTCCACGTTGACAATACTGCCAAGAACAACAGATATTTCAAAAACTGTGCGTATATTTAAACATAAAACACAAAAAGATCATATAATCGAGAACAAAAGACACATTATTCTGCCATTATGGGCCATTCATGTCTCTCCAGTACCTGTCCATTTTCCAAGTACGAACACCTTCTATTTCTCCTCTTTTTTAGTTCTATGTAAAATGACAGACTCATTGTTCCTCTAGTTGTCAGTTTCAATTCAGTCATGAGAGCACCTGGCACTGAGCTGGATCTTACCCTGGATGCTGCGCTAGTTACTGAATCTTGTCATTAGAACTGATAAGGAGTGTGGATGATGGATAAAACAAAGAGCAGAGTCTTTTAGGTTAATAATAATGAACCTATGGCCATATTTCTGTTTGTGCTGAAAGATAATCTCAGGTGCATTTATCATCAAGAGTAATAAAAGTCTCAGACAGTTCCAAATGTGAAAGAAAATATAGGTGGTAAGCCATCACACTGAAAGGATTTACCATTATTCATAGAGCTTAAAGCCTCTTTGAGCTTAACCAGGGAGATTAGGGCACCTAGAGTAGTCGAATCGATCTCAGAGAGGCATTGAAGTTCAAGCTGAGAGAGAAACTACTTACTACTGAGGTTATTCTATAAGGAGTCAGGGCTGCATAACCAGGATTAAAAGAAATAAATTAGAGTGCTAATCGGAGCGAGTGAAGAAGGTAATTTACCCCTCAAAGGCATAATAATGGAAACGTCTGTCAAGCTTTCGTTAGTATGGAGTCTGAATGCTATGAGAACCCTTAATTCAGCTAGCAAAAAAGTAATCATTGTGCTTAATGCATTGCATAAGAAACCCCACCGGTAAACAATAAAAGTTGCATCTGTATCATTTGTAAAACAATCCAGAGGCAATTTAATATAGATCATAATGGCTGGAATTACTAAAAATGATAGAAATCTCCTATTAAAAGTAACATACATGTAAATTCCTGTAAATGTGTACCACTGCAATCTAAAGGACCTGTATTCAAAGGTTGTTTAGTATATAGAAAAGCTGTTTTCATCACTTTTTGTACAGTTGGAGCACAAGCAAGTTAAGGGGTTTGCTCAGGGTCACACAGTGAGTGAATTTGACTGGCAAACCTTTGGTTTAGAATTCAGTTCTTTAACCACTCTATCACAGTGTCAGTGTGTCATTTCCTTTTCCATCTTAACTGGGGATTCAAATTTTATCAGTCAAGGATTTTTTTTTTCAGTTAGGGATTTTGTCCTTGCCACTCTCCTTGTGGAATACCTTGATCCATAATAAAGCTATGGTAGACAGAAGTTTTGAGTTAACATAGTTCTATTCGCAGATAACACTGCCAGAGAGTGGCGAAATGCCAGTAAGAATTTCTCTGTATTCAGTACAGGTGATATGGCTGACTCCAGAAACTTATAAATATTTGCTACATGTCTGGAATTTAATTTTTCATTTAATATTTCTATTTTTATTTTTACAACTGGACCACATGCAGTATCTAACATGTGAGTGTGGGGAGTGTCTCACAGGTTCTGGGGGAAAGACCAAGTATGTTGCACAGCCACTATCCTCTTTTCCATTTCTGCTAGTAGAGCGGAGGAGGATCCCACAGAGGACGCATAGCATCACTTCCAACATAGCTCCACGAGTCCTACCCCTTCTGATGCTGACAGTAAATGACTTATGTCAACACTGGAAGTTGGTGTTCATTGATTAAACAGCTCTAAATGATGACAGACAGTGCCTGAGGGACAACAATGTGACAACTATTGCCTGTTTCATTTATTATCTTTATTTTTTGATTGCTTATACAGTACAAGTATGGGACATCTCTCTGGATCCAAACTTTATCTGACTGTTTGTCTCTCCATGATTCAAAGCAGTTAGTAACACATATTTCACACTGCTACTGGGATGGAAATAGCTGCAATATGTTTTTAACTTAAATTACTTAGTGGCTAATAGAACAGCCTACCTGTGATTGAACTGAGCAGAAAAGAGTGATTTTTAACAAATAAAGCAGTGGAGTTAAAAAGAATAAAATTCATCAAGTTAACATGCAGCTCTACTTATTTGAAAACCTATTTTGTCCAAGTACAACAGAATTATAGGCTCTTACATCTGTCCATTTTTTTTCATTATAAGGTATTTCCATCACTTTCAGCAGCAGAATCTCACAAGCTTTTTTTCTCATTTGGCACAATTATATATTGCTTATTTAGCAATGTAACTTAACTCTCGCAAAAGATATAAATACATTTAATTGAAGTGCTTTTGTGAATACCAAACTACATGGCCACTGCAAAATACTTTATGCAACTAAACAAATTATATAAAACAAGTATCACAAGTGACAGTGGCACTCCAATACTTATCTACTGCAAGGTCATGCAGCTGTTTCTGAAAGAATGTTATGCCATGTGGAGATTTTACTCCCAGTCATTATCAATAAACCATATGGACACATCTCTTCCACCGTAAGTCTGTATTATAATTTTGTATATACATAAAACTGTATATCAAGTTAAGGAATGAGCAAAAAACTTGTAATAGATTTACTGATTTCAAAATACAAAATTTGAGCAACAATGATTTCCCACATGATAAAAAATTGACCATATAATCTTGTATAAATACAGTTTTTTAAACTTTACTTTTATTCAGAAAAATTATTAAGAATAGATTTGCAAATGACCTTAACTTATCATAGCTATACTGAAATGCACAAGTACCCAGGTGTCAAAGCCATAATGCATTTCTGGCTTTCCTCAGGACCAGACATTCCAAGTTGGTATAAAACAGATGTATCTTATATCATGAAATTAGAATGTACCACTGACATATAATACTCATCATTTAAATATACTGTCACACACATGCGAGTAGGAGTCAACTAAAGGGCCTGAATAGTCGAAATTCCACATCTGACCAGGGGGCGGCGGGGTTCACTAACTGTCTTTCTCGATCCTTTGCAGACCATTCTCTGGAAATCTCGCAGGGTTTCCGGTGCCTCCGATGATGTCACTTCCAGTCCAACCTCTGATAACGTCACTCCTGCTTCTGGCCCCGTTGACGTCATTTCCTACACTGGCCTTTAAAGCAGCCATCTTGAACCAATACCGGCAGTTGTGAACAACTCACAATCTTTAACTACCTTTTTGCAGCCAAGGCACATTATATGGGTGGCTGCCCCAAACCTTAATGATGTCTGTTTGCCGTTCTTGTGACAGTACATATTTACATTAAACCCATCACATCTCATCTGTCAATTTAAAATGTAGAATCATGCAGGTTCCTTTATACAAAATATCACTTATATCTTACAGGGGCCTTTAACCAATGAGCAATAAATCAGCTGAAATCACTTAACCTCAATTTTTCAGTCTTTAATTTTTTAGACTGTTCTAAAGAAATTATTTATCTGATTCTTATGTAGAACTTATTTATTTGATTTGCCATCATTAAAACTCACCTCAACAATAGAATGGATGTAATAATGAGTCTAAGACCTGACTGAACCATTTACAATAGAGCCAGCTGGAAATGCCTTACTGTGACTGTTATTCTGTTATTTTTAGTTATTCTGGTGTGTGTTCAGACTATAGTCTATCTATCTATCTATCTATCTATCTATCTATCTATCTATCTATCT
>JANRMT010062792.1:39473908-39484891 GCA_026402145.1 Polypterus bichir lapradei
ATCTATCTATCTATCTATCTATCTATCTATCTATCTATCTATCTATCATTTAGTGTCTTCTGGGCACAGTTAAGTTTTATCTATTAACACCATTACAGATTTTGAAAAAAGCTTTAAATCACAACACAATAATTAAGCAATGGAGATAGCCAGGCAGACTGAAATAAACTAATATCCAAACCATGTTATTATGTATTGCTAATAATTTGTCTGATCCCAAGTAAACTGTTTAAAAATGTTTAATTATGGAAGATGATACGCTTACATTATATCATGATATGGGAAGTTAGTGTTTCTCAGATGTAATGTTTAATTTCATGGTTAGAGGGCAATTTATTTCAAGTTTTATTTAAGTGATCTGCTGTTTTTTATTTTGTTATTGAATATATTAATCATAGACATTAATAATAAGATAATTTGAGTATTATACATAAAACTCTTTCCACGAAAAAGTTTTTTTTAGTTTATCATCTGCAGAATATCAGTGAAGGACCTTTCCTTCCTATATTTTCAACAATATTGGTTGGTTCTTAGACATTCCATGCCATATACGTTGGACTGGATTGAGTGCTCATTTCCATATAGCCCAGCTGACCTGCACATAAACCGCACACTGGCCCATGCAAAACCACTGGAGGATGTTCAACAAATTCACAAACTGCAGTGCTACCAAATAATTAAGACACTTGTGATAATTTACTTCTTCAGCCAGATTTAGACAGTTATCTGCCATGTATACTGTATATGAAGCATTTGCAGTGTTTTGTATTGTACAAGGAACAACATTCTTCATTTTCAGGGTATATTCTCTGTATCTATAACAGAACAGTATAGTATTGCCTAAATCTTACTCATGAGGGTGCTCCTGGGAATTTAAACATTATTCTAAAAAACATCTTTTTATTCTTTTTTTATTGTACATTGTGCACTCTTGTAACCTGCAATTTATTAAAATAGAAAATTTGCATTCTCGATGCTTTCTGAGTAGCCTTCTTTCAGAATTGCTTGCTACTTTATAGCCTACTGTTTAAAATCAAATTTGAAAAATGTTTTCTATTTATACAATGGTGTGAAATGTCATGTCATAGTATTTTCTAACCTGCTTAATCCAGACCAGAGTCATGGAGTTGGGGGCTGTGAGCCTATCCCAGCTAGCATAGGATACAAGGCAGAAACAATGCCTGGCCAAAGTGCCAGTCCATCACAGGGTGAACACACACACCAGGGCCAATTTTGTGTCACCAGTTCATCTAACCTGCATGTCATTGGACAATGGGAAGAAACAAGAGAACCCAGAGGAAACTCACACAGACACAGGGAGAACCAACTCCACAAAGTGAGGACCCGAAACATGAACCCTGGTCTCCTTACTGCAAGACAGCAGTGCTAACAGTGCTTCACCGTGCTGCCCTGGTATAAAATGTCAGACTATCAAATCAACAAATAAAAACAATAAAACATCTTTACTTCTAACACTTTCCAATACAAGCTTTTCATGCTTTCTGTTCTAAAATGTTATTACTATGTTTACTGTTTGTTTTATAAATTAAATCGAATTAGAATTAGGCGCTAAGACAATCCAGCAATGAATCTGTTTTCCCTACTTGCTTCACCTTGGGTACACCACAGTTTGCCTCACTAATTACTAACCTTTGTCCGCAGAATAAGACATAATGTGCTTATGTGTGTCATTACTGTATTGCTGATAGCATTATAACAATGGAAAGCAATCATACACACGAGTGAATCACAGAGTAGACCAATTAAAAAAATGCACATGTGGCACAAATTCTACTCATGTCTTGAAAGCTTATTTATTTATAACACAAAATATGCTCTTCTGGAGGAGGTATAAAGGATCTGATTATGTGTAATAATGTCATGTCACTTTTAAAACTCAATAGTCAGCCTATACTAAAACCTGCAATGTGTACATACAATAGTAACCTTTCAACATGTTATTACTTCCATCAGATTATGCATTTACTCCTGTACAGCTAATAGCAATATGTTTATTTGGAGCTGGTTATTTTATATTAACAAAATGTACTTGAATTATATTTAAGAAAATGAAATGATGATATATCTCTGACCTTTTCATTCTGATAAATGCAATGAAACAGTGCATTTCCCCAACAAATGGTGCAGTTATCATTTTTTGTGGAGGCACCTATTATTAAAATGTTATTCTGCAAAGTAAAATATTGATTCTATTGTTATGCAAAAGAACAAGTCCTATCTAAATCAATTACCGCCAACAATAAAGTTCTAGTTTATTAAAAATAGATCCTTTCAATTTCATAAGAAGCATTGAGAATTTTCCATTAAATAAATTGGTAGGTAATTGTCTGACAAAAGTGGCATCAATGTTTAATGTAAGTTTTTAGAAATGTATTGTGAAGTCTGGCAGATTCTGTGCAAAGCAGAAGTGTGTCCTAGGAGCATCTTTTTTTCCCACTGCAGCAAGGTGTCAATAAAACAGTCTGTTTCCTGCAGGAGATCTAACAAGGAGTGTCAGAGATTTAGAGCTGTGGAGAGCAGAGCAATTAGAAAGATAGGAGGAATCACTCAGTGAAGCGAGGGTGTGATCAGGACACAGTCATCTTGCAGGATGGAGGCAGGGGAAAAGAATTAATAAAAGTACCTTGGGATTCTAGGGGTTACCTCAACATCCCAAAATACAGCTGTTATCTTGCTCATTCCAGTGGTTGTCACAGTAATTTAAAACAAATGTGTGTGATGTGGTTCGTTTTGCATTTTGTCTTCATGAAACTGTTAAGAAAAGGTCTGTTTAGAATGCCATGCAAGTACAGTTTGCAACTCTTCTACTGAACATAAAAAGGGCACATATACAGAATGACTATCAACAAAGCACAAATCCTTGACTGTCTCAGGGGAAACTGAATGTTATGTTCTACTACAGCAGTCTTTAAAAATGCCACAAGAACAAAAGCATCAGTCAATAGTTCACAAATTGTGGCCACAAGAATAACTAAGTTACAGTATATTTACTCAGTGTAAACTAAGAATGGACAAATAGAACAACATGAATTTATAAAATGTACACAAGTTTTAATTATGTATATATTTTAAATTCAGAAATATATGGTGTCTCACAATTCCTGTGCTTTGTATGTGAGTGTGTGTGCTGTTTGCTCATTCTTTCATTCTCTGTGTGGTGTTTTTGCATGTTTTGTTCAGGTATCCTCTCACATTCCAAAGAGTCTAAATTGGCACAGTATTATCTAGGGTGGGCATGTACAGCTGTGTGCCTTGCTATCAGCATGCTGGACTGGATTTTGTCAAGGATAATCTACACTTCTTTGCTGACCACAAAGATGGTTAACCAAATGAATATAAGGATAGACAAATGATGGATACTTTAGCAACTATAACATTTATCTTCTTATATAATACGCTACTGTGGCTGTCCGTTTGTCTGACCAGGATTTTAAATCACCTTTAGCTCAAAAACCATTTGAACTATTGACCTGAAATGTGGTACACATATACTACGTGAGGTCTACTATCCACTTTTGGGGTGATGATTGACCTCCAAGGTTATTCCTCTTATTTTTATTTTATTGGTAACACTTTATAATAACTGCACACTATGAAGCATTAGTTAAGCATGACTAAATACTTTGTTCATCATTTAGAAAGCATCGCTTCCACATTAATTGGCATTAGCAGCCACTTTATAAATGCCATTATAAATGCTTTAGTACTGATTCTTTGAAAAATATTAATTATTAGTTAATTGATCATTAATAAAGCATCGTAAATGCAGTTATCAAAGACATTATAAATATGCTTTGTGATCAGTACTAAAGCATTTATAATGGCATTTATAAAGTGGTTGCTAATGCCAATTAATGTGGAAGTGATGCTTTCTAAATGATGAACAAAGTATTTAGTCATGCTTAACTAATGCCTCATAGTGTGCAGTTATTATAAAGTGTTACCATTTTATTTTATTGTAGAATTAACTCTAGGCAGCGGGCAGCAGGGCGGCCATGCGGTGCATGCATACAGGTGCCGTTCTCATCCCTACCACCTTTGCTGTCACTTCCCTTACCTCTTCATATCTTAAATCATTCTTGAGGCAGATTGAAGACTTAAGTGCCAGCTGAAGTGAAAAATTAAGGAAAACGTACAAAGTAATTGCAACACAAACACTGACTTAATCAATTTTAATGCGAAAAGATGCCGACGAAAGAAGAGAAGAAGTGGGCCACTAGGGTGGAGAAAAGAAGAGCTGCTCAGGAAGCAGCAAGCGCATCAACCTCTGAGCAAACGAATGCTAAACAGAGAAAGAGTATGAAAACTAGGGATTCTCAAGTCAAGTGTATTCACTGCAGTGCACCGTGGCCAATTTGTGGCCAGATGGCCAACAGTGGACAAAAAAGGTTTAAAAACTTCAGCTGGAGATAATACAAAATGTCATATATATTCTTACTGTTGTTTTGCATTACTACTTATTGTATTGTATTGTATTTATTTATGTATTACCATATATTTTAATGTATTATTATCTATTCATTACCTATTATTTATTTATTATCTATTATGGTATAGTATAGTATTGTTTTTTACTTGTCTTGCATTTGTCCTGTTTTCATGTATAAATTGCACTGCAATCTTATTGCATTATCTTTTTCCAACAAAAATACCCGTTTTTAAATTTATACAAACTGACAACTGAAATGAAATACTTTTCATGAAAATGCATTGTGTCCAAAAAGAAAGTGAAAAGTACTTTTTGTTATTGTGTTGACTATTTTTATTATTCTTTATTACTGTAAATCATTATGCATTTACCATGTGCAACATAATATAAAAAAGAAAAAAAGTATCAGGAAAGAAAGAAATAAAACATTAAATAATTATATAAGGTATTATTATTACTTCATTACCTATTGCAAAATACATTTAAAAAGGCATTTTTTTATCTTGTAAAGTCAATTATAATAAATAGGACAAGGACTTGACAAGGCATATCACACTGTGCTAAAAATCATAAAGTGACCTAAAAATGATTACAAAATTCATTCTAAAAGAAAAGACAAGAAGTAAAATAAAGCAAATGATTGTTTAACTGATCAAAGGTGAACAGTAGGCACATCTGCCATTTTTGGACATCTTGATGTTTTTTTCTGTTGTGTCTGACCTTGTTTAAAAGTTTTGACTTCTGGCCTATTTCAAGATATATTTTTGTTTATTAACTATAATTCTTTTCCTTAACTTCAGTTATCTTTCTTCAGCCATCCTCCATATAGTTCCAATAAAACAGTTACTGCCACTTCGTAGTGGTTGCTCTGAGGTTACGGATCTGCGCTTGTATTTAGGAGGTTGCTGGTTCAAATTCCATTACTGACAGAAGGGATCTTAATCTGTGGGCCCTTTACCTAAAAATTACCATAGGAGCACTGTACAGAGGCTGACCTTGTGCTTTGATGTCTAAACGTGATGTAAAGTGACAATATCCACCCCGGGATTAATAAAGTGTATATAAAAAAAAAATACAAGAATTTCAACATTTCCTTTTTTTATCGTATTAGCTACACTACCAGTTAAAATTTTTAGAACATGTCAGTTTTTTCAGTTTTTATGGAAATGCACACAGGTTAACGTCTTAATGTTTCATGAAATCAAGTCATAGAACAATAAACGATGGCAAATAAAAAAAATAAGTCAAGGAGTCATTAAGTGTATAAAATTGTATTCACGTTTCTGATTTATCAAAGTAGCTATCTTTTTCTGATATAACAGACAAACTATGGTAACCCTTTTGAGTCAGAATGCCAGTCACTTTGTGAAAGTCTCCAACTCTGCCACCAGCAAAAAAAACCCCAGCCCATCACACTTCCTCCTTCACGTTTGACATGTGGGTCAGCGTCCTGGTGCACACAAGAAACTCATGTACCAATGTTTAAGGGAAAGTGTGGCATCTTTTGATTAAACTAAGGTCCCTGCTTATAGATGCTGTTAGGAGTTATCTTGTCTCCAGTAATTTTTCAGATATTTTGCATCAATGTTTGGGATCTTACGCTTGTTTTGTGTTTTTTTGGAATGTGAATTTATTTTTTCCATTTATTTTTAATATTCCAGTCTGTTGGAATTTGTTATTATTTTTGAGCCATTTTGACTGTCATTAAGGTTGCATATGTTTGCCTGTCATTTTGGCCACGCATAGGTCCTTGAAGGTCACTGATGTCACTGTGACATAATAAAATGTTTTCCAGGGGAATCTTTCGCAATCTGAGCTGTGGATAAAATTATTTTCAAATCATGTTTCATAAAGTATTTGTACTTCAAATCTACTTTTGTACTACTGAAATAAAACTCTCAGTAATTTTGGCAAAAGATTAACCCAAAAATAAGGCACATTATAAGTTGTGGCAGGAGGCTGGGGGGCAGACCCAGCCTGGACACCTGGAAGGACCAGGAGGTGTTTTATATGTCCCCCGGGCCATGAGGGGGCAACCACCCTTGATAAGGAGGGGACCATGGGGATGGAGTCAGGGGGCTCAAACCCATTGGGACTGTGGCCACTGCCAGGGGGCGCCCTGAGCATCATTGAGCCCGGGAAACCTGCACTTTCACCATACCTGGGCAGGTGGAGTTAGAACATTCCAGGGACGCCCGGAGTGCTTCCGGGTGCTAGTGCGTCACTTCCGCCACACCAGGAAGTGCCACTGGAAGGGGAAGGGGAATATAAAAGGGACTGCCATCCTACAGTTGGGAAGCTGGAGTCGGGTGGAAGAGGATGAAGCTCAGAGGAAAGGAGTGGAGGCAATGAAGGAAGGCAAGAGAGAAAGAGGCCCAGACTGAGGTTGTGTGGTGCAGGGGCACCGGGTTGTGAGTGGTATACTGTAGATATTGTAAATAATGAATAAACGTGTATTGGTGCTTGAACCATCAGTGTCTGCCTGTCTGTGTCTGAGGCTGGCTTCCACAAAGTTTAGTCTTTAGGGATAAATTTGATATTTTTCAAGTCGGTTATGTCTTCACAATCATGGTATATGTTATTTTTGTCACAAAAAGTTGCGTTGTAAAGTGAAGTGTTTTTGATAAATTTAAAAACTTTCATATCTGTTCCTGCCTTTAGCTTTTATGCATGCTTTTTAGGAATTCTTACGGTAATGCAATGAAACTAGGAATAATTAGTTTATCACAGATACCTGGTATTATTTTTTTCAGGTAAAAATACATTTCCTGTTTGCTTATCTGCTCACAGCCAAAATATCAAATGTTATGAAATATGTTGAAAAGCAATAAAGAAAACTCTTTGTCTTTGTACATTAAGATACCTAGATAGAATTTTATTTGTCTCTAAGGGAAGATAGGCTTTTTACAGAAGCTTATTATATAAATAAATAGATTAATAATTATACACACACCAGAATGACTAAAAAGAAACAAAATTATAAAGATAGAAAACTTCTGACTTATCAGCCCCAGTCACAGTAAGTCATTATAATGGCATATTGCTGTTAGTTTAAAGGTGCCCCAGTAATGTTTCTTAACATACTTCTGCTGAATAATTCATTGGCTGAAAGTCCTCGGCATTAGTGTGTCATGAAGAGGATGTGCAACATTGTTCATAATGGTACTCAGTTTTGTTTTAAAAAATTATTTTGAGCAGGCTACTGCAGTACTTGACAAAAACAAAGCATATGACATAATTTACTTAGACTTTCAAAAAGTCTTTGATACATTCCCACACCAAGCATTAATTCTTAAACTAGACATTGTTGACATCAGAGGTACAGCAACTTAAAAAACTGGATCTCAAGTTGGTTAACCAGCAGAAGACAAAGAGTACAGATAAGAGGAGAATGCATCACATAGAGTGAGGTCATCAGTGAAGACCCTCAGAGGTCTGTCCTGTTTTCTCATGTATATTAATGATATAGTTTTTGATACAGTTTGTAAACATTTGAAATTCACAGATGATGCTGGAGGAATAACACCAAGCAGGCAACAAAAGCAGTTCAAAAAGACTTTTACAAGGTTAAGAAACGATTGGAAAATGCAGTTTAATGTTGAAAATTGCAAAGTGCTACATGTGGGCAAAAGGAACTTTAATAAAAAATACAAGATGGAAGACTATCCTAAATGAAGCAATCCCTGACAATGATTTAGGGGTTTATGTTGACACAAAATTTTCATCATCTAAGCAATGTGCAAAAGCTATTAAATTTTTAAAAATAAAATATACAAGGTTAGGTTGCAAAAGGTGTTGAACATAAATTAAGGGACGTTATGCTCAGACCACATAAAGAAGTAGTGAGGCCACATCTGGAGTATTGTTTGCAGTTCTGCTCACCATGCTGCAAGAAGGACATAGCAGCTCTTGACATGATAAAAACAGCAGCAAAGTGCATCCCAGGACTTAAGGACATGTCGAGCTCTGATTGACTTATAGAATTAAACCAGTTAAGTTTCGAGCAGAGAAGAGTGCATGGGGACCTTATCCATGTCCTCAAAATTCTCAGTGATAAAGAAGATGCAGCCAAATATTTTCAACAAAAATGTAATTCATGTACTTGTGGGCAACAGTTGAAACTAAGAGAAAGTGCACTTAGGACTGAAGATAGAAAGCACATCTTTATGCAAAGAATTGTGGGAATCTGAAACAAACTACCGAGACATGTACTTAAAGCATAACCTGTAGCTCTTTTAGGGCGGATGTCGACTTTTGTAGTCGGATGAGATTTTGGGACAGCTTAGCTATTAGTGAAACAAACATGCCTTGAAGAACTGAATGGTCTCCATTTGTTGATCACATTTCTTATGTTATTATGTTCTAATTGTTAATCAGTTTTTGTGAAGTGTTTCCAGCTCCACAGTTTTTAGTAAAGCATTGCCTATGTCACACCTTGTATTATATACCAAAAATGTCATAACTACCGTTTGAATCTATATCACACCACAAAAACACTGGAATTCATTGACAATAAAAAAATATATAAGTAGAAATGTATACGGTTTTCATTAAATAATATGCAGCAAAAAGAAAATTACTTCTCCAGTTCTGCTATCAGATTTAGCTGAATATTCAATATGTTTGATAGCTGAAATACACTTTTCCAATCTCTAATTACTCTGGTTTATGGAGCTGCCCAAAATGACCAATAAACATTTTTTTCACTATTAATAGCCTTTGAATGCATTGTACAAGGATAGTGATAAAGCAGACATTTGCTTTCTTCTACTCCTGTGTTAACGGAACCATAAAGTTTTTTCACTTGTCTCCAATCACTTTTCATTCAATTACATCAATACAGTTATTACAAAGTAGTACATTGTTTTAGATATACTTGTATAAATACTCTTTTGTTACCTTCACTGGCTTAACATTTATACAAAAGGCATACAGTATACACTTTTTAGATAAGTACTTATTGTACATATTAGTACCTTTATTGCTAGTTCATTACAATGGCTACAGTTTGCAGGACATTCTTTCTTTTGCAAGCACAGTATACTTACATCATGAAGGCACTAAGAGATGAAAAACGTGCTGTATATTATAAATATCTTCCTACTGAAATTTCCATTCAGGAAGAAACACACCTCACAATGGAAGAGGGCACCTTCCCATTACTAGCTGAATCTGAACCTGACACACCTGCTTGTCCATTCTTGGGGTCTTTCTATGTATTCCCTTATGACAAGTGAAAAAAATAGCACTTTTTTTATACTTCCTGCAAGTGAAAATATATACACATCAAGATTAAAGAAATAGGTAAATAATTTCATTTACAATCCTTAATTTTCACTCTGCAAATAAGCATTGATGTTATAAAAAAGAGATATAATATAAATATGTTTTGAAAAATAATTGGTGGTCATTTAATTGGCTTCTGCAAGCATATGGCAAATATGCTCAATAAGAACAAACAGCTTGAAAACAAAACTGCAGTCTTGCTGATTGGAAATCTTCCCTATTAAGTGAGCGTAGTATTCAGTGCAGCTCATTTCATGAGTGGAATACTAATAGCCATGTCATGCCAAATTTGCATTAAGAGATGTTTACTGTGCTAAAAAGCCTAAGCCTGGAATTCAAAAAGGAGTACTGATGTTTCCTTTTGGATTTCTATACAGAAGACTTCATTATAGAAATGCTTTTCAGAGCACATTTCAAGATCTTTGTTTCAAAATGATTTTAAAAGACAAATTATTCATGGCTTTTGTGCTTTAGTTACATATGTACAGTTAAGACAATATTGGTAATAATTTAATGTTTTACTGTTTGTATTTTACCTGTATAAGCACCAGATATTGCTGAAAAAGCCCACTACTAAACTGTTAACTATATGTAAAAAATTAAAGAAGAACATGCATTAGTAGATTTGGTATATTCATATAAGTTAAAAGCTTTTCAAATTTAAGATAAATTTACTAAACAATCAGTAACACAAGCAATCTATTTATAATTGAACTCATTTCTGATATGGTGTATTTGTATTGATATTCCCAGAATGTTGCATTTATTTATGAATATAACATAGTTAAAAAAATACACAATAGACAAAAAGCACACAAAAAATGCTGTACAACAAATTGTATCTAAAAGTGATGAACAATGTCCTCAGAAAGACAAAAGCAAAGAAAAGGATAAAAAACAAAATACTAGTCTGCACAAAATGCTTGCAACTGTACCTATGCACTCAAACAATACACAATGATGCATATAAACATAATAACCTCAGCAACATGATGAAGACTCAATGTCAAGCTCATTCCTGGTCACATGTCTCCACCCTGTTGTCTTAAATCAATCAGCATAACTTGAACAAGTTAGATTTGCTGCACAAACAACAATGTTTAAAAACAGGATTTTGTGAATGTGCCATTATTACCTCACATGTCACAATTTAATACAGAAATCATTGGGCACTAGTATCCACACCAGCTGCCTACATGGTTAACACTAGAATTACCAGAGCCTGTGAAAAAACTTGTAGATCCGTC
>JANRMT010062792.1:39495463-39512618 GCA_026402145.1 Polypterus bichir lapradei
TATATATATATATGTGACAGCAACACTCATCACTCACAACAGTGACAAAACAATTACATTGACAATCATGTTACGTTATTTTCAAAATGTTTCATTTTCTTTTTCATTACTTCTTTAACACACTACTTCTCCGCTGCGAAGCGCGGGTATTTTGCTAGTAAATAAATAAATGCTGAGTCTGGGACTAAAAACCATATTACAAAAGTAAAGTGAAAGAGGAATATTTGTTTCATAGTGTTAGAAATAAACAGACAATGAGCATTACAACTAGAGTTTGAATATCTTTTTTGTTATAATGAAATTAATTTTAAAATTAATTTTTGTAGGCTACTGAAAAGTTATGAGCTGACCTTCACATAAGCAATAAATAAAATTGGATTACAGCAGCAAAAGTGTAATATTCTTCCAGCCTTTATTTGGCAAAGCATTATTCATTTTGGTTGCCATATGCAGTAGATTCCATAAAATGAATTAACTGTTGTGCTCATTTTACTTATCACATTTTACAGATTGTGAACTTTGCCTGTTACTGAAATTATTGCTTAATTGACATTACATACATTACATATGTTTCTTCATAGTTCAGTTACTTTTTTATCCAAAGCAACACATTTTCTTGTACAAAGTCCAAGTATTTTTAAAATACAACTTATCTATTATAAAACTGCAACACTGTGCAATACAAACTTATATTGTATTTGCTGTACCATAGGCTATTATGGAGTGTCACTAGATGGTGTTGTTAATAGAGTACACCTAATAAACCTAGCCAAAATACACAGCTAAAGGAAAACTTACTTCATGTTCTTTACAAAAACTATTTGAATTATGTTATCACTTTCTATATAATTTCTTCACCTAGAAAAGCTAGTGTTAGTGTTGAAACATCACATAAAACTGGATTATGCACATATTGTAGAAATTACTTTATAATAGTCACACTAACAAATATGTACATAAATACAGTATATAATAATTAATTTGTCCCCAAGGGGAAATTAAGACTTTACAGAAGCACAAGAAAATTATAAATACTATAATAAGCAACAACCTCCCCAAAAAGACACACAAAAAATCTTCTTCTAAGACAGTTGGTGCCGTCTAATAACAAATTCATAACCAGAAGTACAATTTAGATGTGACGCAGGTTTATATTTAAAGGCATTGAGTTGAGTCTATGAGTTCATTTATGTGCACACACAAAACTTGGATAAGGTGAGTAACCTGGTTTCATAAAAACCTAATTTATGTGCTAATTAGGAATACATCTTTGACCACAGAAAATGTATTGAGGTATCCAGTAGGAAGTTCACAATATGCAGCTTTAAATATCTATGTACTGTTCCATTCCTGAGTGTTGCATTTGTTCCAAATACCCATCTCCCAGCCTAAAGAAGGGTTTAAATTCACCTTGCCTAGTACCTGACTGATGTAGAGTACAGTACAGTACAGCACACCAATTACTAGGAAGGTGAGCACTTCCAAATTATCTAAGCTGCACTGTTCAAAGATTCCATAAGAAAACACAAACAATTTAGTTGAGCATGAAGAATTACTATTACTATGACAGAGTGCACCTGTGGTTAATTTTGGAACCCAGATCACAAACAATCACTTCCACCCTAAGGCAACAGACACTGGACTAAATGACGTCTCTTATTTAATCTGTGCCGGAGATTTAAAGGATAACTTTGGTGTTTTTGTCCAGGAAAGTCAAGTTGTTAAATTAAGTTTACAAATTTAAAAAATCTCTACTAGTGGCTTACAATAGGCAGCTAATTAATAACCAGAAGAAGTGTGAAACAAAAGCCTTAAAATTTACTAAATATGTTCAATCAAATGAGACACATGTTCTGCTTGGAGGAAATACATCGACTGCTATTAAGAGGTAAATGTATGACAACAAAACAAACTTAGAAATATATAATTTTTAGCCAAATTGTTATACTTTCAATAGGAATGGATAAGTGTTCTCTTCAGAGAAACTGGCATGAATGTAGTTTTCATGTAATCAGAAGTCTGTGATGGATACTATAGAGCCAATTTGTAGTGCTCTGGAATATTAATGTATACTCTGAAAGTTAAATACAAGTCTGTAGTTTTGTTGTCTTTCAACTAAAATGATTCACAGATGCGTCTTACTTGGTACTTGAAACTCTTCTTCTCTTCCTCTTCACCCTTTCCCACTTCTATGTGTGGTTGATATGCTTGATCAAACTCCACTCTGTGATCAAAATACAGCTTGATCTTGCACCTCTTCTGTAATCAGACCCTTTTCCTTCAGATTTTCTTTTACTTTATCCATCCACCTCTGTTTTGTCCTCTCTCACTTTTTCGTCCCCTTTACTTCCATTCCTGCCACTCTTTTGCCCACATATTCATTGTCTTTGCTCATCACATCTACTTTCCTGTACTTTCTTAGATATCTCTCCCAACTTTGTTGTACCCTTGATTGTCTCATTTCTTATTCTGTCCTTTTTTTGTAACTCCACAAATCCTTCTCAACATTCTCATTTCTGCCACATCTAACTTCCCCTCCTCTGGCTTCGGCAGACCCCCGTGACCCTGTAGTTAGGATATAGTGTGTTGGATAATGGATGGATGGAAGTACAGTGCAACTATGAGTTATTACTCTGTATTTACTGTGTAGTACAAAATAATCCATCCATCCATCCATTATCCAACCCGCTGAATCCGAACAGGGTCACGGGGGTCTGCTGGAGCCAATCCCAGCCAACACAGGGCACAAGGCAGGAACCAATCCTGGGCAGGGTGCCAACCCACCGCAGAGTACAAAATAATGCTATAGTTAATTACTCAGTTGTCATTGTTATTCCACAGTTTATATAATTACAATGTAATAATTTATCACTGATCCAAAAACAAGTGTACTTACATAGTTACATTGTATCTGTGGTTTCAAAATGTAATAAAAACATCAGGGTATGTAACTACAACTATGTAACAGATGTTCCATGGTATGGGCAATTTTATTGGAGAACTGCAGTGATAACTGCATAGTTTTTCGATGATATTTCAAGATCTGTTTTAAATGGTGAAAACACCTTTGCAAAATGGTTAAATCTTTTGCCTCACAGATCCATTATCCTGAGATGGAATTCTGTCTGGAGATATGTATGTAAAATTTGTACATTCTACCCATGTCTCCCTATGTCTTCTTCATGGGTTTTACTGCCACATTCCAGGGACATGTAGGTTGGGTTACGTGGCCATATGTGTGAGAGTGTGACTGCTGGTATGTTTGTCAGTGGGCCTTGCAATGGGATGGCTCCCCATCCTGGGCTGTTTCCTGCCTTGTACCCAGTGATTCTTGGAATGGCTCTGCAGCCCTGTGTACCTTGATTGAACGATGCAAGTTTGGCAGTATTATGTTAGGAATGGGTATAAAAATAGTCCAAAAATTCAACAATAAATAGTGTAACACAACTACAAGAATATGACAAATAATTGTTTAAGCAAAACATGTCAAGGAGGTGCCCCTCTAGATTTGGCATTTTTCAGCAATAAATTCATCTTTTGGAAGCAGGTAATTACATAGTAGTTACAGTGTAATTATGGATACTTAATGTAAAGTGTTACAAAATATATTTATTCAGTCGAAAAGAGAAAGGTGGGGGATGGACCCCCTTAGAGATCAAAAAGTGGGATGTGGAAATATTGGAAATATGGGATGTATACGCTCGAAAACATTACTAGTACACACCAAACACTGCTGGTAAGAAATCACAGTACTCTGTGTGTAACAGACCCCTTAAAATCCTGTTTTTCTGTATAAAAATATATTTGAAGTATGTTAGCATCTTTACCTTCACCATTTTAGTTTTTCATGGAAGACGCCATTGTGTGGCTTTGTTGCTGTGATGGGGTGACCTGTTCTTAGGGGGTGTTGTATGGAAGGTTGTGACCTGTGGCTCACTTGGGGCATAGTTTAAAGTGCAGCACAAATTCACTTCCTAGATAAACTGCCTCAGAACTTTGATTGTGATAAATATTGGTTAGTGTTTCCTGGAATTAGAACTTTAGCTTTGCCTTTTGACATTGATTTAGGATTTTGTTTGGATTTGTTGATAGTGCATTTTGAATTTCTGGTTTTGAATATTGCCTTTTTTCTTTTGACATTGTTTCATCTTCTGATTCCTTCCCTTTCAAAAATCTGCCATCCCTATCTATGGCAGTATAACTGTTGCTTCTTAACATAATAGATTGTGTAAGCAAAACAACCTTTACTTACTTTATACAGTCCCTTTCTATTGTGAATGACATCCCAAGATACTTTATAAATACAGAATTTCAGTTTAAATGTTTTCTTTAACTGGAGCAGGGGAGGTGATGGGTGTGTGTTAAGTGAGTCTCTCAGAGTCAGGAAATGAGGAAGAGGTCATGAGTTAATTGGCAGGCTCTTTGTTTACAGTCCAATTCATTATCCAATAGACTACAGTACATGTAATCCTTATTAAATCATAGTTATACCAATTTGTGTTGTTATAGTGCTAAAAAATCTCAATGTAATGCAGTTTATATGCCAAAGAATATATTTAGTCGGAATGCTCTTGGGAACTAGGGAATGTCCTTTATCTTTCTGAGTTATTATCTTTTGTTATAATTATAAGGTGTATAGTGGCAGTATGAAACCTATTAGTTCTAATTAATGTGACCCAAAAAGCAGGTGCTTGCTCAGGCTAACAAAGAATATTAACTAATAGAAATGAGCAGAATTTACTATAGATGTTCTTTAGGTGAAACAGAGGGAGCAAGGAAAAATAAGGGTCTGTGGAACAGCCTAATAAAAATGCACACACATAAAAAATACAGATTACTTAAAACTCTCAGTAAAACAAAGTTGAATGATGTGAAAGGATTCTAACAATATAATGTACTGTATGTCCTTTAACATTATTGTTTAGATATGGCTAGTTGACAATGGAAGAGAGTTAAACAAAAACTCTATTCAGTAGCATCCGTGGAGAAAATAACCTTGGGGTGGTGGTACAGACAATCAGTACTAACAGAAAGTGAAAAGACAAAATCTAACAAGCAATATTTAAAATACTTTTTTATGTACAGATGGCCTCATAGAAATGGCCCATTATACTTGCTGGAGTAGTGAAGCTAGCCATGGGTCAGTATATGGTTGGAGCGATCGATCCAGTGCATATTCAATTAGATTTTGCCAATAGGTTATTTGCTTGAAAAAAAGTAACTTGTGTTTACATGCCTTCCCCAAATGTTGACGCCCCTTGTGGCACCTTTAAACGCTGATTGGTCATTTGATTAAATTTAGTTTTGGCATGATTACAGTATGGTTTCAAATCAAAATACAATTCACATGGAGCACCTGTTAAGCAAAATGAGATACATCTGCTTTGCTTTTACTTATGACATGCAATCTATGGTCATTAATTAAAATATACTACTCTTTTCTATTGCATTTTCAACTGACAATATAATTATGTGCCATAGTAGAAAGTTATGAAGTCTTTGTCATGTTCCTTAAACTATTCCTGAACAATTTTTGCCGTGAGGAAGGGCAAATTATCCTGTTGAAGGGAGCTATACCATCCAGGAATACCAATGTCATGAAGGGATGTTCGTGGTCTGCAACAATCCAAGGTAGTTGGTATGTTTCAATTTAACATCAAGGCATTACTACATTAAAGAAAAACTGGTTTAAGTATAGTGTAAAGTTAAAATACTTACCTGCTTAAATTGTCAAAATATGGGGGTGTGTTTCCACGAGGATTTTTAACTTTGGCTTCTGTAGATAATGCAAGGTGGCACTGGTGTCAGGATCGGCATGCATTCAGTTCAGGCCTGGTGGAACCCGCATGTCTGCCCATCAAAATGGCAAGTGTCTTCAT
The DNA here is from genome assembly GCA_026402145.1 of Polypterus bichir lapradei. NCBI lineage: Eukaryota > Metazoa > Chordata > Cladistia > Polypteriformes > Polypteridae > Polypterus > Polypterus bichir. The sequence goes on from JANRMT010062792.1 coordinate 39,501,343, forward strand.
TAGCTACCTGCCATGACCAAAGTAAGAAGTGTGGAGCATTTAGTATATTAGGTCTGCATGCATTTATTATGAGGAGGGGATGCCAACAGAAAGTCCCAAGAAAAGTTACTTACTTTCCAGAGAGGGCATCAGCTTGTGACACCCTATGCAGTGGCACGGTTGGCACCAGACTACACAGTGGGCATCTTATAGCACCGGTCTGATTGGACTCAGAATTGAGTGGTTGAAGACATGGAGACACACACACAAAAAGATGATATTTCAAAACAATAACTGGGGTTTATTTACAGGTGCCCAAAGAAAAAAAAAATACAAAAAGCAATGTCCTTATCAAAAATAGTCAAAAATATTTACAGTGCTTCCTGCCAGTCCCAAAATGAAAATAATCAAAGACAACAACAGCAACAACATTTATTTATATAGCACATTTTCATACAAAAAGTAGCTCAAAGTGCTTTACATAATGAAGAATAAAAAAATAAAACACACAGTAAGAAAATAAAATAAGTCAACATTAATTAACATAGAATAAGAGTAAGGTCCAATGGCCAGGGTGGACAGAAAAAACAAAAAAAAACTCCAGACGGCTGGAGAAAAAAATAAAATCTGTAGGTATTCCAGACCATGAGACCACCCAGTCCCCTCTGGGCAAAAATCAAAAAAGACATCTATACTTCTAATGAAAAGAAAATATATACAAATAATGCACAAGCTGCTATCCTTGGTATACTGTAAAAACCGCTATGCAAACCACACTCTCCACTCGTCTGAGTCCATTTATTTGAGTGTCTGTTGTTTTGGGAGCATATCCTTGTCTAATGAAATGAAATTAACAGAATTCACAGGCATCTCTATCATGCATCAGCCGTGTTGTGAGCTACAGCATAATAAACCCATTGGCTTTATAGGTTCCTTTTACCATGTGATATGAGAACTGCACAAGTCTGCACATTAATGCTGCAATTTAAAATCAGTATCTGACTGAATGTATGTTTTCTCTGTAATTGAAGCGAACATGCTGCCCAATTGTTCACAGTGTATGCAGTATAATATGTATGGTGCTTACTACTTATTGTTGTATAAATAAATCAAGGTCAAGACAACAGTGTTTCATGCACTTACCCTTGGTATCACCACAGTGGCTCCCTACCGGTTCAACTTTTGCCTCATCTCACTTCCAAACTCCAAAATGAACTCTTTCAAGGCTGACTTTTTTTCTGAAAATTAGCTTTTTGTGAAAGATGTCAAACATATTTTTAAATTGTGTAAAAAATACAACCAAAAATTTTCTGAAATATCTGAACTCTCTATATACGCTGTGCATAATAATTTTGAACCACTCCAAATCAATTGCATGGAATGGTAAGTTAACACTTCTTATGATTCTTGTAACTATGTTAAACTTTTTGGGCATAATAAATTTTTATTCAAAACTTTGCTTTTTTCCAAGTCATTTAGATTCCAATTTAACTTATTTCATACTGATGTTTGTTTTTTATCTTATAGTTTTACTTACTCGTTATATTTTCTTTAAATTCAGACACCATTTTGTTTTTGAAGTGGGTGCTGTCATTTTACAGTTTGGTTATCAAGACCCAAGTGTTTATTGCCATGCTATGCTTTTCAGAAGTCGCGCTGTATGATGTCATCAGTACAGTGCTACTTAAACCTGTTCCGTGCGCAAATCATTTTTCAAGCCTGTGAATACATTTTAAAACCTTTTATGTGTGCTTCTCTTTATTGGGTGTCGTCACATGAGTGTTTTCATTCTTGTATTAAACTAATACTTGTTTTCCCAAGGTCCATAGGTTCAGAAGCCTCTTTAGATTCTACTTCTGCTTCATTTGATAGCCCGCTTTCAGGTTTTTGCTCTGTTTTCTCTGACTACTATCTTTGAAAGGTAGTGGCCATTAAACACCATCCCTAGAATATTTCTTTAGATAGAAATACTTTCTTAAATTTCTTTGATGGTCTCACATGTCCTTGCAACCCTGAGTACCAACTTACCATTAAAGGACCAAGTATCCTTGGCAGCTGTTATACTGCCTGTCCTCCTAACAGTTTTGGGGAAACACTTTCAGTCTTCTGGACACCTCTATGGCCGCTCTCATACTTAACACTAGAATTACCAGAGCCTACGAAAAAACTCATAAATCCGGCCCACCTTAAATCCCTTTGCACCTCTCTGTCAGCATCTTTTGTCTTCTAAATTTATTGATAAGCCCAAGCAGCAAGCAGCCTGCTATACCATCCCCCCACCGCCTCTCTGAACTTCACACATTATACAGTTCATGTGTACATTTTGTCATTTATTACTAAAACATGAAAAACGTTTCTGTTTTAACAATGTGTTTGCATAGATTGTTGTAGGCACAAAACACACATCAAACTATTTCCCCTTACAATTTTGGGTAGCTCACTCCCAGATAATCAATCAAGGCATGAACTGGGAGAACTTCTTGCCCGTTCTGAGGTGGGGGTGGGTGGGGGATGTTATAGCAGGCTGCTTGCTGCTTGGGCTTATCGACACATTAAAAAGACAAAAGACGCTGACAGAGAGTTGCAAAGGGATTTAAAGGTGAGCCGGATTTACGTGTTTTTTCGTTAGCTCTGGTAATTCTAGTGTTAAGTGTCTACAGAATATTCACTTAGCACTGCTCAAGCATGTGGCCTATACACATGTTCTCTACTGACCCCTGCCTGTATACAGTGGCATTTGGGGTTGCACTCTTCAAGTTCCAGTATATTTTTGAAAATTCCTGTTGTGTCTATACTTCCAGCACCTTTTTGCCTAAATGCCTGCGGTTAACAATGTGTACTGTTACACACACATTCACAAACTCACACACACATATAAAGTATATGACTCCAATTTTCCTTCTGTGTTTGCCTTTTACTTTACAATTTATTTTGGTACAAAAAGTGTCATGGAAAAGGCTAAGCACAATGAATAAGTTTTCAAAGTGCTGAGAAGTAATTAAGAAAGAAGTAATGTAACCCTTAAACTAGAAATTATTTTCATTCCTTGCCAAAAGCAAATCATTAATTAAGAACACATACATGAAAGTCACTTGAGGCATCTCTTGTCTCCTTCTAAATATTTTAAATGATATGTTGGTTTACATTTATAGTCTTAATGTGTGTGCACCAGAGTGATTAGGTAAAATTTGTTAATATCAAAATATAAAAATTTAAATGGTGTATCAAATTTGAAGACATAAAAAAGGCCATTAGATTGTTTTTTTGCATCCAGGCAGCACTGCTTCATACATAAGAATGTGTCAGTGAGGTGAAAGTCATGGAAAACTGACTGGATTTAGTAATGTTCACTTGATTAATTTTTACTATGGTGATTAATGACAAAATCATGGATACAATGAGTTTCACTTTGTTGCATGGTTATTTATGATTTGCTAATTGAGAGTTAATTAGGTTTTATTATTTAAAACATGTCTTTATGAATTATTATTTCTGACTATAATTTATATGTTTATTTATTATCCTAATGGATAAAAGTTTTAGGAAGAAAAGGTATAAAGTAGAAAGTCATAAAGAACACAGTCAGATTAAAAAAAAATAACCTGACAAGGACAAATATAATATATTTCATGAAGAATTAACTTAGTAGGCAAAAGATTTCCTCTGGCATAAAGCAGGTCTGCCTAAGTATACATAATACATAAATGGAAGAAATAATGCCTGACATTTCAAATAAGTGCCTTGTACTAATACCACATGTTCATTTGAAATTGTTTTCAAATTACTTTCAAATAAAGTTAAACTTTCTCTATGAATTGGTTCTTTAAAGCCACTACTTTTAAAACATGAATTACTATGATTGCCATTTTCAGTTTTATCCTTACAATAATTTTAATCTGTTTTGTAGGAAGTCCTTGCAGATTGCTTCATGTGAAAACTCACTGCAGGCCTAAATGTTTATAAATGGTTTGTCACACATGTACAGTATGTCTGAGGATCACCCTCCTGAATCACCTTGGGTAAGCAGTCCCTGGTACAAGAAGGGGTGCTGTTATTAATGGTATTGTCTCCTTTGCCTTCCTGCAACCAGGAGAAGATGCCAAGTGAGGGTAATTGACTCCGCCCTATCTGGTTGGAGGAGCATAAAAACTAGGCCTGGACCCCCAGCATTTCTGTTTTTTTTTTTTTTTATTGTGCCATCATGTGCCATTTTTGTTTATTGCAATAACTAACATTAAACAGGATAACCCAGTTGGCACCCCAACATTTCTTCCCTCCAATTTCTGTACCTTGCACAACCACAGCTTCCTTGTAAGAGTTTTTTCCTACATATTTTAAATGAAAGTGCCTTGCAAACATTTTAAGAAAATATAAAGTGATTCCTTACCAATCCTTAACTTTAAACTTATTTATACAGTGTTTGTAAAGGTTGACAGAAGTAAGGACAACATATATTTTAAGAACTGTAGCAATTTAAAATCGCACTGGGTGTAGTCTGTGCTTAGCATTTTTAACATGGTAGGCATGCTTTGATGGGAAAAACTCAGGATGCAATTTTAATGCCTAGATTTGTTTCCTTCTCTTGCGCCAGGATCTCCTGCTGTTGAAATTATTGTGGAATGTTTATGGTAATTTTTCTCATCTCATTCAATTGAAATATACTGTTTTTTAAATTCCTTTCTTTGAATCTTTGCTAACATGAAGGACTGTCCCATTGCAGGACTACCGGTGCACATGCATCAGTTGATTATGCATTAGACACCATTGTATTTAAGAGCATTAGATTGAGGTTGTGGTCATATTTAAGATTGAGGAATCCTGTTTTTTATTGTTTGTACTAAAAAATAAAGACTTTTGTCTTGCAAATATGTTTAGTTGTTTATTTAAATTTATTTGAATTAAGGTTCCCAAACTAAGTTCTCACAGCTATGCAACTTGTTTTGCTATAGTAGGAAAGTTACTTTGATGACTGATGGTTTCAGGTTACAGTTGGTGTATTTCAACCTCTGCTACTTCCAATTATATGTTCTTTTCACAGAGAGAGACCTACAAGTTGCACCTGATGCTGCCTGTATAGGTATAAGCAAGTTTGGAAACAAAATTATTTAATGAGCAGCTGGAGCACAACTGTGAGCAAACCGATGCAACACTAAGAGCAGAATTAATGACTTAGGACACTGAATGCTTTAATGCAGTGCAGTATGTTTCATCAAGCGTGATGATAACAAGTAAGTAAGAACAAAACTGATTCATTGACACATTATGTGGGATCAAACCATACATTTGTTGGTTATGTGTAGCATCCTGTATAGTATATTTGTAGAAGAAACAACAATTTTTATCCTAACTGCAACAGTAATTGGTGAGGCAGTAGAGAAAAGTAAAATAGGAAAAAAGACCAAAAGAGGACATAGCTCACAAAATTAAAAAACATGCATTTAATATAGTTTATTCATTCATTCACTTTATAAAACAACTTAATCCAATATAGGGTATCAAGGTGATTATATCAACTTAAGCAGAAGACTGGAATCAACCATAGACGGTATGCTACTCCATCACTCACATGCCAGTGATCACTCATACAGGGCTAGCATTATATTAAAATGAATTTACAAAGTAAGGTTTAGAAATTTTAAAAACTACTAGGGAAAATTAATTAAAAATGAACTCTGAACGGCTCTCTGGTAGGTGAATACCCAAAGCATATTTTCCTTGATACTCCTTTGTGCATACTGATGTTAATTAAACTTAAGACAAAAAAGAGCACAGGTGTCAGCACAAGATATTGCATGAGCATCCCACAGATGTGTGTTTTGGGTCCTATATTATAGGTTCAATTTTCTTACAATGTTTTATGCACTACAAAGAACAGAGAAACATTATACTTTAGGTGCAGTTCATCCATCATACAGCACACACATTCATTTTGGAGCTATTAATAAAAAAACTCATGATTGCAGATTTTTAAGATAAAGGAGGGAACTTGAAATTTAGCAGCTGGAATTTTATCAGGCGGCTTCAAATAATGGATGAGTGGATGGGTGGATGTTTTCCAATTTAAAGAAAAAAAAAATTAAAACATGTCCACCTAATTATTTAATTTTTAAAACAATTGAACTATTTTATTGAATCCACAAAATGTTATTTATTTTGAGAGAAGCTTTATTATTTTTTCTTTACACTCTGCTGTTATGGTGTATACATGAACAGTATGTGAGAAAAATAGTGTGTCTGAATGGCTGAATGTAGCCAAAATAGTTTTAGCATATTTGAACTATTACACTGTAAACATATTCGTCTAGTGACACACAATTTGCTTTTACAGTCATATTAGAAAGTTCACTAAACACTCTGAGCCTGCATTCATTGATGATCACTATACACATAGTGTATAAGTTGTATTATATTGTACTAAAAGCAAACTTCCCATCTTCCTTCATCTCTCACCTATAGCCAACCCTGAGGTGGTACTGGTTAGGCTAAATGAGGATTTAGAAAGCATCTCCTGAGTGTATTAAAAAAAAAACTTAAAAGAAATTACCTCATAATGAAGTAAGGGAACAATGAGAAAGGAATCTCTCAATTAAATTTTCAGAAAAGGAATGGAATCTAGCCATTCATAAAAATAAATTCTAGTTCAGTATGTCCCAAGCATGCCATAATTCAGTTAAAATTGTTCATTGTTCACATATATGTCATCTAATATTGTCTAAAATGTTCCCAGGGTGTTTTAAACACATGCTTTCAACAATCATTTGCAATATCATATGCCAAACTATTTGCACAAAGACTTATTCTGCTTAACTGGAAGAATCCCAATTGACCATTTATAACCATCTATATTTTTTGTATGCAGAAAACTAATATTATCTCAATTAGGAAAAAAATCTAATTCTCTTTACAAGAATCTGTTCAGAATTTTGAGAGCAGAACTTGGCAAGATCTCATTGATGTAATTTTAATGCTGGATGTTTGCTCAACCTTTTTTATCTTATTTGCTGTTGTATACTATCTAAAGAATCATTTTAGGGGTGGCCCTGTAACAGTGTTGCTGTCTTTGTTGCATAGAGGTTGATTGATTATGTAATGAAGTGTCTTCGGAACATACTATTGCCCTTGCTAAAAGAACAGTATACCCTGGGTCACATTGAATACTAGGAACTGATGATTTAAGTTTCCAAGTTTTTTGTGAATGATGACAATTGATGTGCTTATTTGTTTGTTATATATTTCTGTATTCATTATAGTCTATATATAACATTCAGTGTTGCCCCATAACCCTGGTAATTGAACTAGCTGGTTTGATAAGTGTATGGATGGACAGATGCTTCATTATGAAACATAACATTCTGTAGTTTTTCCTGTGGTCAGAAAGTGAGTGGTCATAAATTGCTGTTTTTGCTTTTCTTTAATTAACTACTCCTCAAGGATGTTAGTGGGGTATTTGGGTGGCTCTCCTTTTTCTATTGTTAACTAGGTAAAAAAGAAACGTGTGTTTTAATTGAACTACTTACAGAAAAAATATATACATACAGAGAAAACAGTGTTAGTATAAGTAAAAAGTGTGTTTGGGTCATTAAATGGAATAATTTATCTGCAGTTTTGCATTTCACAGCCGCACAAATATTTGAATAATTTCTTATAAATATTTGCTTCAAAATACCCCCTTTAGTTCTTCTTTATGTGTGATTTTGAAAAGCAACATGGGCTATGACGAGATAAAATCTCCCCCTATGGTATAGAAAACTCTTATGCCTAGTCATATGCAGCAGTTATGGTTTACCAGGAGTGCTGCTGAATTAGCACATTAATAGTAGCTTTGAAGCATCACTGTATAATATTAACAATAAGAGCAGCTCACTACTGAAAATGGCAAATATAGGAGACAGTAGGGATCGAACCAGTGGCCCCTTGATTACAAGTCAGCAAATCTTACCGCTACGCCACAGAAGCTGTTGTATCATGCTTGACCCTTTTGTGAAAGTGTTTATTTGATCTTTGGACTTCAGGCTTCACACATTCTATAGTTTATGCCTACATTTTGTAACATTTATTACTAAAATATGAAAAAGTTTCTGTTTTAACAATGTGTTTACACAGATTACTGTAGAAATGGAACACACATGAAATGCATGTGTTCCAAATAACGATCTATTATTTCCACTCTAAAACTCCAGCATTTCACTCACTCCCAAATAATCAAACAAGGCATGAGCTGGGAGAATGTTGTGAATGTTCTGCATTGGTGGGGGGATGGAATAGCCGGCCGCTTGCTGCTTGTCTTAATCGGCACATTTACAGGACAAAAGATGCTGATGGAGAGGTGCAAACAGATTTAAGGTGGACTGAATTTACGAGTTTTCTCGTAGGCTCTGGTAATTTTAGTGTTAAATCATATCCAGGGAAGTTTAGGACAGTTAATATGATGTTAATTTCTAAGATCCACAGAAATGCTGAATATCATATAGGAGCAATTGCTGTTATATTTAATGAAATTGGTAAAAATATTAATTAGACGAAAACATAATTTTTAGGTAAGCTTGTGAGAGAATAACTTTTGTTTTGTAAATCGGTACACAGTATTAGCAAACTGAATATTGTATAGTAGAAAAAAAGTGCAAAACAAAAGTAATGTACCATAATGTGTGCCATTAATAATAACTGTAGATTTGTACATGACGAGAAAACAGCATTATTGCCTGTGGCTTCAAGGAATGTATCCGTCTTTCCATCTAATTCTATAGCCACTTGATCCACTTTAGAGTCATATGGGTCATCACATGGGTCAAGGGTTATCCTGGCCATCCTCTAATTTCATTATCATAAGTATCTTACCATTTATTAAACAGAAGACAGCCACTTGCTTCCTGTACCCATTTTCTCAGTTATAGATAACAATATTATACATTGATGGTTTTTTTTTTAATTATACAATAGGGAATTTAAGAAGCTGTAACACAAGTCGGAACAAGTTACAAGCAGCTTTGTCCCAAAGAACATAAATCCGAAAAATGTCCACTTCCTATAATGTCCACTAGACAGGGATATCACTGTGTATCCCCAGCTAGTAATAAGGGCAAGCATCAAATCTATATAAAGTAAAAAGGATTATTTCACAAAAAGCTCTATAAATATATACAGATAAAACTCTGCAGAGCACACAAGGCAAAAAGAAATAGCCAACAATGACAACGCTAACAAATCCGAATACACAGTCCAATGTAAAAGTCAAAAAAAGAGGCAAAAATTGAAAAACCAGTAATCACAGTAAGCACAGCAAAACACATGTAAATTCACCACTCCTAGGCACATTCGAAATGACCCATCAGGAACTGTGATAGGTTTTTATATAACTGTGACTGGATTTATAGAGCGGAAAGCATTTCCTGGCGGTTATTAGCAAGTGGTCCTGCCTCTTGGGGGACTACCCCCAGAACAAATGAAACACAGCAAAAACAAATGATATACAAAGACAAAATAAAAACAAAGAATGATCTACATAATCAACATAAATTAAATAATTAAAAATGAACACAAGAGACGTAAAACATGTAGTTAAACCTAGCCAGAGGAGGAACCCTGACTGAGACATGACAGGGAATATAATATTAATTACCATTCAATCAGTTTTATGAGCTGCTCTACTTTCTGCATTAGAGAGCATTGAAGAACAAGTGCCCATCCTGACAGCGGCATGCACAAATAGCCTAACCTTGATGGGATAGTGGTCCATGAAAGAGCCCGCTCAAATACATATCTATACTCAATCATTCATTTTCTAAAGCCAGTTAATCCAGACCAGATTTGCAAAGACCACAGCCCAGCTGGACAACAACCAATACAAGGCCTTCACAGATCTAATAGACACACCAGCACAGAGCCAGATTAGCCTCAGTTACGCTTACTTGAGCATCTGTAGTATTTTGGAAGGAACATGAGTCACTGGAGAGCACCAAGTGCTCTGCAAACTACACAGTCTGCAACAACAGTGACTTGGATGAGAATGAAACTGGTTCTTTGAGCTATGAAAAAGGACTGTATATGTTACTCTAGATGTTACTTATTCACTGCATTTTATTTCTGAGTTATTTCAAATATTAATATTTTGTGAAAAGTACATTTAAATAAGTCTTTATTATCAACACAAAAACAACACAAAACCCTTGCATACCTTTTCTAGATTAGAATATTGCATTTTGAAATGAATTTGACAAATTTAAGTGGGAGGATTTATTTTACATAAACAAGACATATAAAACATATACACATTCATATAATAATGTATGTAAAATACAATAATAAATGTAATTATCATTACAATTCTTACTTCCTTAGTAAAATAATTCTAATTCTGTGTTCTAAATAGCCTCTATCATGCATTTTATTCATCTATACTTACATGCAAAATACAGTACTATGCTCAGATAGAAGGTAAAATACAAATTAAATGTTCATTTTCATATTAAATATTTTTGTAAGTTTATTATTTCTTAATGCAGTATTTTAAAAATACATTTTAATAAAGTGTTTTGTAATTTAATACCAGTTTACACTCTAACATCTATTCTCACATGCATATATTCCTCAGAGAGTGCCCACTCAGCTCTCTGTGTTTTCTCAATCAGTTCTTGAGCTCCACCAAGTAAATTCAATCAATACTAATAAAATGCTCTCAGTATGTTCTCATAAAATGCTCTCATTTTTTCTGACCTGTGTAATCATTGTAGAATCAACCCTCTCCATAAATAAGTAATTTTACAATGTTTAAAATACTTAAAAATAATGCTGTAAAAAAAAAATTCTGCTCAAATTGCTTGTTTTGGCAATCAGTAGTCTTAGGTAACATTGTAGAAAATCAGCTTTTTTCTTGTTTGGTGTCTTTACACAGCAAGGTTGCAGATGCTTACCATTTTATTTTCTATTGCCTGCATAAATAAATCTGTAGATGCCACAATTAATTCTCATGAGAGAAAACTTATTTATTTTGATTCTCAATGCTGCGCATCCTCTCCCTGACACACTAACACTGAGTATTTTTCACCCGATGAATTTTCAGCAGAAGTGTGTCAAGAAACACTACTGGGTCCTCAACAGTAATATGCCTGCATAATGCCTCACTGTGACTGTGACTGCCAAGTCAGAAGATTTCTTTCTTTTTAGTCATTCTGGTTTTATTGTTTGTCATAATGTAATAATATTTATTGAGTTCCTGTAAAAGCCAAATTTCTACTGGAGACAAATACATTTCTATCTATCTATCTATCTATCTATCTATCTATCTATCTATCTATCTA
>JANRMT010062792.1:39512628-39523063 GCA_026402145.1 Polypterus bichir lapradei
CTATCTATCTATCTATCTATCTATCTATCTATCTATCTATCTATCTAATCATTTTAATTGAATATGATTTAATATTGTTTTTCTAGAATGCTAAATTTTGCAATTTCTCATTATATTTGACATAACAATTATTGCTTCAGATCTCCATCATGCACTAACTGAGTATGAACATAACTTACCACTACGGATGGTACTTTTAACTATAGATTCAAATGTCACACCATTAAATAATATATATAAGCATTTGTCCATATCTAATGATTTTAAACACATTTTATATAGTATATAATAGAATATATATAAGTATTGTGAAATAAGTTATGTTGGTAGTGGGAGTTGCAGGATAGTTTATAACTCACATGGAATGCCAGCTGGTACATTCCCTGGATGGTATGCAAAAATATACCATCCAGGATACAGACTAGAACATTTACAGTGTGGGATAAACTTACAATTTGTGAATGCCAGGTAATTCAGCCTGGATAGATGATGGCAGAGAACCCTTCAAGCCACTTACAATTTTTGTTTGACCACAGGTCTTAGAGGTGCTTCAAGGAGAAAAACTTCTCTTTTGGGGTTCGGGACAACTTCAAATAGCCCTTAGCAGGCTCCAGTATATTTAGTTATTTTAGGTAGTTGTAGAGAGTTTATTAATTGCATGTGTAGAGTGTGACTGTTTTAAAGTATGAGGCAGAAATCTCATTATTATATTAAATTCAGCCATAAACTTTACCTTCTCCTAAGAACAATACTATAGAGTCCTCTGTTCAATGGCACCCAAGTGGTGTTATTCTTAGAACACAATAGTAAAAACTTACACAATGTTTTACAGTGTTTTGTAGGAGTAGAAACATGAAAGGTAGAACAAAAGCCTCACTTGGAGTATAGTTTTGGTCACCAGTCCAAAAATGACATAGCAGCACTAGAAAAGATCCAGAGAAGAGCAACTAGGCTGATTCCAGGGCTACAGGGGAAGAATTATGAGGAAAGATTAAAAGAGCTGAGCCTATACAGTTTAAGCAAAAGAAGATTAAGAGGAGACATGATTGAAGTGTTTAAAATTATGAAGGGAATTAGTACAGTGGATCAAGAGTGTTATTTTAAAATAAGTTAATCAAGAACACGGGGACACGGTTGGAAACTTGTTTAGGATAAATTTTGCGCAAACATTAGTTTTTCTTTACACAGAGAACCAGAGACGCTTTGAATAAACTACCAAGTAGTGTGTAAAACATTAGGACTTGATGGACTTTCAAAACTCGATATTATTTTAGAAGAATTAAGTGGAGATAACTTGTTGGACTGAATGGCCTGATCCCACCTAGAATGTTCTAATGCCCTAATGGTAGATCATTGATAGTCTAATTTAAGAGTCAAGAAAGAGATAAGAGATACAGCATGGAAAAAATACTCCTGGCAAAATACAGTAGAGGGAACCTTCAGGTATCTAGTTGATAAAAACAGAAGAAGTCCTTATTGAACCTCCAGAAATAAGGGACAATACCCTCAAAAATATTTGTTCTTATGTCTTCCTGATAGCAGACATCCCAAAGTATATCTCTGCATTCATTTTCAAGTTTAACAATGCATATATTTATATTTTATGCTTTTACATTTCTGTTATTAGTATGTATTTCTAAGCGACATTCATTCGTGTAGCTTCGCTTTCCTCACAGTGGAGAAGAAAAATGCATTAGGCGCTTCAGTAATGCAGTCTGGCATTTTTGTATTCTTCATTTAACTGCACTTAAACAAGGGGCTATCCATTACACTACACCTTCACCCAGCAAAAGTGCCTGCAGTAGACCTTCACTTACAGTCAAACTCTTCAGTTTACTGAGCCATTATACATTTAATTGTCATGTTCAGTGGGTGGATATTTAACCTCTTGTTAAGCAAGTGTTTTTTTGAGATAAATAGCATTCTGCCACCTGCAGTAGCTCTCCATATTTAACCATCAATTCTGATTTTTCATAAATAAAAACATAAGAAGTACTTACTCTGATCACACTTTCTCAATGTGTCACCCTAGCACCTTCTTTGTGTGATTGTCAAGAACTCAGTTCAATTGCTATAATCTGATTACAGTCATCCCAGAGGTGAGCCATATTTCCAGATGGAATTGACAATTCTATCTTAGTTTCACACTACACTGCTTTGTTTTACAACCAAATAATATCCTTTATGAGATTGTGGCAGAGCTGCAATATATTAAACACAATCAAAGCTAATGAGTAATCAATAGTAGTCTGATGTCCCCAATATGTTTCTGACAAACTAAAAATGATTAAATGGCTTCTGTAGGTGGGCAAATTTAGATCTACAATTTATATTGTAGCTGAAGCAATGCAGTTTTTCTTTTTAATTATTGCTGTATTATTTCCTATGTATATTTCTGTTGTAAATAGGTTATCTGTGTTATAGCTATTAAAACAGGAATGAGTACCTGCTTGTGAATTCTGTAGTGGCCAGTGCTGTTTTTTAGTTGAACCCCTGTGAAACAAGCAGCTATTGGGAGCAGTGGTTTTCATCTGGTCTTACAGGAGTCCGTGGAAACAAAGGTGCAAACTTGTTCCTGAACAGAAATTCAAAGGCAGACAAGATTAAGTGAACAAGTGATTCTGCAAGCTGACACAAAGAAAGCTCTTCAAAAAACAAATGATGTGAGATTTGCTAAAATCATGTGGCTTCTAATGCACTCCCATTATCATCTTTGGTGGATTTTAGTTAATATTTTTATTACTCCTTCATTCTTGGTTTGCTGAAGCACACACAGCATCAGGTGGCTTGTTTTCCAGTTATCTGAACTGTTTGCTATATTAAAACTGTAGGTTAAATGAAGATTCAGCCAGCAAAAGCAATTTAATGAATTTCATCCAGTCAACAATTCTAGACCAATCATACACTACACAGAATGGATAACTTTCACTGTATTAACATTAACCTACAGTGCTAGCACAACTATATTAAGTGGTTAGTATATTAATATAATGATACAGGGCAGATTTACACATTACAAATACTAAAACAAATTTAGTCAAATAACATTAAAATTGGCAAACCTCAAAAACTAAAACTAACGTACAAGCTAATTATTTTTCCTAACATCAGTTCAATATTTATTTTCAATTTACAACTGTAGCTTTTGTTTACTGTATTGTAGTATATCCATCATTGTCCCCTTCATTTACTATATATCTAATAATCAACAGAAAATATAGTGAGTTGGCTCATGCCAGGACTATATGGTATCAACTGTTGACTGGTAACCAAAACTTCACAGGTTCGATCCCTGACAAGTCCGTTTTGAGAAGTGAGCTGCTTTTATTCTTACTATTTTAGAATAAAAACATATATTTGATTTGAGTCTGTACCAGCCAGTGTAAATGTATGATACTTGTAAAGGTTAGCTTTGTTTTTTTGTTTTTTTATTGAGTTTCATTCTCTGAGTCACGTTCACGATGCTACCCTACAACCCCCCGTTCTCTGACACTGCTGTTTTCACATAAAGACGCGCTACAGCTCTGCACTCAACTTGTGACTTTATGCTGTAGGAAGTAAGTAAATGAACCAAGGTAAATAAGTAAATAACATTCGATCTGGCTCTTATATACAAAGTACAGCGACGGCAGCTTCCACCTGCAGCTATAGACTTTTAAGTTCGCAAACGACTATCCGCGCTAGTGTTTACATCTAGACAGTGCATTCTTGTATCAATGCTTGTGAACTGAAGTGTCTGCGTGCACTTTTCGTGGCATTACATGTGTATTTTTTGAGCATGCCCGTGTCGCTCAAACACAGGAAGGTCTGCAGTGTTCTTATGACTTTAGGCTGTACGAAGTAAGTAACTAAATTCAAATTAATAACATTCAATCTGGCTTTTATGTAAGTAACATATAAATGTTGATGTACAAGTATAACAAAACATAAAAGCCAGGATTGTGCCTGAGCACCAGGATTTTGCCTGAGACAATGCTTGCATCCACATGCCCAGGCCATGGATTTAAGTAGAGGAGCGGGTCATGTAAGTACTTCTCATTAAACGCTTGGTCATATCTCTCTGTCTTTCTCTCTGTCTCAGAGCTTCACATTCTCTGCACCGGATCCTTTTATGGCTGCCTGACACCTTTTCAGCATCTTTCCCTAAGGTCCATATGGGCCTCATCAGAATTTTCATACCAAAAACACCACAGTATGTAACTATCTGAACTGGCAGACTGCTTGCCAACCATCCAGCTGTATCAGTACTTTTGAATGACAAATTCATTTTACTTCATTTTCTGTGTCTGCTGTATCTTTGTGTTTTGGGAAAGGATATTTGAACATTGCAGTTGGAAAGGGTTTTAAAATTGTAACACTGGTTGATTTACTGTTCAGTTGTTTGTGCAGTGTGTGATGAAATTCTGAAAGCAATAAAAAAGAAAATAATGTTTAAGGGATGACATGACATAAGTGGTTACAATTATAAGCAGACTTAAGTATGGTGGATGCCAACAGTTATTTTAAAATCACTTTTTCAATGAGAACACAAGATGGAAAATGGTTAAGGGTAAGTTTCGCACAAATATTTCTTTGCAAAGAGGATTACGGATGCTTGGAAAAAGAGTACTGTAGTTTAAAGTAGCACCTTGGAGACTGTCTTTAAGAAACATTAGGTTGATAGGAAATGACAAGCTGAATAAAGATAAATGTCCTGTTCTCGCCAAAACTGTACTGATGCTCTTGCCAGAAGTTAACCAGCATATATTTTTAATTCTATACCTCCTTTCATCCACTATAATGTTGATGTCTCCTAATCTCTTTAACAAATCACCCTCTTGTTACTATAGGTTATATATTTGTTGAATTTTTTGCACTTTCCTTCTGAATTTTTTTTAGGGTAAACTGGGTGGTCATAGTAATAATTACTATATATTTATTAGTTTATCAGAGAATGTGTAGCATCTCTAAAGCAATATAAACAAGATGCACATTAAACATAGTCAAGATGGTAAGGAATAATTTCTGATTTTATGAAAATATTTTTCACCAGTAGTTTCAGCCAATGGTGCCTTTAAACTGTTACTGTAAAAGAGAAGCCTTTGAAAGCCTAAGAAAAGCCGAAGCCTATGAAAGTGTATTTAAATGCATCTCAAATACAATAATTATCAGATACCATATATATATATATATGACGTCACTTCCAGTTCCAGGGCCACTGATTACGTCACTTCTGGTTCTGGCCCCACTGATGACATCATTTCCTCTGCTGGCCTTTAAAGCCGCTATCTTTTGGCCATTAGGTCAGTTTTGTTTTGGACTCCGATCTGTACACATCTGTACAACAATTATTCCTATTTTTGCAGCCAGAAACCAATATATGGGTGGCTGCCACCCATATATTGGTATCCTGGCTGCAAAGTTGCAAAAATATATAATAGCACTGATGTGCACAAAACCGAGTCCAAAACAGAACTGAGGGAATAGGGAAAAGGTGGAGGCTTTTAAAGGGGAAGACAGGAAGTGAGATCGGAGTCGGGCTCATGGGGGTCTTCAGCCATAGGCTCGAGCCCGGACGTGACATCACAGGGGCTGGAGCCGGCAAGGTCTTCTTCCATAGGCTCGGACCTGGAAGTGATATCAAAAGGGCCAGGTGGAATCTCCCGTGAATGGTCTGCAGGAAAGGGAGAAAAAGAGTCAGTGCAATCTGCCACATCCCGGTATGACTTGGAATTGCCCTTACTCAAACCGTTTAGCTGCCTCCCATGTGCACGTGTGTGACAGTATATATATATATATGTTTTTCTGTTCACACTTTTATTTCAAGGTTTGCCATCTACCAATCATTTTAAATATTAACGTTGAGAAGTTGTTCAATTCACCTTTCTTAAGAAGGCAGTTTAGTTAAGTTCTGAATTCTGTTTATGACAGCAGTTCTTTCATGTTAAGCCTTGGAGAAGATATGCCTGTAAGTTTCTCTTTTAAATAATTATTTTGTAAATGATTGTTAATATGTTTATTTGCTACAGTATATGTGATTTATTTATAATGCATTTGTTTATTGATTGATTGTTTGGTGTGAGCACTGTACTTAAAGCACCCTTTGTATTATGTTTTGTTGTTTTGCAGTTATTGTTCGCTATCTGTCAAGCTTTGCATGGACACGCAATCGTTAGGGCAGAATATATATATATAATCACAAGTGTGCGTGCAAGAGTCACCTTCCATCTATGTCTAAAGCAAGCACTAATTCTCTTATCTTTTTTATCACCCACAGCTCAGAGAAGATGCCCATTGAAGGCAACTGACCCAGCCTCTTTCAGTCCAGAAGCTATAAAAGCAAGGCCCTCCTGGGAGGTGGCTTCTCATTCAGGAGATTATTTACCTGTGTTACGTAGCTGTGACTGGACCTCTTTTCAAAACCTATAGATTCAATGGCTAAAGAGTTATTTTCTAGTTATATCTCTCTGTCAGGCCCGCATTATTTTCAGTTGTTTACAAGAAAATGAGGTAAACGATTTATATATACCCTTGTTTACCTCTCTCGAGACAAAGCCACGACTGCACACGAGCGTCAGTACGGCAGTTGCTAGCATTCAGTGAACAACCTGCATGCTATCTGTTGTATATGATTGTTCAATGATGCTTTTGTCCATTGCTTTATGTTCAGGTGTTGATTGCTATGGTCTGCGCCTTTTGAGATGTATGACTGCCGGAGGGAGGGGTGTGGTTTAGAAGGCATGCTGTATGGAGAGTTGATTAAACATGGTTCAAAATAAACAGCATTCGAAACGTTATTCTGAGTGTATTGCTACTTAAATCTAGAGAACACTACGCTACCCTTGTTTACCTCTCTCGAGACAAAGTCACGACTGCCCACAAGTGTCAGTACGCCAGTTGCTAGCATTTAGTGAACAACCCATGCGCTACCATTGTTTACCTCTCTCGAGACAAAGCCACAACTGCCAACGAGCGTCAGTATGCCAGTTGCTAGCATTCAGTGAACAACCCGCACTATAACTTTATGTGAATTTTCACGTGATTTTGTGTTTTTTCTTGTAAATTTGAATTGATTGTTGAAAATTATGAAGGTGGCATGCATATACGGGACTTGGCTGCTGCATACCGTATGCCGAGAACAACGGTATGTAAAATTGTGAAAAATAAAGACGTTTTTAAAAAGTAAATTGAGGTTAAATTTTCATTTATTTCATCTAAATGCTTTTGTATTTATGTATTTTAGTATTAAGCAGTTTTTAAATTATTTTATACAACCCCATCAATGTATAATATGTCAATAACAATAGGATTTTTTTTCATGGGAACGGATTAATTATTTTCTCTTTATTTCTTATTGAAAAAATTCTTTTGGTATACGTCCTGTTTTGGTATAAGTCAAAGGATCTGGAACAGATTAAGGACGTATACCGAGGTACCACTGTATATGTATGTATATATATATATATATATGGACATATATGTGTGTGTGTGTGTACAGTATATAATTTTTTTGGGCTGTCAAGCAATTCAAAGTTTTAATCATGATGAATCACAAAATTTCACTCAATTAGCCTACAATTAGTTGCATGTTTAACCATCTGTATTTCATACAAATCTTTGATATGGCACAATCATCCCATGTGAACATAATATGTAAGAATTGTCAGAACTCAAATGGTGTCTCTCAGCCCTATATCTTCAATTATTTTTAGAGGGCTGCAGTCTGATGCAATCTATTTCGCAATAAATAGCTGCAGTAAATGCTTTAGATTTAGTTTAATTTGTGGATATAATTTGAGCTGTACATTCATTAAATGCATCGTGTATGTTTTGCTCTTAAGTGATAAGCTATTGACTTCTGTGATATTTAAATTTTGAGTTTTAAGTCAAAAGCAACAATCACAAATTGTATCTTTCTCAGCCATTAATGGCTGGATTGTTAATAGAATGGATCAGGGTTCCTTGAACTTTCAGTCAAGCACCAACAAAAATGGTACCATCTGGTAAGGGCTCCCAATAATAAAAAGGCAATTTTGCAAAGCAGAGCAAGATATTGCATCTTGGTTACTGCTAATAGATGTCCCACTGCATGACATTGTATAATAGTAGACTTATTATTCAAAGCTTAAACTACAGCACTAAATGCCAGGGGTTTTCAGCTTGACGTATAACCTCCATGAATTGAAATATTTTGAAGTATCCCCATTTTATTTCAGCCTCAAATTGTTAAGTACTGAACTCCTGCCAGGCACATTTGAATGTGAGATTTCTTAAATGCCACCTGAATATTGCATTTAGAGATTTTAACAAGTGATTACAGTGGGTTTTTGTATGGTTGTGTTATGTTTTTTAGCTTTTCATATGCACATCAAATGTTTTTTTTTAATTAATTGTTTTTTAATGTAGAAACTGTAATATGATTTGATAAGGAATACAAATTAGACTGCGGTAGGCTGGCGCCCTGCCTGGGGTTTGTTTCTTGCCTTGCACCCTGTGTTGGCTGGGATTGGCTCCAGCAGACCCCCGTGACCCTGTAGTTAGGATATAGCGGGATGGATAATGGATGGAAAGATACAAATTAGAAAGCCTAATATTTTCATATTTTTTAATTTACAAAGAATAAACACTCTAGATCAAAAGAAGTAAAGATCAAAATAACTCAAATTACATATAATTTTAAGTCAAAAGGGAGGAAAATTAACACAGTCAATTGTGAACAAAAAACAAACTTAACACAACTAAAAATCTTGTAAAGTTGGACACCGGACCTGAGAGAGAGAGAAAGACAGACCGTGAAGACTGCATGTGTGGGTGCACAGGGTGAAAAGAGATGTGAAAGTGAGAGGGAGCTGTTCTCCCAAAGCCAGTGAGCATTGGAAGGGTTTGATTTGATTTAGAAATGGACAGGAGAACAGGGGTGAGAAAGACAGAAGTGGAGTCTTACAGCAGGAGCACAGTGAGACAGCATGGTAGAATCGATCCACTGCTGTGTAACCAATAGTGCTTTTAAGTTCCACTTTTTACTCTTTACTTTTTTCCCTAGCATACCACCTGATAACTGTTTGTGTAACTCATAGGAAGAGGACTACTGTTTTTGTGTATAACTGAAGAACATTTTCAGTTTATTTAAAAGCTAGCCAGTTTTAAAGGCAACCCAGTTAGAGCCTTAGCTCCTAGTTAACCTTTGAAATTATTTGGATGTTTTAACACTTTGACTTTCTCAGACATATATATGTATTTGTGTGTATATATTGTCGCATGCGGCTGGGGGTGGAGCCCAGCCGGGACACCCAGGAGGACCGGAGGAGGGCTTCTGCCTCCTCCAGACCGCGAGGGGGCGACCACCCTGGTTGTGTAGGGGGCCTCGGGTTAGGGGCTTGGAAGCCCAACCCTGTAGGGACCCGTGGCAACCGCCAGGCGGCGCCCCGGTGCCTGAAGAAACCTGGAGCCCAGTACTTCCGCCACACCAGGAAGTGCTGGGGGGAAGAAGACAGGGGACACCTGGAGGGCTTCCGGGTGCGCAGCCGGCACATCCGCCACACTGGGGCGTGTCTGCGGAGGAATGCTGGGAAACACCTGGAGCCCATCCGGGGTGGAATAAAAGGGGCCGCCTCCCTGCATTCGAGAGCGGAAATCGGGTGGAAGAGGACGGAGCTGGAGAGAGGACTGGAGGCGGCCTGAAGGAAGGAAGGCCGAAGGGAGATTGTGAAAGGCCCGGACTTTGGGGGATCAGTGCTGGAGGCACTGGGTTCCTGCACTGAACTAACTTGTAAAAATTGTAAATAAACGTGTGTGTGGTGGAACAAACGATGTCCGTCTGTCTGTGTCCGGGTCCCGTTCACTATATATATATATATATATATATAAATGGCCTCTTTGACTCCTCGCTCAAACCAGTGTTCCTCCCTGTCCAGGATGTGCACATCTTCATCATCTTTCTCTCACCACCTTACAATGTGGTGATTGCAGCCATTCCTCAACTCTCTGCGAATAGTACTCATGGCCATTGATCAATGGGCAATTTGCATATCATTGATCACACGGCCCATAATTAGTCAATGGTGCTAGTTCAGTCATTAGGCCAAGGTACTGTTTATAAGGTTGGAAAAACCTGCAGTCAACTGAGACTGAGGAAGTCTCTTGGATGAGTGATGAAATGTATCCGAAAAAAAAATTATGTCCAGATAAACAGAATCAGCTTTCTAGAATTTCCTTACCTGGATTATTGAGCATGCATTGAGACAAGGTTATTCTATGTCTAAGATTCCTGAGAGACTGAAAATGTCATGCAAAGTTGTCCACTACTTTTTCAGAGAAGAGGGCAAACTGAATCTAACCTGAACAGAAACACACACTCACTCCCACACACACATGTATCTCTCTCTCTATGCAATTTTCATTACAATTTTTTTCATTACACTATAACTTATAATATATATATATATATATATATATA
>JANRMT010062792.1:39528063-39542952 GCA_026402145.1 Polypterus bichir lapradei
TATATATACTGTATATATATATATATATATAGATCACTGTCATCACCTGTTCGCAGTCTTAGATGGCAGCTGCTGCGCACTGACACTCTCTTAAACAGGAAACCAATGGCAAACTAGCACAATTGTTCTTATAAAAGTCTTTCTTAAACAGTATTTCAATGGGAAACAAACACACTCTTTACTTGCCCTTTGCAAGTAATACTTTCCGTGTAAAGTGCTCATTGTACAACGTTCAGAACATTTAAAGCTGAGCTATTACCTGTCCTGTTGCTCTTTCTCCTTCCCTATCTTCTCTAGACTGTGTCTGCCCCAGTCGGTGCTTTCCAGCAGCTAAACCTGCTTGAGGAAGAAGGCTTTGTATTTTTTTAATCTGAAGAAGGGAGCTGAAGCAGGATGATTGCCTGCATCACTGCTCATATCTTGTGCTTGTGTGCTGAAGAAAAGAACTCCTATTTTGAATAAATTCTTGAGATTGTTTAGGCATTCTTAACAATAAAGATATTTTTCCTGGGTAAACTGGTTACTCCTTCCTGTCTCTTGTACAACTCTGTGATCCAAGCTTGTCAATATTTTTATGTGTGCGTGTATGTCTAGTCATTTATGTTTGCATTGCTTTCACATTTTAGATGCATATCCTAACATATTCGGAAGGTTTTTTTATAGTTAGTGTAACAAACTGCTGCCACATGGATTACAAGCTTTTATTTAGTAACTTCTAAAAAATGATTTAGCAACTTTGGTTTTAAAAATTCACATAAGATAATATCATATAGGTTAAACCATTGGCAATCATTGAGACACAAGACCAAATAGGCAATGTAGGTTTCTCAAGCAGACTCTCCAGTACAATCAGGTAATAATGAGGATTTGGTGACATACCTATATTGCGTTTAAAAGTCTAAATGCTAATAAGGTTTTGTCTAATATGTCAATACTAATTTACATTGTCTAAGTATAATACACCCTATTACTTCTAATCGATTTAGTTTCCGTATCATACTTGTGTACCTGTGAATTTCTATTAAATTTTGTAATGATAAAGTATTACACCTTTGAAATTCAGTAACATTATTTATTGTGAATGGCCTGAGGTGTGTTTTCAAGTTCCTTCAATAGCAAGTTACTCTTTAGCTCTTTCTAACTTGAGAGACAAAAATTATGATTCAATTATAAAGGAAGTCTAAACCATAGCCAGTTTTATAAGAAGTCTGTATTTCAAGATCACCAGTGACAGCGTGCCTAGCTTCAGCTGTATATTTATTCTGCTTTGCTTGAAGTTTACTACAGTCGTACTGATTCAAATTGCAGTATTTTATACTAGCTATGAAAGTATTCAGGAAAAAATACACTTACAATTCCTTAATAGACTGAATGCTATTTTTGTTTTAGCTATTTTTCTTTTGCTCATTTTCTCAGAATGCAGAATAAAAATGCTTGAGAATGAACCAATTGCTTTAAACTAAAGGGAGAAGTGGAAATATGCTAAACTACACCATCCAGTGGCTGATCTCCAAATTCAAGCAGCTTGCATCTCACCCTTTATTTAACATTGTTTTTAATAAATGAATGTAATTATTTCTGATCAAATGCACTTTGTGACTGCGCTGGACACTGTGTTGGCTGTAGTACAGGGTGTGACTCCCAACCTAATAATAAAATGTCTTCCTTACTCCCCTGTTTTGGTCTTTGAAAGGAGCCTTGTTGTTCCAGTGTTACTCATTCAGTAATATAGGATTAGTGGGCCACTGAAATGAAAAAGGATTAGACATAAAAGCAATTGAATCGTTAAAGAATTTTAAAAGGATGTATTTTTAGCAGTAATTAAAGACAAAGTTGAATATGCTAGACAATAGTAAAATAAGGAGTGCATGTTAATGTAAATGTTTAGCTAAATATTACATAAAACACAAGAGCTAAAAGGCACTGCTCTAAATATATAACATAAATATGAAAGTTAGTAGCACAAAATATTTCTTCTTCTTTTAATGTATAACAAAATTAATTATTGAATTTATATGTGATCTGCCATTTCCATTTTCAGTTTCCTTTTTTATTTAATTTTTTACAGATGGTTCAATTTTCTGTTTTATGTAAATGAAACAGATATATACAGTTGTGTTTGCAAAGCAGACAACCAAGAAAAGCTAAAATAAGCATAACTGCTGTACCATATGGCATTCTATCAGAGCAGCTTCATAAAAGATCTATACAGTATTTTAAAAATTTGCTTACACAGACAACTCATTTTGCAAAGGCTAAAAGAAAAGCTTATGAGCCAGATTTTGAAATGTTGACAAACTCAGGCAAGGAAAAAAAATCCAGATGCAGCAAAGTACATTTTGTTCAAAGCACAAAATGAAGGTCCCTGCTGTTTCTATTCTACATACATTTTCTAAGTAAATTCTTTGAGTATTTATGAAATATTCATGTTAATTATATTGCATTAATGATTCCAAGAACTGCTTTTACATGTGCTAACTCACCTCATCAAAGTGAAAAAACTGCTTAGCTTACCATAAATGGTTTATGAATCGTATAAAATTAATTGTTGTGTTGAGAACAGGAGGAAACAGTGCACATCTAATTAGGCTGATACAATGAAACTACCACTGCATGTGGCACATACTGTAACCTCTTTTCAAAAATATGAAGCAATGCATAAAAGGGAGACTGTAATTTTCGGGGAGACTGCAAAATCTAGCACTGAATTTGTAAGGTGCTGATAGAAATACACAACATTGGGCTGAATTAGCAACAGTCTCACTGAGTGAAGAAGTTGAATTGGTCAAGTGTGTACATATATTCGCCCAGATACCTTTGAGGTCTCATACTCTTGGACCATCTCAATGAAATAGATACAGTAATTTAGAATATTTGAGCCCAAAATCACATTCAAGAGGTGAGAACTCTGTTGTACTAGCCTTACAATTCTTTCTAGTAATTGTCACCATTTCCAAGTAACCTCTTTGGTTTTCTTTCATCTGCTGTTGATGACTAGAGTGCTTTATTTTAAGACCGGACTGTAATACCATACTTTAATAAAACAGATCAGAATTTGTATAATTTGGGATCTTTGTAAATGTTTTATTGGCCTTCCTGGAGAACTTTGGTGGAATTTGAGAGATCCATATTACGTTTTGAAACATGTAGATCCCATTTCCATAAACTGATTTCTCTTTGGAATTTATTTAAGTTCATTTAATTATCTGTGCATCTTCTCTGACCTCGTTTTGTTTACCATGGGTGCCACCATTTTCTGGAGTGGTCTCTATCGCAGGCTAAGTAAACAGTTCAGAAATATAAGTGATGTCACCAACTTGTTGGTATAAAGGCCATGCTGTGCACTTCCTACAGTAGAAAGATGCAAATATTTGTGCACATGTATGTAGTTAGTGTTCTTGGCAAAACAAATTTAGTGCTATTGATTTTTTGAATATGATGTTGTATTTAAAGTTTTGTTTTGATAATCGTCTTTTCTGACTTCACATTTATGAATTCTTCCTTGGTTTTCTTGTTAACATCTTGCCCTTTTTTGTAGTTTTTACATGAGAGGGTTTTTGTAATTCCAACGAATGATGTCACTACCAACTTGTTAGCCAGAAGTTCCTTTCTGTAGTGGTGATCTGTGCCACTACCACCACCTGATCAAGGCACCAAGCAGTCCCTACATTGATGGATGGAAGGTTAGATGTCCACATGACCATCAGCATTTAATTCTTCGACGTGAACCTGAAAACCATGAGGACTGATTGAGATTATTTATGTAAGGCAGAATGCCCAGTGGGGTGTCTTGTGGACTTGGAACCCCTGCAGATTTTGTTTTTTTTTTTTTTTTTCTCCAGCCCTCTGGAGTTTTTTTCTTTTCTGTCAACCTGGCCATAAGACCTTACTTTATTCTTTGTTACTTGGTATTGCCTAATGTTATTTTTATATTTTCTTTTTTCTTCCTTCATCTTGTAAAGCACTTTGAGCTACATCATTTGTAAGAAAATGTGGTATATAAATAAATGTTGTTGTTGTAGTTCCTGAGTATCACCACTATAGTCACGCGACATGTCTTTGTAGAATGCCCAGGTTGGGCAGAACAGCCAAATGGCCTTGGCTACCAAAACTGTGATTTAGTATGTTATTGCTGGCTGTGGACCGACCAGAGATTTATTTCTGCCAGATTTTCAATCCTGGCTTAAACATAAGTTTTCTTTGTTTGATCTTCTGGTTATCTTTTAATTATTACATTGTATATTGTTCTACTGCTGCGGTGGGCTGGTGTCCTTCGCGGGTTTTGTTTCCTGCCTTGCGCCCTGTGTTGGCTGAGATTGGCTCCGGCAGACCCTGTAGTTAGGATGTAGCAGGTTGGGTAATGGATGGATGGATTGTTCTACTGATTACATTTTTTGGTGTTTTTCTTCCTATATATTGTTTAATATTACTTTTTTAATAATTATTTTGCATTTTTGAGGTAATATGTTTAATTTCCTCTGTTTTCCACACTGCCTCTTTCATATGGAGTCTAAGGGCTACCTGGGTGGTTATCTGGGAGACTGCCTGCAGCAGTATAGGAATGTGTAAGTGCTTTGCTTGTTTATTGATTCTTGTTTTGTGCCACTTTTTGCTGGCTTTTGATCCCTGCTTTTGCTTATAAGGTTTTGAATTAAGGTTTAGGTTTTGCCAGGCAATTTTTGACTTTTTAAAAACAAATCTCTTAATTTAAAGGAGATCTCTCTCTGTGTCCTTGGACCAGATGTTCTCCTTTCCTTGATTTCTGGGCCTTTTGAAATTTTGCTGTTTAAAAGTTTTAGTATGTACAGCTCAAAACCATGCCTTTTGAGTTTATAGTTAGGTTTCCAAAGTTGAGATCTATTCAGTGTATTCTGATCTATGATGAAGGCAAGACTGATTTTTGAGGGGCCTGCGTCTCATATTTGGGGAATGTGAAGTGATAGGATCATAAGTGTGTTATGATTTGGATTTCCAAACAAGGCAAATGGATGTGTGGGGCCTCCAAAAAACTCATTAAGCTGGTAAAAACTTTGTTCTGTCCAGCAGAACCTTATATTAAGCCAGCTAGGCCTTAAATACTACCTGCTGGTTTTACCTGGCACATGTACAAAAATGCTGTGGTGGGCTGGCACCCTGCCCGGGGTTTGTTTCCTGCCTTGCGCCCTATGTTGGCTGGGATTGACTCCAGCAGACTTCCGTGACCCTGTAGTTAGGATATAGTGAGTTGGATAATGGATGGATGGATGGATGTACAAAAATGGGAGCTGGAAAAACGCCTACAGAATAAATATCACAAAAATATAGCAAAAGCCCCACAAGATGAAGGATAACTGTCAATCTTCAGCTTTGACTAAGAGGGAAAAAATAAAATAGCCAAAAATAAATAAATAAAAGAACGAGACAAAAGAGGAACATAGGAGTTGTCTAAAAGGCAATGTTAAACAAACAAAGCCCGAAAATGAAATCTAGTAATCAGAATCCTTAATACAATCCAAGAAATAGTCAGGAAACAATTAAATCCAAACAATAAAACTCACAAAAAACAGGCAAAACTCAAACTTCAACAATAATTAAAATGCATTACTGCTAAATATTGTTTCTTGCTGGAATATAAAGTTAGGAGGTCCCAGCTACTTTAACGTCAGAGTAGCCCCACCTCCTGAGGAGCCACTCACAAAGAACAAGGAACAGTACATAATAATAGACATACTATAAAATCCTTAAAAATATGACATGTAATAACTCAAAAATGACAAAATAAAAATAAAAATGTATTTGTATAATAAGAAACAGAAGGTTTTGTTTTCTGCATTTAAATTGTCAGCTGGTTATATCCTAGATATTATACTAATATTATACTAATAGCACATTATGTTAATTTAGTTATGTTATCACTATTATTCATTATTGTTGAACCCTCTGTTTAACTTAGTGAGATTATGTATGTAAATGTTGAGTGGCTTAATAATTTACTGTTGTCACATCTTAGTTATAAATATGCACAAGCATTTTAAACTTGTACTCCAGCGAGCAGCACTATGCAAGACAGCATTGAAATGATGAACTGAATTTAGGCAGTAGATATTTGTGTCCAAGTTTCACGTCCTGTGCCAAGACATCAGCCAGTTTACATGTTCTTATTTCTGTTTGTCATTTTCCACTCTGATCTCGAAATATGTGCTTGTTAGCTTAGTTGTTGATTCTGAATTAATTATGTGCAATTTGGACCAAACATAAACAGTTAAAACTAGTTATAAATAGCCAATAAACAGGTTACTTGCTCTTACACAACTATTTTTTATAGCAATGTGAGTTGTATAATTTAAGACATTGATTTATTTATGCACATACAAAAAAAGACAAACTATTGTAATTCCTGTTGTTATAGCAACATGGGTTAACAGTTGTAAAGAATTCAGACTTAGCATATTACTTAAGATTGGAAATAATGCTTATAACCTGTTTCAATAATATAATTAAATTCATATTTTATCCTGTTATTTTAAGCTAAAATGTGTAATAGCACAATATATGTTTAGAATATTGCCATTTTTGTTCTACAAAGAAAACAGCCTATAAATCTCAAATGCTTCGCTTCAATAACCCATTAAATGGATAGCTAATAAAGTAAAGGTGCTGTGATAGTTAAAGCATTATTATAAATTCCTGTTCATGTATTGCTTTAAATAGTGACCTAATTTGATATAATTTAATTGTTTTCAGTTTTTCATAGAGATACTACTTAGCTTGCTTTACAAGCTCGTACAATGGCTATCAAAACAAAAACAAAATGAATAGATGTAGGTGTATTACTAATGCAAATTATATATTTGTCTCATTTTGTGTGAATTCATACATATATTAATTATTCTAAGTTCAAGCTGGTACCTAATTAGTCTTTTTCAAAGATCAGTTGTGCTGAGGTAACCATATCAGGCATTAAACTCTATTTCTTTATATATGCTGCTCAGCATTTCCAAAACTTATATGTCACCCAATAACTATACATACTATTTTAAAAGACAGGCAGACAGACCCTGTGTGCTATGAGATGGTGTAAATCTGTCTTGTGTTTGATTTGTGATGTATGCAGACATCCCAGCCTTGCAGAATTAATTTCAGGGAAGTTTGGAGCAGGGATATGCATCTAGAAAAGGGACTGAGGACGCGAGCAGGATTGTTGCCCACCTTGGGTTTCCAATCCCATTGGCATCCTTGGTGGGGGAGGGGCATTTGGGATTTCCAGCCTGATGGGCACCCTTGGGGATTCCAGGATGGATTTCTAGGAGACTGGGAATCATTTTCTGAAGTCTGTGAGAAGACATTGTTTTCCAGGAGACTCCTGGAACTTCTGGATGACTTGGGATGTCTTTATGTGAAACCTGCCATTCTGAGGGGTTTAAAAATGTATTACAAAAAAATTATATTTGCTATGAACTTATGATTGTATTTTTGGATCCTAGTGGTACCACAACAGAGGGCATACATTGAGTTGCACCATTATGAAGTCTCTCCAGTTACCCTGAGACTGGTACCCTATGAATGATACATATCACCTAGCAGTATTCAGTTTTTCTTTCAAGAAACCATACAGAGGATGGATAAACTTGATATGGAGAGTTGTCAATAATTCCACATCTTTCTTAAATTTACTATTTACATATCCTTAGAAGAATTTTACTAAACAGTTTCAATAAGGTGCATTGGCTCCCTTTCCCAAACAGCCTACTAAAGGTCTTGTCACAACAATTTTCATAGTTTGAAGTCCTGGCCTTTGACTGGCAAATTTTCTTGAATATGTAGGATTATTTTCATGCTGCTGGATTCATTCTTGCCTAAGCTTAAATTAATTGACGGAGATTCTGGCATTTTTGTCTCAAACATGCTGACATGATTTCTGTTTCATAATTAGTTTATTGTCTGAAAGACAGCCCCAAATCACATTGCTCTCATCAGCATTTTTAAGAATGGAAGTGAAGCTATTCCTATCTTGTGTTTTTCCTGTACATACCATTTTGTGTTATGGTGGAAAAAGATGTTTCTTTGGACTTAAATGGCTAAATATGATTTTTTCAAATCTGTAGAACCATTTAGTTTATTTTTAACAGATGTAACATAAACAGCAATATTTCCTTTTGACAGCAAATATTTTCTATTGACTAGTCACCCTAGAATACCACTGCTATACATTGTCTGTTCTATTATCACTATTCTCGAATATTTTCTGGAGGTCTTTGGATATACTGCAAGAGATTTATTGTTGTTTAGATTTTTTTATAAATAATTTTAAATAATAGGATGGAGTCACTGTGGTCTTACATTTTCTCCATTTATAGTCTCCATTTTTCTATATTTTATCCACTTTAGACTGGTGAAAACCTGCAACACTCTTCTTGAAGTCATCAAGATCTCAATAGATAATGGCTAATACAGTCTATTGGGTAAAGAAGACTTGACCAGACTGTCGCTGGTGAATGGCCCTTTGATTAATTTATTACACAATTATTTTACTAGTAGGTTATAGTTTCTGACCTAATTGTCTTTATATTTCACTTGCTTTTGCACATGACCTAGTTAATAATTGCTTGTTTTCAATTACATGTTTTAAACAGAATTTGTGGATTTCTCCTGGCTACGAGCCCAGTTCAAAAGTATCTTGGCCATACTGCAAAGCAACCATTGAGTGTAACACCCCGGATACTTATTTCTGCACACAGTATTAGTATAATATAATATATAATAGTATTAGTATTAGGTTGCATACTAATGGAAAATGTACTGAAAATCGATAAATTCAACACATTATGAGCTCATTGTGGTTAGACCCGAGGAACTTTCATACAGAGAAACTTGTAAATAGGACAGACAAATACGAAACACAGAGAAAATAGAAATAAAAACTCTCCAGTACCAAGCAGTCATACAGTAGATAGGTGTATTTTAATAAGAAAAGACTTCTTATACCAACTTTCACGAGGTAAGAGAAATGCACAAAATTACAACCCTGTACACATCAAATATGGAGCATGGTTACTGAGTGAGACCCAGGTTCGCTTCCCGGGTCCTCCCTGCGTGGAGTTTGCATGTTCTCCCCATGTCTGCGTGGGTTTCCTCTGGGTGCTCCTGTTTCCTCCCACAATCCAAAGACATGCAGGTTAGGTGTATTGGCGATCCTAAATTGTCCCTAGTGTGTGTTTGGTGTGTGTGTGTGTGTGTGTGTGTGTGCCCTGTGGTGGGCTGGCGCCCTGCCCGGGGTTTGTTTCTTGCCTTGCGCCCTGTGTTGGCTGGGATTGGCTCCAGCAGACCCCCGTGACCCTGTAGTTAGGATGTAGTGGGTTGGATAATGGATGGTTGCATGGGTTACTGAGTGATCCCAGATGTTAACAACAGAATTTATAGTTGTTCTAAGTATGTTTTCAGCTTGTAAAAAGTCCTCTGTAGATTGATGCTGCAACATAAAATTAAAATATTCAAGAACTACATTTATGTATCTCTCTGATGCATTTGAGATACAACTGGTGTAGTGAGAAGTTAAGTTAAATGACACCTTTATTGGCTAACTAGAAAGATTACAACATTAAAGCTTTCAAATCAACTCAGGCTCCTTCTTCAGGCAAGACGTAATTTAGAAACTGGAATTCCCTGTGTTTAAATAGAAGCAAGGACAGATACAACATTGTAAAAAATTAATAGACCTATCCAGGCTAAGATTCATTTAGCAAGAGAGGAGAACAATGTATGGTCAAGATCTGTTGATAAGATAACTGTCCAACAAAGTCTTTCCAAGTTTCTGATGAGTTTTTCAAAACAATGTAGATCTGTAGTCAGGTTGTCTGTGTCAGTCCAAGAGATGCAAACAATCCTTATATCTGGCCATAAAACTCTTGTCTCTATTTAAACCATGTTGTAATGTTTTAAATTTTAGCATGATTTTAACTTCCCATTCTTTTCTCTTTTACTGTGTTCTGAAGTTGCCTATAAGCACTGTAACTTTAAAGTCTGTCTCACAGTGTCCATGGCTGTTGAAGTGATCTCCTACAGGAACATCCCTACTGCCATGTTTAATGTGAAACCCACGTAAATTCATTTTTTGACTGTCCAGTTTCTCCCACATAGAGTTCAGTCTTGGGACATTTCATACAAAGAATTAGGTAGACCACATTAGATGATCTGCAGGAAAATTATCCCATTATGTGATGTTTTAGTTGGCAGTGTGGTATAACTACACAATCTGTATCATGTTTTACATCTTTTCTGTAAGCAGGGAGATGTGCCATTTTTGTTGGTTCACTTAGGGAACTTCGGAGAATTAGCTGCTGCAGGTTTGGTGGTTGTCTGTATGCCAGGATGGGTGGTTCTGGAAATACATTTTTTAGCATTTCATCATTGTTTAGCATTGGCTGAAGTTCTTTTATAATTTTTCAAAATGCTTCAAGATGGGGGTTATAGGTGACAACAAGGGGAATATGGTTCTTGTTATCTTTGTTTTTATATTCCAGAAGGTTGTCTCTGGGCATGGCAGTAGCTCTACTTATTTGAATGTATGTTGTTTGAGGGCATAACCTTGTCTAATGAAATTTTGTCTAAGCTTCTGCAGTTGTTAATCTGTCAGGTCTGAGCAATTACGGTTGTAAACATATTACTTTGCTGAAAATAATGGAGAGCCTTACATGTTTGGAGTGGAAGCTATCACTTCTCAGGTAAGTCCGTCTGTCCATCGGTTT
Source organism: Polypterus bichir lapradei (assembly GCA_026402145.1). Classification (NCBI taxonomy): domain Eukaryota; kingdom Metazoa; phylum Chordata; class Cladistia; order Polypteriformes; family Polypteridae; genus Polypterus; species Polypterus bichir. The sequence goes on from JANRMT010062792.1 coordinate 39,538,788, forward strand.
GTGAAAAACAGAAGTTATAAGGGTGTTATCTTTCAGTTGAACAGTGGTGCCAAGGAAGCTGATTTCTGTTTTTGAGAAATTAAGCTTCAGCTTTATATTGAGGTGGAAACAATTATATTCATTATGAAAATGGAGGAGGTACTTCTCACTGGCTGTCCAGATTATGAAGATGTCATCTATGTAATGGAGAAACAACTTTGGTTTTAAGACACACGTTGACATAAAATCTTTCTCCAGTTTTGCCTAAATAGGTTTGCGTAGTGAGGTGCAAACCAACAGCCCATTGCAGTCCCCATTTTTTTCAAGTAGAAGTCTTGCCCAAATGAGAATAAAAATTATGTGTCAGAGTGAATTTCATCATTTGTATAACTGACTCTGTGGGTAAATCATGTTGTTTAAGGACATCTCTGAGGATAAGAAACCACTTAATCAAAATTTTCTATGCATTAAGAAGAACACACAAGGAGAGATCCAAGACCTCATCCAGCGCCATACTGCCTAGGGCTTGCCATTCCACATACAGTACAATAAAAGTCTATATTACCTGCTCAGGTAGTTTTATACTCTTCTTCTTCCTTTTCATCTTTTCCTACTTCTATGTGTGTTTGATATGCTTGTTCAACCTCCTCCAAACAGCTTGGTCCTGCACCTTCTCGCCAGTTAAGCCCTTGTCCTTCAGATCTTCTTCCTTATCCACTCACCTCTGATTTGGCCTCTTGCTTTCTCTTCCTCTGTACTTCCATTTCCACCACTCTTTTGCCCACATATTCATTATCTCTCCTCATCACATGTCCATACCATTTCAACCTGCTTTCCTGTACTTTCTTAGGTATCTCTCACCCTTTGTTGTATGTCTGACTATGTTATTTCTTATTCTGTCCTTTTTTCTGTCTTCCATTTTAACATTCTCATTTTTGCCACATCAAACTTCTTCTCCTGTGCTCTTTTTACCGCCCATGTCTCAGTTCCATACATCATTGCTGGTCTTACCACTGTCTTATAAACCTTACCTTTAACCTTTGCTTTAACACAAGAATTACCAGAGCCTACGAAAAAAGTCGTAAACAGACTTGAGCTGAGAAAACTGTGCGGGGTGGGGGATGTGATAGCAGGCTGCTTGCTGTTTGCTGCTTATCAACACATTTAAAGGACAAAAGACGCTGACGGAGAGATGCGAAGAGTTTTAAGATGGGACGGATCTACGAGATTTTTCGTAGGCTCTGATAATTCTAGTGTTAATACTTCAATCACACAATACCCCTGATATCTTCCTCCATTTGTTCCATCCACACTGCACTCTATGGGTTTTCTCTGCATCTAGTTTTCCATCTTGGGCTACCACTGATCCGAGATATTTAAATGTATCCATTCTTTTCAACAGCTGTCTCACCAGGCAAAATTTCTGAATCTTGATCACATTAAACTTCATATATTCTGTCTTCTGCCTCTTTATCTACTACCTTCTACCTTCCAAAGCTCTTCTTCATTCTTCCAACTTCCCCTCCACACCTCATTGTGTGGAGCTACACAACACAATGTCATTTGCAAAAAGCATTCACCGGGGTAGTTGTCTTTTATCTTGTGACTCAGCATATCAATAGCCAGCTCAAAGAGGTAAGGACTTAAAGAAGACACTTGATGCAGACCTACTCAAACTGGGATTTTGTCTGTTACCCCACCACTGTATTTATGATAGTGTCATAGCTGAAACACTAAGAAGCCTTGATTAAATGCCAGTGTTCTGCCTTATCAACCTTAGGGAAAAAAGGGATAAACTTAGCACAGGTTGGCATTTGGTTAAAATTGAATCAAAATCAAAACTCAAATCAAAACCTCTTAATTAAAATCAAACCTCAAATGTCGCTGTAACTGAGTATGTGATGGACCATGCAATAACTATTTGAACATCACAGTATCTCTAAAGAAGCTTGTATTCATAACATGGACATTTATTTGGTTTATTTTGGTTGATTTCTCCATTCAGTTTGGTCTTTGACGTTTGCATAACTCCAAATTACTGTAATTACATCATTAGATGTGCGCCAAATGTTATTGCTACAAAAACAGTGTGAACTGTGCATTGACTGATTACAGAGGGCAGGAAGAGACACTGTTCCTTCAATTAAAAAGATTTGTTTTTGTTTTAGGATTTAGCATTGCTAACTAAAACTGTTCACTGACAACAGCAAGAAAAATGTTAGTTTTTGTCCAGCTGGCTGACTCAAAACCAAGGTAATGGCTGTTTTTTGCCCAATTCAACATTCTGTTCAGGAAAAGCAATGTTTGACTTGTTTCAGTCCTACTAGCTGTTCAAAAAAAGCAGTAATAGTTTTTATTAAGCCGAAGAAGATGGCTATCTTGTCAATCTGAAACTTCACCTTTAAGCCTGTTACTTTTTAAATTAAGAATTCTCTGTTCTCATCCAAGAACATCTTTAGATGTTATACTTATGGAATTCTCCCTGAATTTCACTATTAATGATTTGTTATTACTTTACTGCCTTTTTCAAAGAAGAACAGCAAGTGAAAAATACATACATTTAGTATGAGAAACAACGGGGAAGTCAGGTAAAACGAAATAACAAATTGTAAATCTCAGGTATGTTTCTGTGCACATGACAGGGGTGTGAAACAAGGAAGAAGTCGGTGGGTAGGAAACTCCTTTGATCAAGTGAGACACTTATCAGGCCCTACTTAGTGTGGGGGAAAAAGAAGGAAAAGAATTTGTGTTTGATTTTTGGGAAGGCTTGAATGACCATGATAAGTACTTAGAGCTTTGATTATCTGGCATCAGTGATTGCTAATCCCTTTTAAAAGTGTTAGTTCTGCCCAATGCTAAGAGGATCTGATTATATTAATTAGTATTTATGGATTTGTCTTCTTTGGCTAATGCTTTTTCTTATAAGTCAATCTACTGTGTAAATTAACTCATTCTATTCAAAATTAAATATATGATCTAATGGTTATTAAGAAAACTTACATTATATTAACCAAATACTTTGTAACATAAATATCAGACAAGGAATGAAGAAAACCTAAGTGTATCTTCTTGCATATTAACTTGAATGAACCAAGACAACTGCATTTATAGAACAATTAATCATCAGTTACCCATGGATCCTAAAAGTCATCAACAGTGATGAGACATGTTACATAGAATAGATTTTCCTGCTGATGCCAAGGTTTTATGGATATTTTCACCTGTAATGTTAACAAAACCAAGAAGCTGGTCATAGATTGCAAGAAGCTGATTGTAGACCGCACATGTTTCTTTCTGCTTTTAGAGTGCAGTTGAGAAAATGAGTAACTTTAAATTTCTAGGAGTGACCATTATTGGCGAACTGATGTAGGCACAACATATTATGTCTCTTGTCAAAAAGGCTCACCAGAATCTTTACTTCTTCAGACATCTGAGGAAAGCTCCATTCTCACAAAATTGTACAGGTGCACAGAAGAGTCCATCCTCAATGGCTGCATCACTTCTTGGTATGGAACCTGTTCAGCTCAAGATCATAAACAGTGTGGTAAAGGAGGCATGTAATATTAGAGGCACCCAGATATATTCTCTTCAGGACTTATACAAAACTTGGAGCCTTACAAATCAAATAGTATCTTTGACATTAACCTCTCTTTTGAGAACAAGTTAATTATGTAGTCAAGAGTTGCTTTTTCCATCTTCGTCTATTAGGTAAGATCAAGCCTTTTTTATCTTCTAGGGATCTTGGGAAAGCTACTCATGCTTTTATCTTTTCTCGCCTTGACTACTGAAACTCGCTGTATTCTGGGATTAGCAAATCCCTGATACACAGGTTACAGTTGGTCCAGAATGCTGCTGCTCGCTTTCTGGTTGGGGCAAGAAAGTCTGATTCTGTTTCTCCGATATTAGCTTCTTTACACTGGCTGCCTGTCAGTTTTCAAATTGATTTTAAAATGTTGTTGCTAGTTTTTAAATCTTTACATGGGCTTGCTCCTGCCTATTTATCTGAATTGTGTGTTTTACACCAGCCGTCTAGAGTGCTTAGATCTTCTGGTCAGTTGTCTCTTGTTGTCCCTCGTACCAAGTGTAAAACTAAGGGGGACAGGGCTTTTACAGCTGCTGCTCCTCGCCTGTGGAACTCTTTACCTCATCACATAAAGGAGTCGTCTACAATTGAACTGTTCAAAAC
>JANRMT010062792.1:39547952-39579831 GCA_026402145.1 Polypterus bichir lapradei
GTCTCGTTCTTGTGACAATATATATAAAAAAAAAAAAAAAAAAAAAAATAAGGAAAAAAAACAAAACCCAAAAAAGCAAAAAAGGTTGGGGCAGCCACCCATATAATTTCCCAGGCTGCCAAAGGGTCTTGTTAAATAGCACTGATGAGCATAGGTTGGAGTCCAAGATTGAACTGATAGGTAAACACAAAGATGGCAGGTTTAAAGTGCTTTGCAGGAAGTGATGTAATTTAGGCTGGAACCAGAAGTGGTGTCTTTCTTGGGGTAGGAACAGGAAGTGACATCTTTCTTGGGGGTCAGAACTGGAAGTGACGTTGTCAAGGCTGAATCAGGTAGAATTCCCCGTATGTGGTCTACAGCTACAACTGAGGTAGGTTTAGTGCACCCTGCCACCCCCTGGCCTGACATGGAATTACCTTAAATAGGTCCATTCAGATCCCTCCTAAGCACACGTGTGTAACAATATCTATATATTATACAGTACTTGTATATTTTAATTGTTTAATACTGCTTGTTCTGGGCACTAACTGGTAATGAGCACACATTTTCAGATTTAAAAAATCACTTAAAACATTTCAATCACCCAACTTTCTATTTTCTAAGCACTTTTTCCCATTATATGATAAAAGAACATCAGGTGCAAACCAGGGACTAAAACTGAACAAGGCAGTAAATATTGGCAGGGCCCATATACAAACCAGGTCAGTTTGCAGATACTGCTTAAAATAATGTGCACATCTCTGGAATTTAGGTAATGAAAATGAAATACACAAAGAAGACACAACAAAGACACAAACTCTGTACACACAAGAAATGTGCTGGTAATTGCGCACAGATTTCTGAAGCTGTTTAACAGCAAAGCTAACCAATACACCTCCATAAAACATTTTCTTTTACAAATGTATAAAACCTACCATCAGAAACAAGTTTTTTCACATCATGATGAAGGATTTATTTTACTCTGAAGTCTATAAAATGTGCACCATATAATATTGTCCTATATAAAAATGAATTAGTATTATTTACTTTGTAAAACAGTTGGACCTGTAAGGGTGAAATGAACACAAATGCATGCCGTACACAAGCCGTGACATGCATTCATTTAACATGTTGCCCTGAAGAGTCATCTACAATCGTATTATGAATATGCATGCTTATGGGAAATGGTTTGTTTGAGGGGAATGATTGTTTTATTTATAAGCGCTTCACCAATTCACATTTCATGCATGTAAAGTATTCGTTTATCTATCAATTTATCCATCTACTTTCTAACATAACTCACGTAATACAATCAAAAACTACTTATACAATGTTCTCTAGACTAATGAAAGAACAATTGAAACAAAAAAATGTGAAAAAGGTTTTGAGAAAAAGCATTCTGCAGGACACATCTGAGGAAAGGATGCATTCATATGGCACAAGGCTGCTTATTTCTCAGGAGGCAGCGTCCTCTCATTTACACTTCATCTAATTCTTTATTCCAATCAGAGAATGTGCTTCTAAGACATTTTACTTTCCAATGGGAATCTGAGTACAAATTTTAGCTACATTATACACTTTTAATTGAATATATGTCACAGGAGGATGTTAATATTAAGAGTCAGCATGTACAGTGTTTACAGAACAATGTCAAATAATATAGAAAGCTACTGTAAATAAACAAGGATAGTGTACTATGTGAATAAAAGAATGTACAAATCATTTCTCTTGACCCTCATATGAGCTAAAAACTTTAGAAATGATGGACTCTTCTCTGATGCTTAATTGGAAACAATGCAATTTATGTTTTCTCATAGTAATAACTTCAGTGCTTTGGATATTGTAGCAAATGGAATTCCAGAATTACAATGTGTTCTTTTTGAAAGTTGCTATTAACATTTAATGTTCTTACCCCATTCTGATAGCAATATGTATCTAGTAAAACACAATAATATTGTAATGTTGATGAAATAGGTTCTTTAAATCACAAGAACAAAAGCTTCATACAATCATGCCCACATATTAGTCCTGAATGATTACCATGGATCACATCTGTTTAGCCAAATAGTGGAGACTGTTCAATTTTAAAGAGCATCTTGTTTTCATACTGTATGCATTCTGTGTTTTTTTTTAAATAGGTTTGTAGTGTTATTAGCAAAAGCCATTTTATTTCTTAAAGGTCAGTTGTTACTCATTTCTGCTCTTCCAGCATTTGTTATTCACAGGCTGTTAATTTCATAGAATTGTATCACCTTTTTCCCTTTATATATTCATTTTAATGGGAAAGTCTAGCTAATTGAAAATGAAGCATCCTTTTCCCCTGGTGCAATTATAGCTGAATATGAAAGAAACAGATAAAATAATGTGGCTTACTTCCAGGCTAAGAAAAAAAATAGGTCATGTATAATGTACTGACAATTTGTAACTGAGTATAGTTGAAGGATCTCTTTGATGTTTTCCAAAAAGCTGCAGTCATATAAATAAAAAGTTACTTTAAAGTCATAAATTAAATGGCAAACCACTAGGACTTGTATTTTTAATCTCATAAGGTACACATTTAGCAAACAGAGCAGGAAAATGGTACATTAATTTAATGAGAAACATTTTGCTTTATGTTATATAATAGATTCAGTGAATAGAAGCAAACAGATTAATCCATTTTTATTAACATTTTGGAAACTTTATCACCATGAGTTAGCATTTAAACATGTTGTAAAATCAATTGTTATGTTTTCTATTTACTACATAAAAAATGTAAATTAAACAATTATCATAGATTTTACATTTATTATGAAGGTTTCAATAAGGAGAGGTTTAACAAAAATAATTGGCAACAGGCTACCATAAAAAGAGGCAACTCAGTTTTCCTAGGAAGAGCTGCTGGGACAATTTAGCTATTATCCTTGAATTTGGCAAGCTATTTCTAACCATTTTTCTGTCCAGCCTTGAAAAGATTGTTTAACAAAGATACCTTAATTTTTACTTTCACATCCCAGCCTCTGCAAAAACCTCTTAACACCTATAAAACTAAACTCAGAACCCATTTTTTATTTCTTCATCTCTGTACAGTAGTTATTTGCAAGACCTTTACTACCTCCTTCTTGAATTACTATAACTTTCTCCTGAATGGTCTCGTATGAATCACCAGTAGTCTTCACCTGCTGCCAAATGCTAGTGTCAGTGCATTCTCATATACAGTAATTCAATGGCCATGCAGCATAACAGATTGCTACACTATGTTGGCTTTTGACCAAATAATTTTAACATCCTGTTCATTCCATTCAATTCAATACACTTACTTTGTATATCACTTAACAACTGGTGCAAACTGATTATACAGACCTTGACATAGCAATGCATTTTCCGGAAATATATAAGGAAAACTTCATCTCAACCTAGTGGGAACTAAAGAACAAAGTAAAGAAAGAAATGCAATAACATTGCCTTATGTGAAGCACATGATGATGATATCTACTATAGATAATGTAAAAACCTAGTACAGTTTGTTTAATGATCTCAGGACATCTGTTAGAAAGGGGGTCATTAAGTTATGCATAGTCTATGATACAGTGGATTCAGAAAGCATTCAGACCTCTCCACTTTGTTCATATTTTGCTGTGTTGCAGCCTTTTATTTCCACACTCAGTACCCCAGAATGACAGAGCAAAAACAGGATTTTAGAAATTTTTTGCAAATTCATTAAAAATAAAAAAATGAAATACCATATTTACATAAGTATTCAACTCCTTTATTCGATACTTAGTTGAAGCACCTTTGGTAGCGATTACAGCTTGGAGTCTCCTAGGGTATGACACAACAGTTTTCAAACAGTGGAGATTTTCTACCATTCATTTTTGTAGATCACCTCAAGCTCTGTAAGGCTGCACAGAGACCATCGATCTACAGCTTTTTTCAGCTGTTTCCAAAGATGTTCAATTTGTTTCAATTCCGGGCTCTCGCTTGTCATCTTGGAGACATTCCTAGAGTTGTCTCTAAACCATTCCTGTGTTGTCTTGCCATTGTGCTTAAGGTCACTGTCCAGTAAGAAGGTGAACCTACAGCTCTGTCTGAGGTCTAGAGCGCTCTAGACCAGGTTTTCATGAAGGAAATCTCTGTTCTTTGCTCCTACCACTTTCCATAAGCACTGACTAGTCTCCTGGACCCTAACTCTGAAAATCGACCCCACAACAAGATGCTGCCACCACCATGGTTCACATTTGGAATGGTATTGCACAGGTGATAAGCGGTGCCTGGTTTCCTCCAGACATGATGTTAATCTTGGTTTCAGCAGACCAGAAAGTCTTGTTTATCACCATCTGAGAATTCCTTAGGCTTCTTCTGCAAACTCCAAGCAGGCTTCCATGAGCCTTTTACTGAGGAGAGGCTTCTGCTTGACCATGCTGTTATATAGTCCAGATTGGTGTGTTGCACCGATGGTTGTCCTTCTGGATGTTCCTTCCATCTCACATTCCACAGATGGGTTCCAAACAAGGTGTAGAAACATCTAAGTAATGAGCCAACAATTAAGTGCCATATCTAAGGATCTGAATACTTGTGTCAATGTAACATTTCAGTTTTTATTTTTAATAAATTTGCCAAAAAATTCTGAAATCCTGTTTTTGCTTTGTCATTCTGGGGTATTGAGCACTACTCAATGTCTTGTTTGATTAATTTAAATGATTATAGCGCAAGGCTACAACATAACAAAATGTAAAAAAACAGCCTTCAAAATCTTCTGATAGGAGGAAGTATATGAGGAAACTCTATTAGACAACATGGCCTTAGGTGGAAGGTGCCAGAGTGAAAATCTTAAGGCTACTATTTCACTGATTCATTGTGTAATCCTGAGCGGCTCCCTTAATCTGCCAATATATCAAAACGAACAAAAAATAAATCAATAAAATCTGTGAGTAACTCTGTATCATCTGCTGAAAATGTAATTATGTGGTAATCAAAAGTGATATTGTTATGTTTCAACCAGGGTTATAGCCCTGGCTCAAGTTTTATTTTTTTGTTTGTTTCTTTATTCATTTTGTCATTTTCCCAATATTTTTTTTCATGTAATGTTAAAACATGTGCTTTGGATTAATTTTGTCTTATTGTATTGTGATTTTAAATAAGATTAATTTAGTGATTATTTTGTATTATTGTATTTTACTTTTAATAAATGTTATTCTGTTTGTTGTTTGCTTTATCTCCTTTATGTAGAGCCAAAAAAAGTTTTCTTTCTCTGGTTTTCCTCCTTTGCCTCTCTTCTTTTAAATTATCTCTTAAAATATTTTTAAGCAACTTTGTTTTTGTTGACCTTAGGTTTAGATGTTTTACATTTTCCCTCTCATCCATTAAAAAAAAAAACTGTCAAAAGCCTAAGACCCATTTATAGGCAGTAGCAGGCAGAATGGGGGGAGGCCATTCCAGAAGGCCCAGATCTGAAATGAGGCAAACATGTTTTTTCAAGGACTGTTGTGGCATGTATGAAAATAATTATGTCTTATAAAACATGAATCTTATACTTTCATAGGGATATAGTATTTATCCTGCATATACAAGATGTTCACAAAAGTGTCTAACTATCGTGACTAGAGGGGACTTTTCTAAGAAGCAGGGACAATGTAACAGATGTTTTACTTATCCTGAAATGGAAGTGGTATTTTATTTTATAAAATACTAATCTTAAGTTTGTTATTAACCATTTTTACCCTGATGGCAGAGGTTACATCTTTCTGACATCACATTTGGCAAAGAGTAAAAATAGTAGAGCTTCTTTAGCCCCTTTTCTGGTTACCAACCCTAATTTCCAAGTTCAGGAAAGATTTCTCATTAGCTTCGCCAAATTCAAATAAGCTGCAGCCTCTTACTTCTAGTGAATTGACTGTAGTACTAACTGTTCTCTTTTTATCCACTTGATGTTACTTCAGGGTCTAATGGAACCTTTTTCAATTTGTGGTTGCCTTTTTGGCAGTGTTTCTTTCCATGAGCTTCTAGTGCTCCTCTGCAAAAAATCAGAGCAAGCGTTGATGCATCCTGACTTCTTCTCCATTTCCACAGAATCATCCTGTGTTCCTGTCTCAAACCTTACCAGTGGCATACAGTTGAGCATGAAACATAAATAGGTACAGACAGAGGAGACATGTGTTTTAACAGAAAAATAATTTATTGTACATTGTATGTAGTGTACAAAAGGCTCTTTCCCTGAAATAGATTTAGTTGTGGAATCCCCTCCAACCAAATTTGTTTTTAGATTAACAGGACAAACCCTTGATGCCTATTGGGAAACTCACAGTGTGTTGTTGGAAATAAATACTCTCTGTTTTAAGTTATGGCAAGTGTCAATAGTGACAGTTTTCTTTTTATAATAATGAAACATAAACATATTAAGTCATAAGTACTTTAAAAAGTTCATGAGGAGAGTGGAATTAATTGCATTTTCACGATATGGTCTGACATTTTTTATGCTTTTTATTTCAGCTGTTATAAAATGTTGAACATGTAAACAGCAATGTCAAAAACTGGCCACTTTTAATATCATAGGCATCATTTGGACATAAGGTTTTGTTCACAAGAATATTGCTATATAAAAGCAAGAGGATAAGCAATTTTATAAATAATAATTCATTACATTTATATAGCACTTTTCTCAGTACTCAAAGCGCTATCCACACAGGGAGGAACCAGGAAGAGAACCCACAATCTTCCACAGTCTCCTTACTGCAAAGCAGCAGCACTACCACTGCACCACCTGTGAGGATTCATATATCATTTGGGGCTAAAAAGTAGCATTTCTGGAGAGAAAAACAACAAAGAAAAATTGACCTTTTAGTGGAAAAAGAAAAATATACAGTTACTAAGGAAAAGTGTATAAAAGATGTTTTGTATTTAGTGGAGGAAATGAATTGGTTAAAATTATACACTGACTTAAAACAACTAAGTACATGCATCTATAAGTTTGAAGACGAAAAAATAAAACTATACTGGAAGTTAGTGATATCCCAAGATCAAAAACTAAACAGTTCCTAATCCAAGATGACCATAACTAGTTTTCCCTTCAGAGTGCTGCTGATGCTCAGTTATTCTCCAACTAATCGAGCACTTAGGGCACATACCTTTTGTCAGAAAATTATCAGAGCATCTTCTTGTTCAAACATCAAGTGTTCCCTTGTGCTGTTTGACAACAGAACGTTGACCAAACAAGTTTAAGTGCTAAGAATCTGGGACATTCTATTTGCTGAAAAATTAACTGTAGCTAAAAATGAAACTGTTTGATTCTTTCTCCCTGCATGGCAACTTTCAATTGCCCTGCCATTACCCCTTTACTGATTGTGTTTGACTGAAAATTGCTCTTGAGAAGAGGAAGAGGTCAAACAAGATATCTATCAATACAATATTTGTTTCATTTTTTATTACTCTGTTTTGAGTATATTTTTTAAAATTTATATATTTTTTTTAAATATAGACGGTACTATTGTTGTGAAACATGGTCAAATTCATATCAACATTGTACATCGCACAGATTTTTCTTGACCTGTCTTATCCAAAATGTACCTGGATTAAAGACCCTATGCAAGCGATATTGGCAGCCTGAATGAAAATCAAGTTTTTGTAATCTCTGATACTCATATATGATGGAAATAAAATCTTGGATTTATATTCATGATACTCTAATTACATTACCTGAGATAATACCTGATGGAATTTCACTGCTTAATAAACCATCTACTGTGATAATTTACACTATACTGCTATCAAGTCACCATATTTTGTTGATCTAAAGAATTATAATGCAATGGGAAAGAGAAGTCTTATTTTAATTGTAATTGAAAAAGATCAAATTGACTTTATGGCAAAAAGTACAAAATCTCTGGAGATATGGCAGATATTTATTAATGTTGTCCTAAGGTTGATTAACCTCTGCCAACCTTTTGGATGTCTTGGTTTTTCTGAGTGATTTCTTCCTATTCAGTTTTCTTTCTCTGCTGTCTAGATGGGTAGGTGATGAACTATCTGATCCTATCTGAATTTAATGTTGCACTGTATGTCTCACTGATTTGTAACTTAATCATTTTAATACAAACTTTTGTAAATGGAACCCAGCTAATGACACCCGTTATAACAAACAGAGGACATAGACAGCCCTGAATTAAGTAAAGTAAAATAATAGAGAACTACCATTAGTATACTGTGAGTCCCCCAAGTCAACAGAGGGCACTGTGGAAAAGAAGCTCTAGGTAATCATCCCCACGCTGTATATATAACATATAGACCCCTGTAAGTGATTTCTGAAGAGTAACTCAGAGTAGTCACTGTCCAGGGCTTAAAGGCACCTTCTGTCAACTGTGTTATTGAGCATAAAGTTAAAAAGTGAAGATCTAGTCAGGATTCAGCTGGCGGTAATAAGAAGAAACAGGGTGTAGAGAATGAGCATACTGGTGGAAGGTATCAATGGACCAGGCATCCCATACTGCAGTTATTGATTATTACCTGCTCATAAAAGTCTTGTGAAGCATTAGATCTTTCAACACAAGGTAATTATGCACACTAATCAAAGTATCAGAGAGTGGTGATGTGCTTCATGTTGATTAACACATGCAAGTAAGAAATGTACTATATTCTGTACGCAGGACAATAATGACCCTATAAATTACCCTGTTTTATCATTTTGCCATAGTTTGTGTTATCATTGTTGTGTTTAACCATCCTTTAAAAAATGCATCCTTTAACTTTAAGCTTGTTATTTGGGTTCAGTATTAACTTGTGCATGTCCATTACACTCTCCAAATCACAGTCAATAAAAACTAAGCAAAATTATGAATGCAATTTTTCCAACGTTTCAAAATGAAATCCAAAAAAACAATGAATAGTAAGAATTTATGAAACTTTTTGATACAAGCCCTTCAGCATAACATATACCATCAGTCCCTACTCAGCTATCTTTTACGAAAAATATTGTTAAAATTTGAAAGTGCCAAAAACTACTAGTATCTGCTACGCTACTTAGAAGCTTATTCAGTGTATTGATGCTTTAGAGTGTGAACAAATGTTGATTGCTGAAATTCTGCACAAACATACATCTGTGCCTTTTTTCCAGGCTAATTTTAAACTAAGAGTTGGGATTCATCATACTGATTAACTTCCACTTACCAATTCATCTAAATGTCACATACCATTCAGTGGCAGTACTGAAGCTCTTCACCAAAGCTTACTAGTTGCAAAATGTTTTTCAATAAGTAGATGAAGATAGAACAAGATGAGGTAAGATTACACAGCAATACACCCATTATTATTTGAGTATCTGGCTTCATTGGCAGAATCCTTATGTACTTTCCATAGTAAAGTCTTATGTAAAAATAGAAGAAAATAAATTTTCCTCTTGAGGAAGAGTACAGAGATTCTACAGAATTTGGCAGAAATGAGTTTATGTTATTCTGAAATACTCTACTGGGTCTTTGCCTCTGTTTTTTATTTTATTTTGATGTGTTGATATATGGAAAAATTATTTGAATGTAAGTAGTTTAATTCTATGGCTCTGTGAACTGAGTGACAATTGGGGATTTTAAATGCGGATTATATTAATGCATGTTCATTTTCTATAATGCTGTATTTTGTACATTTTATTAAAATGTGTTTTGCTTGTTATGGTGTGATTTAAGTTTACTGAAATTTAAATAAAAAAATAAGTAGAAATAAATATTTTGCTCTGCAAACAAGAACATAGATAGTGGATTAGTCACATTTTGTTAACAAATAGCCTTCATTCCAACATCTGATGAATCCACTTCAACTTCAAATAGTATTTAGCATTGGTATGTACTGCAATAGTGAGGTGAACAGAGGAAAAGGTGGATCAAGAGATAAAGACATAGTCAAGGAAGAAAGAAATAGTCAAATCTGTTCTACCACCAAGGGTAAACAGACAGTGCATTGAGCACTGGAGTAGAAAGATGATGAAGTAACAAGGTGAGTATTGAGAGATCAACCTAGAGACTAAACTTGAAAAGAAGACAAAATCTTTGTAGTAGGATCAAAAAAGGGTCTAAATCAAAAATTAGATTCAAGAAACACACAGCGAAAAAGATTCTGTAAGGTAACCATAAATTTGGACATTGGAATGAGGTAACTGGAAGGTATTTGTATGGTTGCCTCAATAATGCAATAGAGCATGATGTCCAGGGGCTGAATCCTTGCAACCGCATATGGCGATCCCTATACTAAATATGATGCAGTGGGAAACTAAACTTGGCCAAAGATTCCTAATAATAAAAAAATAGTTGCTGTGTTGTCACACACATGCGATTAGGAGGAAGCTAAGTGGACCAAGTGGAGGTAATTACCCACCAGGCTGGGGGGTGGCAGGGTGTGCTAAACCTACTTCTCCTGTTTCTGCAGGCCAAATATGGGAAAACCTATCTGATTTAACATTTGACAACAGCACTTCTGGTTCTGGTGGCAAGGCTGACTTTCAGTTCTGGTCCTGACACCAAGAACAACATCACTTCTGGTTCTAGGCTCAGATGACATCACTTCCAGTTTTGGCTTTTAAAGCAACCATTGCTTAAAATGTTAGTCACCATAGAAAAGCCCAAATGGTGTCACAGGTATTCCAAAACATGACATTAAAATAGAACACCACCTCTGAGTGTAAGTTATTCACAGAAAATAGTGTCACCATTAGATTTCCCACATTTCAAAACAAAAGTAAAAAATTTGAATAAAATATAGGAAAATACATTCAGCCCCACAGTAAATTAAAGAAGCAAAAGCTAACATAACACAGTGACAATTTAAACATGACATGGATATAGCATTAACAATAAGGGGAGCAAACTCAGAATTTTGGCAGGTTTAGGGAATTGTTTTTTGCTTTATGATGTTTAGTATATGCTGTTTTATGATTTGCATACATATTGCAGTTTGCAATATTGCACATTAATGATTTTATCCACACTGTAGGTGAACAATGGCCATGGGTGTTGTTGCTATGTGTAAATTGCAAAAAAAGCATTCTTGCTGGATCTTTTTTGTAATAAATGTAGAGCTGCTCCACCAAAAATTAAAGAAACATCTTTTGTTTTAAAAAGAAAAGAGAAGTAAATTTGTTAAGGAGAATAAAACACAAAAACAAAAAGACTATTAGTTGTGTTTTAATAGAAGACTTTCAGGGCAAAAACGTTTCGCATTTTTGTGCACCACTTTTAGCCACAATTATCTTTTTGCATGATTGCATG
The DNA here is from genome assembly GCA_026402145.1 of Polypterus bichir lapradei. Lineage (NCBI taxonomy): Eukaryota > Metazoa > Chordata > Cladistia > Polypteriformes > Polypteridae > Polypterus > Polypterus bichir. Next base: position 39,559,154 of record JANRMT010062792.1, read on the forward strand.
TAAGCATTATATTGGATTTCTCATCTGTTTTTGTTCTCTCAGTAATAAACTAAAGTTTATAAAATCTGAAATCGCTGAAGAAGCTGTAATTTCACAAGAAGATGGTTGGATGTGCTTGGATGGTTTCTAATGAAATATTACATAGGTAGCATAAAATGTAAAAGGCTGAGTGATTTTGTGTTTACAATTGTGTTATCAGATAAAGAAAATTTTGATAGTTATTTTCATGTTGCTTGTCTGGCTTGGCATGTGTTTAATTTATTAAACTTCAAAAAATAAAAGTGTGGCAGGTGAAACACAATGTCCTTGTATTTTGATAATGTAAGTGTCTGCCATTTATTTTTCTACGAAAAATGAGGCCGTGGAGAAGGCTCATCTGGAAAATTGGTGTTAGTGAAAATACACCAGGCACAAAACACTGAGGAACACCAGCAGAGAGGTGTTGGAGTGAATCACATTTATCACCAGAGATACCAGTTCACCTAGAGGGTGTAAAACAAATTTGTAAATGATAAAATGAAGGCAAAAAACAAAATATTGTATATTCAAATATTACAGCACATGTAAGCAAGACAAACATATACTAGACCCTTGTAAAAATAATAATAATTTAAAGTTATGAACCCTTTAATTTTTCTTTTTTATACTTTGCTATTTAACAAAAGTGAGAATTGTTTTTTTTTGGGGAAAACATATATAAAATGTGTTTTTCATATTCCAAAAACATTTTTCTTATTTTTATCCTGCATACAGCCTTTGATTTTATGCTGAACTTTTCACCTGCAAAACTTCATGTATCACAGCTTCTTCTTTGATTAGCTTTAAAGAATGCATAGTAAATCATTAAACATTTCTAGAGTGGCAGAATGAAATACATTTAATTTTTTATTTGAACAAAACCCTCATTTATATTTATGAAACCTGATAAAAGCTTTAATCTTGCACTGTCAAAAACCAAGAATAATCTCTAGTTTAAATGCATGTAGGGTAGAATAACCTAGCATAAACTGACATTTTAAATGGAAAGCAAAGTCTTTTTTTCTGGCACATTTAATCCACCTCCATGTTTAAGGCTGCTGCATCAAATGAAATATTCCACGGTAAGTAAGAACATATTTCAAATGAGAAATTGCAAATAGTGTTGCAGTTTCAAAACCAGTAATCATGCCTTATGCCTTAAACAATAAACTACATTTAATCTGAAGGTTCTTCCACATTCACCTTGGATTGTAACATTATAAAAAAAGGAATTTCTAAATGTGATTGTAGGATAGGACACATTAAAAAGACATATTCTGGACTGTCCTCTGAAGTAACAGTCATGTATATTTTTTGTTACTCTGCACTGAAATTTGGAACTAATAGGAAATACCTTTTTACTAAACAATATCAATATTAACTGATATAGAAGTCAGTTACCAACATTCAAAATATCATAGGCTTCTTAGTTATGTGCAGAGCAAACTGTACATTCAGTATATCAAACCACCAACTAATTTAATAGTTTACTTTTATCTTCTTTAATTATTTTCCTGTTCTGGTGCATTTATTGTATTTTTTATGTCAGAAGCTGTCATACAGTATATGATTACATGGGCATTGACCCAGTATTTGCACTATTCAAAGGCAAAAATTGAAAATGTGAGATAGATAATTGAGGGACACAGAAATATCAGCAGGTAAAAGATTCAAATATTTGCCTCACAAGTGCACACTGAGCCCTTGTATATTTGTACGCAGTAAAAAGTATTTACACAGATATTTTAGTCTTCTCCTAAGGAATTCTTCCAATGCCATTTGGTTCCACTTTAGTAGGACTTCTTGAAGGTTTCAAAAGTGTTAAGTAAGGCATGCAATGGAGATTCTGTGAGAACAGGAGTTAAGTAGCATGGGGCGAAAATGGCAAGGCCAAGTTCCAAGTCAAGTAATTGTATCATTCCACACTGGCAAACTAATCTTGTCAAATTTAGAAAGGGAAAGCAAAGCATACCTAATAAGCCACAGTTAAATAAAACCTCAAATACCTGTATAATGCTAATGTAAATGTTATTTGGCCTAATTATCATTCCCTTCCTTGTCAAGCTAAATTTGTAAGGGAGACGATAAGCAGGAGCATTAAGGATATGTGGATAATCATTACATGCAACCATTACACTACCGAGATTATGCATGTTTTCAATTTAAAGAAAAGATCTTACCAAAGCACAGAACTCTCTTCAAAACAGATCCATGCGGCATTTGTAAAATACACCAATTAACACTAAAAAGGTTTAGTTTATAAAAAAAAAATAATCTTTTTGTTAACTTATACTTAGAGTACAAGGAGAAAATTGATACTTATGATTAAGCTGTATTTGGAAATATTTGTAAGATGTGACTCATCCAGCTTTCTTTAATTTATTTGAATTGATCTCACTACTGTCTTTTCCTTCTATGACTGTTTGTATAGTTTCGTTCATTGGTTCCTCAAGAAAATTTTAAGAGCACAATTTAGTAAAATTTCATGCCTCATATTTTTTTACTGTAATTAAATGTTGGATATTAAAAACCCAGCTGTTATAGTATAATTTGAACACTTCAGATATTATGAGTTAGAGATGAATATTTGCACTCATTTGGATGCAAAAGTGTGCAGTATTGGGGAGAAAACAAAACCTGGAAGGACTCTTGTCCCATCTTTATACAGTACATGAAACTGTAAGGGATGTCTTTTTGTAGGGCAAAAACCTATACAACCCCTGGCCTTTAAAGCTTGATCTTGAATCAACAGCTTATGCCATGACACACACAGCACAACCCATGATTTTGCCGAGTGGCACTTGCCAACCCTGAATTTTGACTTTTAATCCTTCTCATGGCCACCAAAAATGTGGCAGATCACATCCCCAGACTTGGCTGTGTGCACACACAATGGAATCGCTGGTATCTCTGACACGATCTCGACCCATGAGTTGAAGGTGTAGGCTGTGATTTAAGTCCTCAACTCAATGTGCACCCACCCACCACTAATAAGAAAGCCCACTAGTGCGCAATATCAATAAAAATCACTCATCACTGACTGAGCGATTACACCATAGCTCTGACGTGAAAACAACCTCAGACACAAAACACCATTGCAGTAATCTTGGCAGAGTAACCAGCCAGTTTTTTGTGAGTAGGGTACGCACCACCTGTGTTACACAGGCTGGCAGTTCCTCTTCAGTGCTCACATGAATCTGGCACTTCTACATCCTAACAAAGTCTTTACCACCTTCCCCTCACAAACAAGGTGACGCTATCCTCTACAGTGACACCTGGGCATGTGTATCTCCTGACAGACACGTTTACAAATATTTGCTGTGAAGCACAGTGCATGAGTATAACTTTTTGTCTCATGGTGGGTTGTGTTTAGCCAAATTGCATTTATAAAAGACACTTTCTTTTCATCTGGACTACCTTCTGAGTCCAAACCTGATTTATGCAGTATTGCCTATTGCTACCTATTATGATATACATTTGACATAATCTATATAGTGACACTGGGTCCACCCTCATGCACTTAATCAAGTTGGCAGTTCATTTTACTGCTTTTCAGTGAGTAAAATTTAAAACTTTGCTTTTTGTCTTTAAATAGATCAACTTCATTATAATGTTCCCAAACTCATCTTTTTGAGATGTCCTATACTATCCCCTGTCCACTGGTTACTGATAGAACACAAGTTAAACAAGAATACAAACTAGAAACTAGTAAAAAAAGTACTTCCTCAATGCTTTTACACAACACCAACACTGTTATAACAAACAGTACTTTAAAGTATTTTGTTTAATGTTTCATTACATTCTTTCATTGTTTCATCATTGTGTTTTAAATGCTCTTCTTTTCTTAATACATGTATTTCCTTTTGGATTGCACACATTATGCCGGCCCTGAATAAATTTTCCATTCCCTTTTATCTGAGAACTAGATGATTACATACACAGTATCAAGAACTCCTTATCTTTCTCATCCATGGGATTCTGTATTGATAATCCAAAAATAAAAAGTGGATTTTTATTTTTCTTGTGATGTTTAACAACATCGTTGATATAAAAAACATGGCACAGTTAAAACAGTTTGCTCCTTGATAGCCATGATGATTTGATTCAAAAAGCAATATTTCCTCTGCGAAAAATGTGCTTTAGTTCTGTCAGATCAAAGACATTTTATCATTTCTTAAATAAAGTTGCGCAAAGATACAACATGCAGCTTGTCATCATGACTGTGTGACTGGCAACAGACCTAACAAACAATAAAGCTGTGGCTATCAAATGGTGAGAAACTGCTGGAAAATCCATAAAAAAATAATGCAAAAACATCAAAAATATAATGTTGAAATTTTATTTTCACCAGAAATGCACAATCAAATTGAACCAGAATAATTCAGAATCACAATTTATACCTGTTCAATATTTATTGACCATGAAAATGTTTCTGAGAAGAATGACTTACCTCTACATGCTCTTAACATTTTACAGCTAATTTTACTTGGACCATGGGCTATGTCAGTTTTACACATATAAAGTGTTATTGTGGAGTGCCAACAGTTACTTAAATATCTCAGACAGCTAGAATATCTTTTACTTGGTTACAGTCTTTGTCTGTTCTAAGAAAACATTCATATGAAACCATCTGCAGAAATGATACATTATCAATTTACAAACAGACTTGTATGCCAGTAAGCATGAGCTGTAAACTAGGACTCTATAGTGATTCGTTTGCTTTGAAAGTTAAACATCATTCATGATCTCACTGCTGATAGATAATCCCAAGGAATAGGCAACTTTTGTGTTTGGTAATGTGTGGCCTAGTTGTATATTTACAGTATCTAATTTTTAAAGTCTCAAACAAAGCAAAATGGCACGATAAAAATTCTAATTGAGTTCCAAACATTAACAATTGATTTTGTATTGACCAAAAATGTCCTTATGGCTGCCTTTAGGTATGAGCTGTCAGGGGAGATCAAATCCTTAAAGTGGTACATGAAGTGGAATACACTGTCAAATTTGCCTTTTTCTTCCCAAAGTAAAGCACAAATAATATCTAATTGAAAAAGTACTTCTTTATCTTGCTGAATCAAAAAATTTATTTTCTTTTTTGAGTGGAAGATATTGCTATTTAAGAGCTAGATAAAAGTTGTTGTCAAAAATAAAGTAGTGTTTTTGTTCTTTTTTATTTGTTTATTATTCCACAATGTGTGATGCTTTTGTGTATGTGTAATGTAAGGGTAACTTGTCTTAGGATGTAACAAAAATGACCTGCTTGAGGTATTTTTTTAAAGTGTTTGTTTTTTCCCTACTTTCAGTTTGGTTTCTAGAGGTTCCTGTGTCTCACAGTGCAGAGCCTATCCATTTTCTCATGAATCCAGTTCTGTTGAGCTAGACTTTGCAGTATTTTTGCAATTTTTGCTAATAAGCAGTTCACAATGTAGTGTGTTATGTTTTATCAGTTGTTCTTGTTTGTCTGATGAGCATATAGATATAACACTCTAGCTACTGCTTCCTCAGTTTTCGCTGTGTGGGAGGTCATCTCTCAGCCAACTGGCACTGCCTTATTCTGTTTTGTCTGCCCAGGCATCCAGCCACCAACATGTGTGATCATGGTAATTTTTCCTGTGTAAATGACCATCTTCCAACTGTTGGCATCTGCCTCATTGCTATTTATCTCCACAGTTGTCATGCCTACTCAGGTGTCAGCTGCCTTGTGCGTTTCCCCATCTGCTCTCTTGCACCCATAGTGATATTCATTGTTTTAACTAGCTGATTTAACTAGTAGTGGCTGTCTTGATTGTGGGGTTTGACTAATTCTAAACCTGGCAAGTCCCAATAAACCGAGTGAAGCATACTTTATCTTACTACATTCTGCTGTTTTCCACCTGTGTATTCTCCTAACACAGAGTCCTGTGTTTTTGCTGTTAAATGATCATGAAAGAGCCATGGCAAAGATCCTTTGTTGGCTCCTGCCAACATTTTTGACTAATTCTTTCAAAACTAACCTCTATTATTTGAAAATCAATCAGCAATCCATTGGGTGTAAAAGAAAAAAATGCTTGTGCTCCTTTTTTATTCAGCTGACAGCCTTGCAATACAATTATTCAAATATGACCTATTTATATCATTTGGAGTTCTACACACAACCCAGCGTTTTTTTGATTTCATTAGCACATGTTTTATTTTGTACATTTCTCATTATTGGCTCTTTTTTATCTTTCCTTAGTATATGACTGTTCCTTTGAGGACATAATATTATACCAGACAAAAATTTTCTTAGGTCATTTCACTGACTCCCAGGAGCAGCACACATCAGGTACAAGTCATTGATGCGTACCTACAGAACAGTCACTGGTTCAGCTCCTACTTATATTGAAACACTCATTGGTTGCTATTCTATTTCCTGCTTACTCAGTGCTAAAGAACAGCATCTAATGATACCACCTCCATGTAACATTAAATTTCAATCCTGACTATTTTTTCACATAGTCCCTCTCTGGTGGAATAAATTGCCTGCATTCATCCGATCTGCTTACTCCCTTAGTGTGCTTAAGAAGTGTTTAACGACTTTGCCGGTTTATAAATATCCTTTCTAATTGATAATGGTTTTGATGCAAGGTTCTTTTTGTAGTTAGGGTAAGTTTTGTGCTTTGGTTTAATGGGTACCGTTTACTTATAGGGTCTAGAACAAGGTCTGCAACACTTGGCACTTGTTTAGGTCAATTTTTGTAACTTGTCACCTCACTCCTGCAGACAATGGCTTGCACGACCAGGCTTCTAAAAAGACAGGAGTAGCTCCTTACATGGGTGTAAATGAAGCCTTTTGATTCAGAAAGGAGCTAAAAATGACAGAATCTTCTTCTCTGTTGATGGGGAGAAGATTCTGCTGTTGGCAGAACAATCAGTGTTAAGTCTTGAGAGGCTATACACTGCTGATCTCTCAGACAGTAACAACAACAATTTGTATAGCCTAAAATCACACAAGGAATTCCCCAATGGGCTTTAACAGGCCCTATTTTTTAACAGCCCACCAGCCTTAACTCCCAAAAGAGACAATAAAAAGCACCCAAAAAAACCCTAGTATGAAGAAAATGGAAGACATTTTGTGAAAAGCAGAGAGAGACCCCCTTCCAGGTTGGTTGGGTGTACAATGGATATCAAAAAATACAAATACACTACACAAAACAGAACACAAGTAATCTTCTTCACAGAACTAGATGTCCAATCCGTCATTGCTACCCCAGAAATACAGCAGTACAAACTACAAGGCAAAATTCAAGAATAAAACATACAAGGATACAGATTTGTTCAAGTACATCAAAAACAAAGTAGAAACGAATTAACATAAATTAAATACAATATTTGTCCATTATTTAATTGTAAAGTGCCTGCCAGATTGTAAAACAGGAGTCAGACAAGGAAAACACAGTCAGAGTCATGGACACCTCAGTCATCAAGGTGCACCCCCACAACTGACCATTTTACAGCTAATTCTAGAATTATTAAGTATATGTGGGTCTAGGTCTGACGTTTTAAGTAATGCTTTGATGACTGAAACTTTTGGTGCATCAGAAACTGTGCCATACAATAATGAGCTACTCATAATGCTAAGAATAGAAGCTACAAGAACATCCATTGCGTTTTTTTACTAGTTTTGTTGGCACTGGATCTAAGGAACAAGTAATAGGTTTCATTTTGGAAATTAAAGGTAAGATTTCCTTGTTCTGTGACAAAATGAAAAATTCTAAAGTGGGTCATGCAAGGCTTGCACCGTGATGCTGAGATCTGGGATCTTATATTTTCAATGTTCTCATTAAATATGTTCATAAACTCTGTACTGCTAATGCCTGTTGGTCTTTTGCACTGAAGTTCTGAATTCACATTTTTTAGAATAGCCACTGCTCTAAACAGTATACAAGGATTATTATTGTTGTTATCTGTTATTTTATAATAGTAGTGTGGCTTTAAAGAGAGTTTTTTTTATATGTTTTAACACTCTCTGTCCATGCAATTCGAAAGAGCTCTCAGACAAACACATGGCTTCCTCTGTCATGACAGCTCTCTGGCAGTCTAGAGGAGATAACCAAAGCCACCTCCCAGGACAACTCAAGGTATAGTGCTATGAATTCACCTAGTACCAACGGCTGATGTCGCCATTAAAATTGTGTGTGATCTCCTCACCAATAGTACTAAAAGTAGACTCAAAAGTCAAAAATAACATTTGTAGATGGCTAGGTCTTTTTCGGTGCCCCTCCAATGCAACCCTTTTTGGAAAAAACACACTTTAGCTAACATAACGTAACTTGGGCTACAGGTAGGAAACGGTGAGGCTTGTGTTCAAGCTGAGAGGATCAAATCACCCTTTTATACAAAAAGCCAAGGCCCCTGTTCATACAGGGCACAGATGGAGGGCAGAACAGCAGTCGACCAGACTATTAGGTTGAAGCGCCAGGAGATAGTCAAGTGGTCACAAGAAGACAGGCCTGGGCTCGGGTGGGAACCAACGCACAGTATGTGGTCAAAGGCCTCACTGACAGAGAGGAAAGAGTTGGTGGATTCAGTAGAGATTGGAATGGTGGACGAGAGGTGCAGAATCAAAGCTGTGAACCAATCTCAGCAAGGGAGGTGGACAAATTGGGAAGCAGTTACATGGGCCAACATGTGGAAGAGTCCTCAGGCAAGACTGAGCTTACTCATTAGGTCCACATATTTTGCCCTCCCAAATCCCTGAAACATACATTTCTGGTATGGTACAGAGGAGAACTACTGTCTCTGTGACACCCAAAGTACCAGCTTTCAGCACATTCTTTCAGGCTGCAAGGCAGTTTTGACCCTGGGCTGGCATGGAGTCATGTGAGTTTTTGGCCGTATGCAGATACTAAGTGAAAAAGACCAGTCTGCCAAGATCCCAACGGTGGATACGCTTCATCAGGCAAGGAGCAAGAGCACAAAACATCAACCAGAAGGAGTGTACCTCATGCAGAAATTGTGCAACAATTAAATTGTTGATTGTTGTATTCATGTAGAGGGCAATGCATCATACAGACTATTTAAGCTAATAAACTAGGCGCTGGATCATTATGAAATTTGGTTTTCCATGTCATGTAAATATGTAATCAGCATTTTCACCTTGTGTCTGGAAAATGACAAAAAGAAAGAGCAATTCATAAAGAAATCAAGCTAACTGGCTGAAGTATATACACATTAGGTTTATAATGTAACATTTTCAATATGTAAAAGATTATGTAGAAGCAAAAAATAAGAGAATACCCAATACAGCTTATTTTAGAAAGGAAATTACAAGGTGTATTTTATATTTATCTTTCAACACCACCATTTTACTACTTTTTCCCAACTATTCATCTGAGAAAGATGAAAGAACGAGAGCTCTTAAAATAAACTATGATAAATCAAATCTTAAAGCTGGTTCAAGAGACAAATATCAAAATGTCATACTATGTGCTTCACTTGTAGTGATCTCTTAGGAAAGTGTAAAGGCTGTTACTGTTATACTGTAGAGGTTCTTGATTGTTATCGTGAAACATTTGGCTGCCAAGAGCATTCATTCATCTAAAGTAATTTTGTTTTTTTAATATAGTTATTTTCATGATTTCTTTTTAAACTCTTAATTACCTACAGAATAGTTTCCTTCTGCTACTTTGAGTTGAGATGATTCCATTTGGTTTAATTCCTCCTAGTTAAGTGATATTCATTATGCAGAGTAATTTTCATCTTACCTTTCCCTTCTCACCTAATGTATTCACAAAAAAAATTAAAAAAAAAAACAATAATAGGTAAAAATACAGATTTGTATTTATTTATGGAGTAATGTACATATTTAAATCATATTGAAATTATAATAGAGAGGTAAAATATAAAATCTGTGATCAGTATTAGTGATACTTATAACCCTGATTTAACATATACAGTGTCATAATGGGTAAGCACATAAAGCATAAACAAAAATGTGTAGCACAAAATACGTTGCTGAGGTGACAAGAAAACACCAAAAAAAAAAATCAGCATATGATGTACATCATTACCTTAAAAAAGATAAAGTTTTCACCTCTTTCATAAAGTCATTGTAAGTGTTACCTCTGAGAGGCTGATATGCATTAATGATGTTCCACGATAATTCTTACTGTATATAGAAATCAATGTTATGATGCTTTCCACGGTAGGAAGTGTATGTTCCTTTTGTGGCCTGTTGTTTTCAGACCTCTAAAGTGTATGTTTTGAGTGGCTCCCCTGTATAGTATTTATATTATATGTATTGTCTAATACATACATTGTATTATTAAGAGAAACCAATCATTAAATGTGTTTCAAATTTTCTCAATACACATGTTATGAATAAATCATTTTGTAAATTGTTTATTTAGGAACGGAGTGGAAGAAAACATGAAGGGAAAGATGCCTTTTGGCAGCTAAAGTATATGACACATCATTATTGTTTTCTGTAAAACAGAGCACTTAAATCACACATTGGATCTGACCCTGTCAAGCTGTCCTCGTGTACAGTGGGTACGGAAAGTATTCAGACCCCCTTCAATTTTTCACTCTTTGTTATATTGCAGACATTTGCTAAAATCATTTAAATTAATTTTTTCCCTCATTCTTATCTAATCTTTCTAATCTTTTCTAATCTTATTTCTCACCATCTCAGAGTCCTTCGTCTGATGAGACCAAGATAGAACTTTTTGGCCTTAATTCTAAGCGGTATGTGTGGAGACAACCAGGCACTGCTCATCACTTGTCCAATACAGTCCCCACAGTGAAGCATGGCGGTGGCAGCATCATGCTGTGGGGGTGTTTTTCAGCTGCAGGGACAGGACGACTGGTTGCAATCGAGGGAAAGATGAATGCGGCCAAGTACAGGGATATCACGGACAAAAACCTTCTCCAGAGTGCTAAGGACCTCAGACTGGGCCGAAGGTTTACCTTCCAACAAGACAATGACCCTAATCACACAGCTAAAATAACGAAGGAGTGGCTTCACAACAACTCTGTGACTGTTCTTGAATGGCCCAGCCAGAGCCCTGACTTAAACCCAATTGAGAATCTCTAAAGAGACCTAAAAATGGCTGTCCACCAACGTTTGCCATCCAACCTGACAGAACTGGAGAGGATCTGCAAAGAGGAATGGCAGAGGATCCCCAAATCCAGGTGTGGAAAACTTGTTGCATCTTTCCCAAGAAGACTCATGGCTGTATTAGCTCAAAAGGGTGCTTCTACTAAATACTGAGCAAAGGGTCTGAATACTTAGGACCATGTGATATTTCAGTTTTTGTTTTTTTAATAAATCTGCAACCATTTAAAAAATTATTTTTTTTGTCTGTCAATATGGGGTGCTGTGTGTACATTAATGAGGGAAAAATTAATTTAAATGATTTTAGCAAATGGCTGCAATATAACAAAGAGTGAAAAATTGAAGGGGGTCTGAATACTTTCCGTACCCACTGTAAATGTCCATCTCCGAGTATCTCTTCCATGCTCTCGAGACTGTGCTAGGAGATACAGCAATCCTTCTTGTAACAGCATGTACAGATGTACCATCCTGGAGCAACTTGACTGGAACTGGACCTGTGCAACTTGAATCAGCTACAGGTAGCACCTCATGCTACCAGTAATGACAAGGACACAAGCAAAATGCAGAACCAGAGAAGAACCACTCAGGATTGATAAGAAAATAGCAAATATCTGTAGTCACAACATGCAAAACCATTCCCTTTTTGGGGGTTGACTTGCTGTTGCCTCTCCAGTGCACCTGTTGTCACTTTTATTTACACCAAATCACGTGAAGTTGATTTACAAACGCTTGTGCTTCCTAACTGGACAGATTGATATCCCTGAAACTTAACTGACTTGGTGTTAGACTGTGATGATTAAGTGTTTCCTTAAATTTTTTGAGAAGTGTATTTATATATAGTGACCCGAGATGAAGACTGGACTCCTTTGGTACTGTGTCTCTCCAGAAAATCCTTGGGTACCATTGGTTTGACTTTGTGTCGAATGAGCAGTTACTTATGGAGTTCCGAAAGAGGCACATTACCTGCATTGTGAGGGAGCATCAGTTACGGCACTATGGCCATGTGGCGCGTTTCCCAGAGGGTGATCCAGCTCATAAGATCCTCATTGTTGGGGACCTGAGTGGCTGGACCAGGCCAAGGGGTCACCCACGTCATTTCCGGAGGGTGGGACTGGACCGCATGTCTGCCTGGGGGGTTGCCAACCGGGATCCTGAGTTGTTTTGTCGTGTAATGGGTGCGGCAACATACTGTACCAGTGCATGCTCTTGAGCGTATTTATAGTCCCCGGATTTTGGGAAGTTCCTCAACAACAGTAATCCATGACAAATTACTAATTAGTTATCTGAAACTGTAATGGGTTTAGCTTACCCATTTCTTCCTGGAAAACATAACCATGTTTTTATTAATTGCAAAGTGCAAGCATGGATATTTATTTTAGTAAAATGTCTAATTAAATGACCTATATATGGCTATGGATAACTTTTATTTACTTAAAAAGATTAAGATCTGATATTTATGGGTAGACATTTGGTTGTAAAATTAAGCATATGCAAATATCAACAAACATTTAATAAATCAGTCTTTTGTATGTTTCTTGACATACAGTAGCAATATACTGCAAGTAATTTAGTTTGTAAGTGTTCACAGCAAAAACTCCAGTGTTGAATTAACTCCCACAGAGTTAATTTCAACACTTTTTCTGGGTTTATATAGCTCCACACCCTCCAGAGTTAAATTAACACATTTAAAAGTGTTAAATATTTAAGACTATTTCAGAGTTCCTTCTTTAACTCACAAAACTGAGTTGAAGTAACATTAAGGGAGTAGACAAACAACATTGCTCAGAGTTATTTTTTTTTTACTAATTTAATTGTGTTAGTTTCACTCCCTAAAGTGTTAAGTTATCTAGACTGAAAAAATGTTATAATAAGAATTAATTTCAACAAAACAAAAAAAAATTCAAAAATAACATTTATTTTTGCCTTTTTATTCAAACAATTTGATGAAAACATCGTGAATGAAGGTATAATGTACAATCTGAAACACTGTATGAACTTTGAATATCAAATGGTTCATGAATTTTAAGCACGGACATTTTTATTCGACAAAATTCCTCAGTTCGTAATACTATGAATGCATAATGATGATCATCAAACTTCTCTGTGAATAGCTTGTTTGTTAAGAAGAAAATCTGATCAACCAGAAGTATTTCACTTATGTGAGAAAACACTTCATCAATTGCACTGCAAACAACAAGTCCAGGTTTATATTCTACACCATCAACTTTAACCCAACTAGTTAAGAAAACATCTTTTGACAAGACATGGCCTCTTCAAGCTGCCTTTTAACAGTAACCATCCTTTGGAAATCTGGGCCTCCTGGAGAAAAGTCTGTAGAGCTTTTTGTTGGGAGTGCAGATTCTCTACAAATTTTCCTTTGGACTGTCTTCAGACGCCAAGAAATGTAACCTGTTATACTTGCAGTATCATAGAAGTGTTCCTGAAAGAAAAAGAACAAAATGAAATATATTGACATACTTGGCTCATAAATAATCTCAGAAAATTTAAATGTGAATGTCATGCACACTGTTTTGCAAATGTGACATGAAAATATAATGCAATTATTACTGTTATGTAATAATTATGTAATTATTATATAATAATGATTATTACATAGCCTCTCTTGGTATATGGATTCTTGAGGAAAGGGAACAGTGTCACTATCTGAACAGCATACTCTTCTCAGTTTGCTTTAGTGGGATGGAGCCTATTAAATTAGTAATCTAAATTTGTGCAGTGGACAAATAAAAAGAATATAAAAACATACCCATAATTATTAATCACCAGTCACCAGTATGTTAACCATTTGTCTTCTTGTGCTATCTGTTAGGGTTTCTGTTGTTTGGTACCCCTGTAGTACTTCTTCACCACCACACTTGGCTCTTAGCACATCTTCTATCAACTAATAAAAAGAAAAGCATGAGAATGTAAAACATGGTGATACACAGCTTTTCTAGAGACAGAGTGAAAAATGTGTTAAGAAACTTCAGAGAAATCAAGCTTTGTTAAAACCTGTTTAGAAGACAATGCACCATCCTCAATTCTCCGTCTTTTGCTAGGGACCTCATCTACTATTACAGTTGATGCATTTGAGTTTAAGCCTGATTCAGACATCTCAGAAGCAGAAGACAAGGAACATGTAGAGAACTCTAAAGGAATAGAATAGGAATGTAAAGGAATACGTATTCTATAGGGTGTAAAGTGCTTCAGTATACCTGACTTTACTTCTTACCATCATCGCAGAAAACTGTCACCACTACATTGCCTTGTCCAACAAGTTCACTAAATATTTCTGCATCAATTTCTTTCCTTGTGGCATCCCTATATATAACTTTTGCATCAGGTGGCAGGCAAAATTTCTCAATGACTGAAAAAGACAGTGAGATAAAAATGAATGTGCTTGTGAGGTCAGCACTGTTTGCCTCACGACCAATGACTGTACACGTTAAATATACTCATAGGCCACTTTATAATCATTACAGGACCTTTCTCTCACAAAACCCATTCCTAGGCTGGGGATTGATGCCTTTTACATGCATTGATATTCAGAAAATTTTCCTAATGGCTATCTATATATCAACATTTTTCAGATAGAAATAAATAGGCTAAAATAAATACTCTTAATTATCCAGGTTTATCTGTATTCAATGTCATTTAAGGAAGTACCACTAGATGAAGCCTGACTGTGAATGTGCAGTTTTCAGGTCAGATTGTGTCTTCACAAGGCCTATAGATTTTATATCGCCCCTTGTCTCCAAAAGCTGTTATTACAGACTACATTAAACAGAAGGCTAACTGAAAGTGTACATATTAATAACAACAACAACAACATTTATTTATATAGCACATATTCATACAAACAGTAGCTCAAAGTGCTTTACATAATAAAGAATAGAAAAATAAAAAACACAATACGAAAACAAAATAAATCAGCATTAATTAACATTGAATAAGAGTAAGGTCCAATGGCCAGGGGGGACAGAAAAAACAAAAAAAACTCCAGACGGCTGGAGAAAAAAAAATAAAATCTGTAGGGATTCCAGACCATGAGACCGCCCAGTCCCCTCTGGGCATTCTACCTAACATAAATGAAACAGTCCTCTTAACAGATTAACAGATATTAATCAACTCATTTAAAATTTTATATATTGATGCCTCAAATATATTAACTTGTTGATCAATCAATATATCAATATTTTATGACAACATTCCTTTCTAAGTTCCAATTTGAAAGCTGATAAATGGCCTTTTAGTTGACTTTTGATGTATATTATATTTTACTCTGAGGCACATGTTGCAGAACTTAAAATGTTTAGCAATTGACACCCATGTATGAAACAGTTTGCTAAAGGAATGTAAAGAAATCAAAGTCTACAAGGAGCATTCAGAATGAATTTTTTTAAAAAATATGGATGTATTTATGAACCATTTTTTTAAGCAACGTATAACCTTTTTCATGGAACTGCTGAAAGTCAAACTGCCCTTCATCCTCATCCAACTTCACATACTTCTGTTGCTGGTTGTGCTTCACCTGGACCAGCATGTTTTTACTGAAATGTAATAAAGATCGACAAAGTAAATTATCATTTAAAGGTAAAACTGTGAATAACAATAATAATAATATGGCGAAGTCATAGTCACGGACAACTAAGGCTCAGTCCATGTGGCAAAAGAGGTTCTTAAAAACGACGTTTTTCTTCTTGCCTTTTCAAAAAGATTCATGTCCTCATGACGTTTTAAGAAACACCGGCCACAAGGAAACATAAAAACACTGTGGGATTTATTCAGACTAAATAGAAATAAAACCTAAATACCAATCGTTATAAAACCGAAGGAAAAATCATTGAAACAGACAAAGGCAGAATGTGAAACGAACTGGAATGACAGGGAAGTGCCCAAGCAAGAGGAAGAGACAGGCAAAAATAATCTGATTACTGCTTCTCCGAGATGTTTATGCCAATTTTCCTATCTTTTTCTTCAGCAACGAAATGTCCTTTTTACCCCGATGCCGTATGGATTTTAAATCAAGACAGACAGTGTGCAGTAACAACGCAGCCAAGAAGTAATTATTTTAAATCATTTATATCGAACCATTTCTATTTTGATCAGTCTATGGATAAATTTAATCAATGTTTTCACCTGTAAACACGGCAACGATAGAGTTGTGTTTTCAAAAGTCTCCACTCTGGAACCCACTTACAAAACATTTTCAGGCCCCGAAAACGCCATTGTTATGTGGACTCGAGGCCAAATCACCGCAAAACTTTGGGGGGGAGGAGGTGTATTCTCTGCAAATGTGTCGTTGTGCATATTACGGTTTACTGCTTGAATTTAGGTGACTTTGACTTGATTGCACTTACCGTGTAGAACTGCTTGAGAGGAGGAAAATGCCGCCAACTTCTGTCCTTCATAGTGATGGGAACTCCGGCTCTTTTCAAAGCTTCGGCTCTTTTGGATCGGCTCCCTTTAAAGAGCCAGCTCTTACGGCTCCCAAATGGCTCTTCGTTTAGTATCACATGGATGCTTATATTTGTGGCCTAATTAAGCAATTATGAATGGTTTGTGTATAAGCAATTTCTTATTCATTGTTTTCAGACATTACATATTTTTATGCATTTTTTCCATTGCAAAAAATACACAGTTACTATTGTTTAACATTTTCATAAAAGCTTTAAATGAACAACTTAATACAAAACCACAGCAAACAAATAAAGGCCAAACTCAACAACAACACAACACTATGACTCTTTGAATAAAAGTTTTTAGGCCAGGAACATACATGGGGTTTAAGGCCTGTACAAAAGTTGTAAATCCAATGTCCTCCACAGTGGAAAATGGTTGTAGGTCGCTAGCTATCATTTTAGCCAGCTCCTCATCGACACGTATTTGTTTGTGTGGCGTTATTTGTTTTGGAATAAATGTGCTTATTTTGGTTTAAACTGAAGACCGTGTTATACCTGCAGTTTTCGGTAAGACAGTGGATGCTGCAGCAGAAGTACTTGTCTCTTTTCAAGGGTCAGTGGATGGCAAGAGAGAGGGCACGCTCTCCTCCAGTTGCACGGATGGGTGGGTGGTTCTTATATGTCTGTGCAGGTTTGTTGTTGACCCTGTTGCTCTAACGGATATTTTCTTATTACAAATTCTGTACTTAGCTTTGCAGTCTCCAATATCACTGAAATGCAGCCAGA
Source organism: Polypterus bichir lapradei (assembly GCA_026402145.1). Taxonomy (NCBI): domain Eukaryota; kingdom Metazoa; phylum Chordata; class Cladistia; order Polypteriformes; family Polypteridae; genus Polypterus; species Polypterus bichir. The sequence goes on from JANRMT010062792.1 coordinate 39,576,437, forward strand.
TGCTGCTTCTTTTTCAGCTTTCACTCATTTCTTTACTCTTCTTTTTTTTCTTCACGATGCGCTTGCATTTAAATCTGGCTCCTCGTCTGTCGCAGCGACAGGTGTTGCTCTGTGTACCTGGCCTGTACCAACACTCGCTGTCTTCGGAGCATCTGCCCCCCTTCCTTCTTTCACATAGTGGTACGATCCTAGTCCGATGTGTCGTTCGTGAACGAGCCGGCATTATGAGGCAGTGTGTTCTGTGTGCCCATATAAGTAAAGTCCCGCCCCTGCCAAATGGATTTTCAGCAGAGCTGAGCAGGAGCGGCTGAAACTTCGGCTCTGCTCGACGGGCATCGGCTCCTCTCGTTCGCTTCAAAGCATCGGCTCTTAGAGCCGGCTCGTTCGCGAACGACACATCACTAGTCCTTCGTCTCCAACCGAAGTGAAATGCATGGGTGGAGCTTAATTACATTTCTGCAGAGTTAGACTAACACTGATGTGATCAACTCTGTTTAATAACTCCAACTCTGAACACCATTTATATCGAAATGTGTTAAAATTACACTTTGGGAGCAAAAATCAACTCAGAAATATTTTACCCTGAAATTTCAACTCTCCAGTTTTTGCTGTGTTGATTCTGGTACATTTTTTATCTGAATTATAAAAGGTAGAAATATATATTTCAGAAAAACTGGATATTATAGTGTCTTATGCCACCAGTGTCTACTCTGTGTTCTATTTTCTTCTGTTTCCTTTTCCTTTTGATGCTTGCCTAAAATTGTTGGCGGTCTGATTTTTCAGTTTACCTGTGATAGATATTTGCTAAGGAGAACCGGACTAAGGTAATTTGCACATGTGGAGTGAAAAGGTGAAAAGTAGGAGATGATGAGACCAAAAGGGGAGGCTAAAGAAGTCATGCTTGTAGCAGTAGCCGTGCTAGGATTTCAGAAAAGGGTGGGCCTAAATTTGTCACAAAAGGACCTAATGTTATTTTTATTACTGTCAAGTATACATTCATGTTAAAAAAAAAACATTTTGAAGTCCAGTGATACTAATGTGAATGGCTTTTGCAATGGTTTTTGTTAACACTACTTTAAAATTTAAATCCATTTACAAATGGTGAAGAAAAATCCACCTTTTGGTGATGCGTGAAACATACCAAACCATGGCAACATTGCCAAATAAAATCTGTTAAAATTTTGACCAGTATAGCATTGTAAAACAAGAAACAGTCCGATTACCATTTTGCCATTCCCTGGAATTTGTTTGTGCAGAAGTGAATCTGTCTTCAAGTATATTATACAAAAAAGCTAAAATATTCATCCTTTGTTATCCTTTATTCCAGCTATGCTCTGTTATCTGTTGTACCAGGGAGCCAAAAAGCCATGCGGCCTAACAGCGCTTACAGAAGTTGGACATTTTAATACCGATTGAGTTAATGGTTCGTGGACATCAAGAAAATCTGTGACCTGGATGATCCTTCTACTTTTGGCAGCTGTGGTGGTTGTAGATTTTCTAGAACGCTCAGCAGTTGTATTGATAGCACATCCATCGCTAAAGTTAACAAAGTTAGTGGTGAGGTTTCCACTTGCCATTGGGACATGTCCAAACTTTTCAGTGCTGACATTAGATGCTGGCATGCTTTGCACTTCTGCTTGTTTCCTCGCTGAACCTAAAATGGCTGTCTCTCAAGACTTTATGTTTTCCTTTAAAAAGACTTAGCCCATCAGTAACTATAGTGAAAGGTGATTTGCGAACAATACATTCTTTTTGAATGACTGTTTACAGTGATTCATATGAATGGATTCAGTGGAGCTCAATGGAAGTGCTTCAGTAGTTTGGTAGTTTGATAGCCTCCTGTTTATGTAACATGCTTTAAGTGACTGTGATTGGCAACATTTTCAGTCAATCTTATTTTCTAAACCTTGTTATGCAGACTTGGGCTGCATCATCTCCACCCTTATATACATGTTCCACATACTTTTTAAGAATTAAATGAACTTTTCCAGTGATAAAGTTAACATTTTACTCTGTAACTTTATAATCAACTAATATTTTAATCAAGGGAAATATGTATTAAAATACATACATGCAGTTTAGGCTCATTTTAATTCGAAGGTGAAATAATTTTAAAAAGCTAGGCTATAGGCTGGGCCAATGAGTGTCCCACCCAGGCCCAATATTGGCCAGGAAAATATGATTAACAAGATCTAAATGCCTGCCCTCCAGGGATTTTTAAGAGCACTGCATTTTTATGTCAGTGCACAAACCAAGTCAGTAATTTCTATTTTTATATTTTGTATTGTGAACATAAAATACTGATTTAATCCTTGTGACTGCAATCGACCCATTTATTACTTTATTGCAAGTGAATATTGTCCCTGAAGGAGTGAATTTCATTCTACTCAGGAGTGCCATCTGTTTGAAGGTGACCCTTTGCCTTATACCTGATATTTTTGGGATAATCCCCAGCTGTTCATTACACTATAATGGAAAAAGCATTCTTAGGAACAGCATATATTCATTTACCAAATGATAAGCTAGTCAGTAGAAAAAATGACTTTATAGCATGTGAGTTTTAGCTTGACTGAGCGGAGTTTGCCTGTGTAGAGTTAACATGTTTTCCTTATGTCTCTGTGGAGTTTTTCCGGGTATTCTAATTTTTCTTCCACATTGTAAATATGGCTGTGTCAAGAAAACTAGCCATGTATTAGTAAGTATTGCTGCTGAGATGGTGTATCTTATAATAGACTACATAATCTTTGTGTATGTTCCTCACTGCAGATTAATTTTACTCATTTCCTTTTTTAATTGTTTTATTAGCTGCAAGCTTTCATTACAATGCATGCATCACAGATTAGTAAGACATACAGTTTATGAGACAGATTTAGAAATGAAATGATTTGATACATTTAAGTGCTCAATATTTATATCAGTAACATATTTATTTAATTGTATTGCATAAGATCTCAACATTTTGGAGTTCTGCAGCAGCTGTTACACATGTTGAATTATTCAAACGTGGATGATACTATAATAGCAAAACTATTCAACATGCTGTTGCATTATTCTCTGCTTACTTAAAAATCTGTTGTTTAAAATTACTATATATTACATTATCAAACCTCCTTAATCCATTTCAGGATCATAGTAGGAACAAGGCAAGGCAGAAAACAGTCACATCACGGATCCACTCTTGCACTTACCCACACTCACAATGACTCACATATCCCAGATGAAATTATGTTGTAATCTAAGAAAGTTTATATATTTGTCATTTTTAGAGGTAAGACATTAATAAAAAAGTACATGTAATATCAAATTCCCTCATAATTTTATAGAACATTCTGCTTTTGTTGATATTAAGGCTAAAATCAAAGATTTTCTAGTTTATATATATATATATATATATA
>JANRMT010062792.1:39580231-39597007 GCA_026402145.1 Polypterus bichir lapradei
GTCATGAAAATAAAGAAAACACATTGAATGAGGAGGTGTGTCCAAACTTTTGGCCTGTACTGTATATATAAAATCACACTTTTTTGCTGATTTAATTGCAGTATATAATCATAATTAATTATCCTTTCCAAAAGTGTTGCCGTAAATAAAAAAAAAAAAAACAGTAATGGATTTCTTCTTTGAGTTTTGCTCCCAGCCTTCAAAGCTCTGACTTTATGACTTGTTTTATTTATTTCTCAGATACTGTTTCTTGTTTTAAATTATGCAGTACTTCTAATCATAAATAAGTTTTAGGAATCAATAATGGACGGATGGATGAAATATTGTTGTCATTTGTCTGGAAAATGCACTGAGAAGAGTTTTCAATAAGCACAGCAAAATTTCTAAACTCTATAGCAAGAATATGTGATCTATGATATTAAAACCTGCATTTCAGTGTAGGACATCAGTGTGTTGTGACCCAGGCAAAGTCCAAAACAAAATTATTTGTACTTTATCTGTATTAAAATGTGTTTTGAATTAACATACTAGAAATTGATCTAGGTTGTCAGTAGAAGAAAATTAGAAATAGGTGTTGTGGCAGACTGCTGGGACCCTTGACTGGCTCCGATGATGGAAGGACCGAGGAAGAGGACATATCTACAACAATATCTCCCACAGGACGCAACAGGGCAGCCTCCCTGGTTTGCATCTGGGCCACGAGCTTGGAGCTTGGAGGCTCAACCCTGCTGGGGACCGTGGTCACTGCCAGGGGGTGCCTGGATAGTCCCAGAGCCATGGACTGCAGCACTTCCACCACACATGAAAGTACTGCCAGAAGAGGATCTGGGAACATGTGGAGTACTTCCAGCGACTCTTACAGCACTTCCGCCACACTCGGGAGTACTGCTGAAAGAAGATCCGAGTGCACCTGGAGCACATTCCAGGAGCCAGAGTCAGGAGGTGGTGGACAGAGCTTGTGTGGAGGAGTGTAGGCGGTAAAGAGAAGAAGAAAAGAAAGAGAGAGGAAGAAACTGAGGTTATTGGTGGTGATTTGTGCACTGTGTGCTAAGAAAAAGAAAATAAAAGGGTGTATTTTGCGCTAGTGTCTTTGTGCCTGTGTGTCTGGGGCTGATACTCCACAGAGTATATTTTTTTCCAAATGACTGAATAGAGATTGTGATTCTTCAGCAGTGAACTTACTATATGACTGGCATCTGTGTGGTGATAAGGGCACATTTCTTACATAGAATGGGTCTGGCTAAATATTCACTTCAGATCATCTGTGGTTATATTTTCAATGTTGTAGTTAAAAATGTAAATGTATCACTAATGCAACATGTGATGCTGCAGTCATCAAATAAAAAGGGAATTAAAAAGAATGTATTATACCAATATAATAATAAAGTTGGAAAGGATTTTTAACATAAAGACTACATGTCCCAGGGAAGTATCAAAACAGACTTCCATGGATGACAAAGATAAAGAGTTGTTGATACTGTGCACGTGTTTGTCCAGTCCTTAAATAAAAGGGAATGGAACTACCCAGATGCTGTGGAAGTTCAAGAAGAAAGAAGTGGTTTATTGAAAAAAAAAGAAATGAGAATAGAAAATACAAAGATGAAACAATGTAAGAATGTGATGAAACAATAAACCAAAAGCTTGAAGTACTGTGTGTGTTATAATGGAGTTGGTCTTGTGTAAAAGCATTGAGGATGAGCTTTTTAACTTTTGGAAGCTGTATGGCATCTATATACATAGACTGAGGAAGTACCTGCAGTATCTGGGCAGTACTGGACATTACCAATGGCAGTATTTGGAAACATTATAAAATTATAAAGATTTAAAGTTGATTCATTTAAAGCCAAAAAGTGTTAAGAATCTTGGCATCAAAGTCTAAAATTACTCCTCAGTAATTATGCAGTGGCTTTAAATAAATGTGTACCAACAAAACAAATTAAAGTTAGTAATTACTTTTAGTCACTGAAAAGCACTGCCTTCCATTTGTCTGTTTCTATGACATTCTGTAAAACAGAATTTCTATGAGCTTTACAAAAAAACCCGGGTAATTCTTTTTCTTTGTGACTTTTTTTAATTTCTGTCTGTGTTTTTCTTCAAAAAAGTGGCTAATGCGTGTTATTGATTATTTGCTATATCCAAGTTGACAACAGTGTTAGCTTTTTCAAAAAAGTAAGGCTGTGCATTTTAGGTTTATTGTGTGGTGTACACAATGAAATGAAGTGCATGTGTGACTAAGTGCATGAAGGTGGGCCGAATCTTGCTTAATAGATGATGTCAAATATACCATCATAATAGACAGTGATTGGCAAGACTGCATAAATCACTCTCGGACTCATAAATTTCACAGATGGCCTAGATGAAAAAAAGGGGGCAAAATTGTCTTTTGCAGATGCAGTTTGACTAAACACAACCCACCATGAGACAGACTGATGTACCTGTGCACTGCATTTCACAGGCAGTGTTTGTGAATGTGGCCATCAGGAGGTACAGGAAACCATGTCACACTGTGGAGGGTGCCGTCTCCTTGTTTATGAGCAAAAGGGGTTAGGACTTTGTTAGGGTGTAGAAATGTCAGACTCACATAAACAATGAATAGCAGCAGCCAGCCTGTGTAACGTGGTTCACCTCCAGCATTTGCTAGCATATTTTTTCCCAGTCACTCTGCTGAAATTATTGTAATGATCTTCTGTTGCTGAGGTTGTTTTTGTGTCAGAGCTGCAGCATGATTGCTTGGCGGTAGTTGACAAGTCAGATGGAATTCATGAGTTGTGTACGTGTCAGACCAGCGGTGGGATCCATCGGCTATAATTGTGGTGTCAGCTATGTAGTAAGGCTTTCCTGGCAGTGGTCCATGTGGCTGTGTTCTATTCATGCACATACTTACATTCTGTTTGTGCTCATCCATGCATTTCCTGGCTGTTGTGTCTTCAGTGGCCATGAGAAGGACTCACAGCCAAATATCAGGGTTGCCATGAGCTGGAACCCCAACTCTGGTGTTGCAGAACATGTGTAACTGCATTAGCTGTTGATTTAGACCAAGATCAGGCTTTAAAAGCCAGGGTTGTGTGAGGTTTTGTGGGACAGACAGACAACCCTTAACAATTATATATATATAGGATGTTAAAGGTATATGCTTAAACAGGTAAATCTGTATTATTTGGCACTGTTACTTTTTAGCACCAGGGACATGGGTTCTGGCCCTACCACTACCCACATATGCTCTTTATATGTACACAGGTTTTTTCCAGTTAAACAAGTTTTCTCCCACATTCACATTCCAAAGATGCACAGGTTAGGTTATTGGTGACTAGTGACGAGTGAAACAGCAGAGTACTGCATACAGTTTTGCAAAGTTGCCCCAGAAATCTGTTTTGCATGTGCAATTGTGAAACACAAAACTCAATAAAAAATAAGGACTTGGGTTCTTTAAAGAATTTTTGGGGTAGAAAGCAAGGATTATTTTTCCCTTATGGTCATCTCACAGGCAACTGCTGTCTGTTTCCTTGGTTGCCCACCAGCGCTACTCAGTCTCCCATGGCTCATTCCGGGATGTCTGTCCAGCCCATGTGGTATCTACAATATATATATATATATATATATATATGTATATCTATATATATATTTTATTTTTTTTCTATAACATTGTGGATTGCTTGCAGTAGATTTCAGTATTCCAAATGTTTTGCAAAAATATTTTTAAACTACCTATAGAACTCATTAAATACCCTTCCATTCCAAAAAGTTGTTTAAAGTTTTTATACCATAAGTACATTAGAAATTTGTTTGATTCAGCATATCATTATTTAATTAAATATGCTGCTGCTCTTTTCATGCAAAAAAATATAAAAGAATATCACAACTTTGCTGGTGGCAGTTCAATAAACAGGTTTAAACAGCAAGAAATTATTCATGGGACTGTTCTCATCAGCCTTAATTCTAATTTGGGTTTACTTTTGTCTCAGTGCAGCAGATGGCCCTATGGATTCATTAGAGAATTTGCAATCTGTTGTATGTGATACAAATGACCAATGGCTTCCTTTTCTGTTTGATTTAATGACTTTTTTAAGGACACAAATAGCTTACTATTTTCATTTTTGGAGCCAATAGTCAGATTACTTTGACAGTATTTGGACAGTATCTCTCACTTTCCAAGTAGACATTAATGATTTAGCTTGGGAAATCATGTCATCTTCATTCAGATTTTTAAAGCAGAAGCAATCCCTTACATATTTTATCAGGACCACTATTATATTAAACTTGTGATATTTAGTGTTCAGTCCAGGAATAATATATCTGAATATTTAGGATACACTTTTGAACATTCTATTGTTTGTATGAAAGTTATTTTAATTCCTGGATTAAACTTTTACTTAATGACTCCTAACTACATTTTTTGCTAGTTTGGGAATATAGGTAATATGTTATGTACTCAAAACATTAATTAGTTTAAGAAGAGGCACAGATTTTTTACAGGTTTGAAATCCATCTGTCCATCCATTTTGTTATCCACTTAATTCAGTTCAGGGTTGAATGGAGCCAATCCCTTTCTCAGCAGCATTGGGCACAGATACTAATTTGTTTGCACCTGTCTAAATGACTATATGACCAGACACTCTCACCTCTGTGCTTTGAATGACTGGTAATCACCCACATCAAAACCTCCATCCCAGCTGATCTAGAACAACACCAGTTTGCCTACCTGACAAACAGATCAACTGAGGACGCCATCTGTGTGGCTTTTCATATTGCCCTCTCACACCTGCAAAAGCCTAACACCTATGTTAGGGTGCTCTTTGTTGACTATAGCTTGGCATTTATCACCATTATAGCAAGCCAGTTGATCAAAAAACTCTGTGCACTAGGACTTGCTCCCTCCATTTGCAACTGGTTACTCAATTTTCTCACCAACCTCCACCCTTGCCCTGAGCACCATTGTGCCACAAGGCTGTGTACTAAGTCTCCCCTTCTACACACTCTTCACCTATGATTGTCAACCCCATCCACAAATCAAACATTATTGTTAAATTTGTGGGTGATACGACTATCATTGGGCTCATATCAAATAACAATGAAGCTGCATATAGGGAAGAGGTTCAAAACCTGACAGCATGGTGTGACATCAACAATCTAGTCTTAAATACCAAAAAGACCAAAGAAGTTATTGTGGACTTTAGGACCATTAAAAAGACCAATCATGGTCCGATAACAATCAATGCAGAAGCGGCGAAGTTTCCAGCTATAAATTTGTAAGAGTCACATTCTCAGAGGACCTCTACTGCGCTGACAACACCTTGGTTGTAACAGGCAAAGCACAACAACACCTCTGTTTCCTGTGGAAGCTAAGGAAAGCTAACCTCCCCCAGAAGTTGCTGGTCAATTTCTATACATGCACTATAGAGAGTATCTCGAGTAACTGCATGACAGCCTGGTACAACAGCTGCACCAAGGCTCCTAAAGAAGCCCTGAAGCAGGTTGTAAAAACAGCATAGGTCATCACTGAACTCCTGTATAAGACTTGCTGTGTGAGAAGGACCAAAAACATTATCAAAGATAACACTCATCCTTTGTTTGAGTTCCTCCCATCAGTTAGATGCTTTAGATCAAACTTTAGAAAAACTGCTTTTTCCCATCTTCCGCAAACTTTCTGAACTCTGAATCTTCTCAGTCTGCGATAATTTTTAATAGAATATGTGCAATATGGTATATTGGTACTGTGCAATATACTAATATAATATTTAATAATCAATATACTATTCATTAATAGGTTCAATAATAATTTATGCTGCTGTACATTGGCCAGTAATAATTTGCTCTGGTTACATGATCACATAACACTGTATACAACATATCTGAAAATATTTGACATATTTTGTATGACTATTCTATTTTCTCCTTTTTTTGCTTAAATTCCATTTCTAAATGGTTACTTCTATTCTTTAAATGCACGTTTGGGGGTGTCATAAAAGTAGTTTTGTTGTGTTACACAATTATAATACAGTGCTTGAACATGAAGTTGAATATAGTATCAGTTTGACTATTATAAATATGCTATTAATGTGTTAGTAGTGGTAAGTGAAACAGCAGAGTTTGGTTTGCATAACTGTTTTGTGAAATCAGCCTTAAAATTGTTTTCGCATGTGATCTTGCAATTGAAAACATGAACTTCACTAAAATAAAGCTAGTTTTTTTTGTAAGTTTTTTGAGGTGGAAATCAAGGAACAGTTTTTACTAAGGATCATTTTGCAACCAAAGCTGTGGTCTGCTTTCTTGGGTTCCATCTAATGAAACCACTGACTGGTCAGAGTGCCCATGCTGACTCCTATCCACCATGAAAGTGGGCACATGAGTCAGAACTGGACAATGGAGCGACGAAAGAAGGTGGCCTGGTCTAATGAATCATGTTTTCTTTTAGATCATATGGATGGCCAGGTGCATGTGCATTGTTTACCTGGGGAAGAGATGGCAGCAGTATGCACTATGGGAAGAAGGCAAGCAGGTAAAGGCAGTGTGATGCTTTGAACAATGTCCTTCTAAGAAACGTTGGGTCCTGGCATTCATGTGGATGTTACTTTAACACATACCACTACCTAAAGATTGTTGTAGACCATTTACAGACCTTCTTGGCAATGATATTCTCTGATGACAGTGGCCTCTTACAGCCTTACCACACTGCAAAAATGATTCAGGAATGGTTTGAGAAACATGACAAAGAGTTCAAATTCCCCTGATCTCAATCTGATTAAGCATCTATAGCAGAGGTCACTAACAGGTGGACCGCAGTCCAGGTCCAGACCCAGAAGCTGTCTCATACGGACCCAGACTTGCATCCAAAACAGAAGGTTATGATTAAAACCTGACGGGGCGCTTCTATTTTAGCCGGTGCAGCTTTTGTAGTCTTTACAGTAATGTTTTAGTGGATGGGGAAATGCACAGACCAATTATATGCGCGTTAAGCCATTTCATGTGACACCACTCAGCCAAACAAGTCTGTGGATTCTAGGTGGTGAACATTGCTTTACTTTACTTTACAGCGCAGACCAATGAGAGAGTTAGAGGCAAGGCAGAGAGACGGTAGAAAGAAAAAGAAAGATAGCGATACATGTAGAAAAAACAAAGGAAAAAATAAGCCGAAGAAAGTGAGAAATACAGACGACTGTGCTGGAAAAAGAAAAGATGGGTGAGACGGAGAAAGGGACAGAAAAATAAGGAACAAAAGATGCTCTCCAAAAAAAGGAAAGTGGACAGCGAAAATAGGGCATTTAATCCAGAATGGACAAACTCATTTCTGTTCATACTTTCCACTTGTAGCACTAAACCAGTGTGTCTCATATGTTCAGAAACCGTGGCACTTGTTAAAAGTGCCAATGTGAAACAACTTTATGAGACGAAACATAAAGGTTTCGAACAAACATACCCACTCAAATCCAAAGTGAGATCACAGAAAGTAATTAGTCTCAGAGCCCAATATGACCAGTCCACCAGGATCCTGAGCCACACATTCACTGCCCAGCAATGTGCTTATGAGTGTTCCCTCAGAGCTGCTTGGATTTTGGGTCAACAAAAAAAGCCATTTACTGATGGAAGGGCTGTCAAATAATGCATGAGTGCAGTAGCTGAAACACTACTTTAGGGAAAACAAAAACAAGAGCTGTGTGATACAATAAAGCAAATACCCATGTTGGCATCATCTGCCACAAAGAAAAGTGAAATATTGACTCAGGACGTGCTAACCCAGCTTGATGAAGCAATGTATAAGGCGCCATGTGTAGGATTAGCTGTGGATGAGTCCGCTGACATATGTGACAATGTTCAGCTGTTGCCAGGTTTATCATCAGAGACCAGAAAGCATTCTGTGAAGACCTATTAGGTGTCACTCCCATTCAGACCAGTACAAGAGGAGGAGACATCTACATGGCCATTAAGGAGATGTTGGCAAAGAGAGAAATAGAGCCAAAAAAGTTGGTTTCAATAACCACAGATGGATACTGTGACGGAACATTATACATATCTGCAGTCATACATACATATTCAGTTCTGTGTTACATGACAATAAATATTGTCAAAAAGTTTTTGAATTGTACTGAATTCATTTGATTTGAAAGTCTGGTATTGATTACATGCAGATGCTGATACAACTGCTAGGCTGCTTAAATATATATGATACTAAATAGTTAGACAGCATGATCTTCTGGACCATTGCTTCAAGAAATTTTCTCTAATTGGACCTCTTTAGATTTTAGTTGAATACCCCTGATCTATAGGATGTGCAGGAAAAACAAGCCTAATCCGTGGACCTTAAACCTTGCAAATTAAAGTTCTTAGGACTTTAGGACTTTACCTGCAGCTATTGCTTTATTGCCAGATACCACAGAACACCTTCAGAGGTTTCATGGTGTTCATGTGTCAATAGGTTAGATCTATTTTGGTAGCACAAAGGGGACCTACACACTATTAGGCAAGTGGTTTAAATCCTGTGGCTAATCGGTATATGCTTGATGCATCATTTTAACTGGGTTTGATAATTTTTTTGCACTACAGCCTACCAAATTCTAGTTACATGGATCTTCCTGCATCTTACCTATACCTAGGCACATATACCACATAATGTTACAACATGCAGTCACATTCACCAAAGAAAGTTATTTTGGAAATGAACGGATATATTGTTTTTAAATTGCAGTATATAGCACTTCTAAATGTAGTACTATGAATTGATTAAAAAGAAACAAAGTAAACTAAAAGAGAGAAAAAGAACAAATGGAAAAGGTCTGAATTGGCTGCCCCAATCACAGTATGCATTATGCAAACGCATTGCCGTTGGTATAAAGGAGCCCCAGTAGCGTTTCTTCACATACTTCTGTTGAATAGTCCTCAGTGTTAATGTGTCAAAAAGAGGATGTACAGCATTGTTCATAATGGTACTCAGTTTTGTTTTAATTCTTTCCTTTTCTACCACCTCCAGGGGGTCCAGACTGCATCAAATAACTGAGAATTTAATTAGCTTGTTAATTCGGTAGGCATCTCTTGATAAGATGTAACTGGCCGGGCCTGGCATAGAAAATCACACTGGCCATCACAGATCTGTAGAAGAATTGAAGGATATCAGGACCCACATTAAAGGAACACAGTATCCTAAGAAAAAGGAGCCTGTTCTGCCCTTTCCTATGTGGTTCCTCTGTGTTACAAGACCAGATCACCCTGTCATTGATGTGGTTACCAAAGCACTTGTAGGAGTCCACCACCTCTACATCTACTCCCTGAATAGTGACTGGGCATAGATGCTCTTTGGTATGGAAGAAGTCAAAAATCAGTTCCTTGGTTTTGCACATGTTCACTTGCACGCTATTAGTTCTGCACCAAGAAACAAATCTATCCATCTTACTCCTATACTCTATCTCACTATGTCTTATTGATACACCCAATAAGTGCAGAATCATCTGAGAACTGCTTTAGGTGACATGACCTGCTGTTATATTTATAATCTGGGGTGTACAGAGTAAAGAGAAAAGCAACCATCTCCAGTGTTGCAAACATACCAAAGGCACAGTTCTTAAGTCTCATAAACTATGGTCTGCTTGACAGGACACCACAGGCTCATCCACCTGCATATCTCTGAGCTTACCCCTTAACAGGGATGGCTCGATGGTACCGAAGGCACTGGAGAAATCAAAAAGACATAATCCTCAAAATGCTGCCCTCTCTGTTCATGTGGAGTGGTAGGAGTTCTTAATGCAATAAGGATGGTGTCGAGGGACTGGTCATTGGTGGCAGTGGGATGGATAATCTATTAAGTAATGTGTTCAGGGCATTCATCTTGTTCATATCCCCTTTAAGCATTTGATCCCTGGATTGCCTGAGCCCATTAATTATGCCCAGTCTAGGCTTACTTTATGTTATTTTGAGTGAGTTTGTTTTCATTTTATGTTTGTAAGCTTCCATTTCTTAAATCAGCTTTTTCTTCAGTACTCCCTGGGCATCCTTCAGAACCTCTTTCTCACCAGATTTGAATGGTCTCTTTTTCTCAATCAGGAGTGCTTTTTAGTTCCTTAGTAATCCATGGTTTATTGTTTGGAAAACAATGCACTGTCTTTGGGGGTACTTCAGTTTCAACACATAAGTTCATCTAGTTTGTGATACAGTGACCGAGGCCCTCTACCTCATCTCCATGTGTCTCACACATCATTTTCCAGTCTGTCATTTGGAAGCAATCTTTCAGAGCCATTTCAGCATCCATGCTCCGCTTCCTCAATACCCCAGTGGTAACATGTTGTTGTCTAATATTAAATAGGCTTGTAACTAGATAGGTTGAATCACATTATGGTCAAATTTGCCCAAAGGTGCAAGAAGCTTATACTTAAAGGCATCTTTAACATTTGAATAGAGTAGGCCAAGCTTGTTATTTACTTGAGTAAAACAAGACACATGCTGATGGAAGTTTTTCATTGTTCCTTCCAAAGTCAAATGGCTGAAGTCACCATATATTATAACTGCCGGATCAGAATGAATCATCATTAAAGTGTTGGTGGCAGAGTGAATCATTTCCATTGACGAGTCCCTACTTGCAGAGGAAGGAATATAAACATTAATAAAGTTGACATAATGTATCTCTCTGGGAAAATAACATGGACAGATTCCAGCAGCGAGAAATTCAATGTCTGAATTACAAACTCCAGTTTTAGGTCCTCTTTGTGACCCTCTCTCAAGTTTGCAGGCCATTTAAAAGGCAGTCGAGACAAGTCCGCACCTGTGTTTGTGTTGAGTGTAGATCACAGTAAATTTAAAATCCTTTTAAAATCAATGCATCTAATTTCTACAGGCTACTGTTAGTGATAAGCCAGAAACCAAGTCAAATTTAATCTGATTAAAAACTAGTAACTACTAGAACAAGTTCAGAAACAAAAAGAAAACCAGAGAGAGCTTCTGTGCTGTTTGCACAGTGCATATAGAAGTCATGATAATTACATTTGCTTACGTTTCTGACCAAAGATTAATTAAAACATTTAACAAAAAAGAAATGAAGCAATAAAAAACAGTGGTCATTTATCTCACGTCACAAAATTTTAAAAGAATCTCTCTTCTCAGTTCATTATTATTTTCCTTCTTATCACTTTAAACAACTTGCCAGTCTCATAGGAAAGTGCTGTAGTATTTCTATGGCTAATCTGTTAATTATTTCAAAGGAAAGGATAATCCAGGATAAAATGTGGTTTGTGACCTTGAACATGTAACTCAGCATTTCTGTGCCAAATTGTTTCCAGTTGTTTCATCAAACTGAAACAGCACCCTACTAGAAATGCAATGTTACAACACAGCTGGGCTCTCTTGGGTAAAAAATTAAAATAATAATTTAAAGCAGCAGGGCAATTTTCCCAATGACAGATGCAATGTTCCTAACTAATTCTATAAAGAGAATCGAGGTATAAAGAATTAATGCTCTTTTTTTCCTTTATGTCATTGTATTGTCCCATCATTTTTTCAAGCATTATTATAAATACATTACTAAATAATTTACACATATTTTTCAAGGTTGGTTTTTAAGCATTAAAAACAGCATGCTATCACAGCAGTAGTTGTTTTTTTTTCCCAAGAAGCACAGATATTCAGGAAAGTAGAGAACTGCTAGCTGCAGACTTGATAAATGGGTTTATAATAAACATCTATCATTAACTGTGTTTTCTCAACATGAAGGGCAACCACAACACTCCAGAGGGCATTATGAATGAAAGAAATGACTGCATGTTCTGATAATAAGAGAGCTCAGTTGCAATGTGTAAATGTATTCTTTTTGCTTAATTTATTCAATACATTCCTTTTCATCATTTGCATCTATCAGATAGGGAAAGCAGGGGTGCTTATAGAAATGACAGGGTGATAAGAAAACGTGTTTGAAAGAAAAGGCAGGGTGCTGCACCCTGCCACAAGGTATTAGCAGAAAAACATAAGTTGATCTAAGTTTAGATGCCTTACAAAGTGATACATCAATATGACACATCCAAAGTAATCAAAACAGAATTTCACATCCTTCTGTTCTAAAAGCTTTATACATTTCATTTGGGACTGTTATCTTTCACTGGGATTCAGTCTGAATGCAAATTAGGTACAGCAGAAAACACAACAAAAAAATGGTTTGATTATATAATTTTATCAAAATATTCCGGGATCTTTGTGAACATAGATGTCCTGACAGCTAGATTCAGCATGGATATGAATTGCTTCTATACCGATTCAAGCACAAATGACCCTTCTTTGTTGGGTAATTTTATAATCCCAACAATTCTAGGTGTGTTAATTAAAAAAAATTTACAACATAGGTAATAAGACATGACCACCAGAAAAGTTCTAGAATTATAAACAGGTAACCAAATATGTCAAAGTGGCTAAAAAATTTAAATGTTCTCTTTAATAAGATTCTCTGTGTTAAACTCTTGTACGTGATGAGAAGCCTATGATGTCAAAACTTAAGGTGAACAGGAAAGATCTACTATTATCAGTAAATAATGCTGTAAGAAGCCTGCTGTAAGAAAATATTTTATTGTAAGAACAAAAACACAAACAGTAAGATACATTTCGGGAAAACATACATTTGTATACACAACACACTAACAACAGACATCTCTCTATTATATAAAAAAAATCCTGGGGCACGACGAGACTTTTTAGCCTGGGATGAGACGTGACTTTTTCAGAAAGATACTTTCAAGTCTCGCAAGATGAGACTTTGTGCTAAGAGATTTAACCACAACCGTGGCCGGAAATAAAAGCCAAAGAGTACAGTAGATGACAAAGTAGAACGTCGTAAAGAATTCAAAAATGTTGGCGCGATACACATAGAGAACAGGTTAGAGATAATGAAAGTACTAAAAATCGAAAGTCTCAAAAAAAATGATAATAGAGATCGCATTAGCGCAAACAAATGGAAATCATTACTCAGTAAAATATTGTTTGGATTTAAACTTTAAGTTGGAGACTTAAATCCATCCAACTAACCCTTTCTTCCAACCCAATTTACACAGCTATATGATAAAAGAGCCCAGCATTAAATGGTTCCACATATCAATTAAAACAACTGAAAAGGTTTGTTGGAAACTTAGTACATAGTACAGTATTACAGAATTCTTGTCAAATTTTAAAAAAATCTTGAACTATTACTTGCAAACAAAAATGTTTTTTGTTTCTGTTTACTTTAAGATATAACATTGAGTTATGATTGGTACATTAGGATCCTTGCAGTATATACCAGTTAAGTGTTGAATAGATTTTTTGTTTTATTGCATAATATTATCCCAACTGGTCTTACTTTAAATATTGCTGTTGCAGGATTGAGAGTGATTTGAGATCCAAGGATATCTGAGTTTTGCAAAAACATGGACCCAAATGATATATGTGTAGACCATTCTCTAAACATATGACCTACTGAGGCATACACTTGGAAAAAAAAAATGCTCACAAATGGACCCATTTTAGACAGTTTTAAGCTACATTAAAGCGTGTTTTTTACAAGATGAAAAAGAATTTCCCTACCCAATTCAGTGAGCTATATGACAAAAAATCTCAACCTAAACTGGCTCCTTATACCTATTAAAATAATACAAAGGATCTGATAGAGATCTAGCATATTGAATTTGATTACTTCTCTGGCTGGTTATACTTGAAATTAAATTGTATCAATCAAATAAATGCTGTAGCTCTGTCAGATTATTCTGGGACTGTCTACTCATCTAGCAAGAAGAGACAGAAGAAACTGCACAAATAATTCTGCCACTATCATTACAAATCTCTTTGCCATATTCTACATGCTATAGCCATATTATTGCTATGTCAAACAATTTAAACAACTGGGCTTAGACTGGTATATTCAGATCATAAACCCAGGACTAATACAATTACCTGCCTGTACTGGTATAAAGTGTCATGCAGAAGTAAAATTTCTGCTTTTAAATTTAAATAATTGCTAATATTCATCTTTCAGCTTTCTTTGTTATAGAACTAGAATTATAAAACAAAGTTTATATTATTATTAACTAATTATTAGAAAACCAAACATATAATTCATTGTATTTAAAACACTTTACACTGAAATTTTGCATTGGTACAGAGTAAACAAACAGCAAATCTCCAAAATAATGTGTATAGAATAACATGTTGTTTCTTAAGCATTCACAGAATACACACTTAAGTTGATTACTGCTCCAATATAATGTTTTTTTTTTAAAGGTTTTGAATCTACAAAATACTACAAGATTAGCCACTGCAAATAAATTTACCATCATTGAATAATGCAACAAAAGGTCATAATTGTAAATATTATAACTATAAAATTATAATAATTCTTTAATAAATATACTATTCTAATGAACTTACTAAAGGTAGCTTCTTTAATCAAAGAATATATTAATAAAAATCACTTTTATTTAATGCACTGCTAATAGAATTTTGTTGGAAATGTGCATAATTGCAAAAACTTACTGTGTATTAATTATTTTTAAACAATGCTAGCTACATAGGTAAGAGGAATAAACAATTACTTTTTGATATCATCACTATAGTCTTGATAAGTATTCTTATATACAGACAGACCATACATATATGGTCTGTCACCAGCACTTTAATGAGGACTCATTTGGACACAGAAGTTATAGTATTTGGTTAATTCAACCATGTGAATTCGGAAGGAACTATGACAAATTTCCATCAGATTGTATCTTTTTCTACTAGAGGAACCTGCTCTATCCAAATGTTAAAGATGCCTTTAAATGTAAACTACTGGCACCTTTGAATCTGACCATAATCTGATTTATCTAATTCCTAGCTACAAGCCTGGAAACCTGCTACCATTAAGATATAGAGGAAGTGGAGCCTGGAAACTGAAATGGCTCTGAATGACTGCCTTCAAATGACAGACTGGGAAATGATATGTAAGTCACAGGTGGACGATCTTAAGAGACTTGGTCATTGTATCACAGACTATATTAACTTTTGTTTTGATACTGTGGTACCCTCAAAGAAAGTGCATTGTTTCCAAACAACAAGCTCTGAATTACCAAGGAGCTAAGAGGTCTCCTGAAAGAGAAAAAGAATACCAAGTATATTTATACTGTATATATATATATATTGTGACAGATAGGGGGCACTGTCACTCCCTTGAACTCTTGTCCAATACGCCAGACACCAGATAAAAGTCCAAAAGAACACTTTATTCAAATTGCACAGTGCACAAAGCACCCTCCTCTCCACAATACTCATTAAATACACAATACAAATCACAAATAAAACAATCCTCCACTCCTAGATGCGTTGCCACCCTTCCACCCAGCTCAGCTCGCCGTCTGGGAGCTCCCACAGTCCTTTTATATTCAATGACCCAGAAGTGTTCCAATCCCCAGTCCATGTGACTCCTACCACTTCCGGGTCAGATTAAAAGTCCTTTTCTTCACCCCGGATGCATGTCATTTCCCTTGTTCATGTGACTCGGACGTACTTCCAGGGCGTATGGCAAATAAACATCGTTCCTCCCTGCAGCGTCTCCTAGTGGCCCCCATGGTATCCAGCAGGGCTGTGCATAAAGATTCCAATGTCCATGATGCCCTGCTGGTCTTCGGGGCACTTCCATACTGCAGGGAGGGCTCCACCTGGCGGCTTGGGGTATTGGCCGGGATGAACAGCCGGCCTTACACCACTATTTATATATATATATATATATATATATATATATATATATATATATATATACACACAAGTAGTCCCCAGCTTACGGACATCCGACCTACGACTTACGAACAAGGCCACGGCTGCGACGCATGCGCCTCAGCAACTGCTGCTCTGTCATCTTCGGCCTGGGGATGCTGGAAGCGGTGGCTGGAGGGAGGCGAATTCGCGGCTCACGCAGTGTAGTGTCCCTCGGGTGGCTCCTGGCGGCAAGCGGTGACCCATGGTCCATAGTCACCGGGGCCACAGCTATCGCTCGTGTGCAGGACGATGGTTCGCTGTCCGCCCACTACGCCGCCGCACCTACTTCTCCTGACTGGATGCAGGCTGGATGGAGCGGAGGGGGGCGTTTCACTGCCCGCCCAGCACACACGGCTGGTAATGCTGCAAGCGCTGACCCAATTGTGGCTGAATGGAGGCCAATGAGGGTGAACAGGGAAGCGGGGGTAGCATTGTAGTGTGCCTTGGATGGCTGCCTGTTGAATTGGGGTTGGGCGATTCACTACCTGCCTTTGGCCGCACCGTGTTCATTCTCGGTGGGTGGATGCTGCAGGCAGCATACTGTAGTGGAGGTGACTGTGTGGTGGGCCAGTGATGAACCCTCCCTCGCCACACCAAGTCATTCTCAATAGCAACCCTGCTTGTACTGTTATGCACATAGCAGGAAGTTGTCTCTTGTCAGTACATCAGACATGTTGACAACTGGTGCCTTCCTGCTGTGATAGCATAGACAGTGCTGTGCAGAAGAGCTCGTCTTAACCTTTTGTCTTCACCCTTCAAGAATGTCTCTGAAACACAAATCTGATGCAAGTGCTGGTGATATAGTAAAGAAGAGAAAAAACACCACCATTGAAAATAAAGTAGAAATAATAAAAAGATCAGAGAGAGGTGATACTCCATCATTCATTGGCACAGCACTTGGTTGCAGTCGGTCAACAAAAGCATTTATTAAAATAATGTACCTGTTCCAACTTACATACAAATTCAACTTAAGTACAAATCCCTATCTCGTACGTAACCCGGGGACTGCCTGTGTATACAAGTATATATATATATATATATATATATATA